>CP130732.1:11134513-11621513 GCA_030553155.1 Nippostrongylus brasiliensis
TCTGCGATATCGACGTGCTCACCTTCGGGCTTCTCTTCAGGTTCGTCTGAACGTCCACTGTGGTAGACGCTGACATGGTGTGTGAGAGGTTCACCGTAGATGTCGTCGGTGCGTAGGGTGCTGTCCAACGGACCCTCGTAAGCTGCCGTTGTAGGATAGTCGTAGTACTGATCCTTGGTCGGTTGAACTTCTTCCGTGACAATAACGGCCTTCTCGTGTGGAACATCCGAGCGACCGCTGTGGTAGACGGTGACAACCGTTTGCAGTGGTTGCGACTCGATGTCGTCTCGTCTGCTGGTATCCATCAGTGGACCTTCATATGGCTCAGAAGTTGGATAATCAGGAACAGTCGGTCGTCTCTTGAACAATCCACTAATCTTGTCTCCGATCGACTTTGCGGTGTCGGCAATATCGATGTGCTCAGCCTCAGGTTTGGGTGTTGGCTCGTCTGAACGTCCACTGTGGTAGACGCTGACGTGATGTGTAAGCGGCTCACCGTAGATGTCGTCGGTGCGCTGAGTACTGTCTAGCGGACCCTCGTATGTCTCGGAGACTGGATAGTCGAGATGAGCTGGGCCCTTCTTGAACAGACCTGTGATCTTCTCGCCGAAGGCTTTCGCCGCATCTGCGATATCGACGTGCTCACCTTCGGGCTTCTCTTCAGGTTCGTCTGAACGTCCACTGTGGTAGACGCTGACATGGTGTGTGAGAGGTTCACCGTAGATGTCGTCGGTGCGTAGGGTGCTGTCCAACGGACCCTCGTAAGCTGCCGTTGTAGGATAGTCGTAGTACTGATCCTTGGTCGGTTGAACTTCTTCCGTGACAATAACGGCCTTCTCGTGTGGAACATCCGAGCGACCGCTGTGGTAGACGGTGACAACCGTTTGCAGTGGTTGCGACTCGATGTCGTCTCGTCTGCTGGTATCCATCAGTGGACCTTCATATGGCTCAGAAGTTGGATAATCAGGAACAGTCGGTCGTCTCTTGAACAATCCACTAATCTTGTCTCCGATCGACTTTGCGGTGTCGGCAATATCGATGTGCTCAGCCTCAGGTTTGGGTGTTGGCTCGTCTGAACGTCCACTGTGGTAGACGCTGACGTGATGTGTAAGCGGCTCACCGTAGATGTCGTCGGTGCGCTGAGTACTGTCTAGCGGACCCTCGTATGTCTCGGAGACTGGATAGTCGAGATGAGCTGGGCCCTTCTTGAACAGACCTGTGATCTTCTCGCCGAAGGCTTTCGCCGCATCTGCGATATCGACGTGCTCACCTTCGGGCTTCTCTTCAGGTTCGTCTGAACGTCCACTGTGGTAGACGCTGACGTGATGTGTAAGCGGCTCACCGTAGATGTCGTCGGTGCGCTGAGTACTGTCTAGCGGACCCTCGTATGTCTCGGAGACTGGATAGTCGAGATGAGCTGGGCCCTTCTTGAACAGACCTGTGATCTTCTCGCCGAAGGCTTTCGCCGCATCTGCGATATCGACGTGCTCACCTTCGGGCTTCTCTTCAGGTTCGTCTGAACGTCCACTGTGGTAGACGCTGACATGGTGTGTGAGAGGTTCACCGTAGATGTCGTCGGTGCGTAGGGTGCTGTCCAACGGACCCTCGTAAGCTGCCGTTGTAGGATAGTCGTAGTACTGATCCTTGGTCGGTTGAACTTCTTCCGTGACAATAACGGCCTTCTCGTGTGGAACATCCGAGCGACCGCTGTGGTAGACGGTGACAACCGTTTGCAGTGGTTGCGACTCGATGTCGTCTCGTCTGCTGGTATCCATCAGTGGACCTTCATATGGCTCAGAAGTTGGATAATCAGGAACAGTCGGTCGTCTCTTGAACAATCCACTAATCTTGTCTCCGATCGACTTTGCGGTGTCGGCAATATCGATGTGCTCAGCCTCAGGTTTGGGTGTTGGCTCGTCTGAACGTCCACTGTGGTAGACGCTGACGTGATGTGTAAGCGGCTCACCGTAGATGTCGTCGGTGCGCTGAGTACTGTCTAGCGGACCCTCGTATGTCTCGGAGACTGGATAGAGCGGACCCTCGTATGTCTCGGAGACTGGATAGTCGAGATGAGCTGGGCCCTTCTTGAACAGACCTGTGATCTTCTCGCCGAAGGCTTTCGCCGCATCTGCGATATCGACGTGCTCACCTTCGGGCTTCTCTTCAGGTTCGTCTGAACGTCCACTGTGGTAGACGCTGACATGGTGTGTGAGAGGTTCACCGTAGATGTCGTCGGTGCGTAGGGTGCTGTCCAACGGACCCTCGTAAGCTGCCGTTGTAGGATAGTCGTAGTACTGATCCTTGGTCGGTTGAACTTCTTCCGTGACAATAACGGCCTTCTCGTGTGGAACATCCGAGCGACCGCTGTGGTAGACGGTGACAACCGTTTGCAGTGGTTGCGACTCGATGTCGTCTCGTCTGCTGGTATCCATCAGTGGACCTTCATATGGCTCAGAAGTTGGATAATCAGGAACAGTCGGTCGTCTCTTGAACAATCCACTAATCTTGTCTCCGATCGACTTTGCGGTGTCGGCAATATCGATGTGCTCAGCCTCAGGTTTGGGTGTTGGCTCGTCTGAACGTCCACTGTGGTAGACGCTGACGTGATGTGTAAGCGGCTCACCGTAGATGTCGTCGGTGCGCTGAGTACTGTCTAGCGGACCCTCGTATGTCTCGGAGACTGGATAGTCGAGATGAGCTGGGCCCTTCTTGAACAGACCTGTGATCTTCTCGCCGAAGGCTTTCGCCGCATCTGCGATATCGACGTGCTCACCTTCGGGCTTCTCTTCAGGTTCGTCTGAACGTCCACTGTGGTAGACGCTGACGTGATGTGTAAGCGGCTCACCGTAGATGTCGTCGGTGCGCTGAGTACTGTCTAGCGGACCCTCGTATGTCTCGGAGACTGGATAGTCGAGATGAGCTGGGCCCTTCTTGAACAGACCTGTGATCTTCTCGCCGAAGGCTTTCGCCGCATCTGCGATATCGACGTGCTCACCTTCGGGCTTCTCTTCAGGTTCGTCTGAACGTCCACTGTGGTAGACGCTGACATGGTGTGTGAGAGGTTCACCGTAGATGTCGTCGGTGCGTAGGGTGCTGTCCAACGGACCCTCGTAAGCTGCCGTTGTAGGATAGTCGTAGTACTGATCCTTGGTCGGTTGAACTTCTTCCGTGACAATAACGGCCTTCTCGTGTGGAACATCCGAGCGACCGCTGTGGTAGACGGTGACAACCGTTTGCAGTGGTTGCGACTCGATGTCGTCTCGTCTGCTGGTATCCATCAGTGGACCTTCATATGGCTCAGAAGTTGGATAATCAGGAACAGTCGGTCGTCTCTTGAACAATCCACTAATCTTGTCTCCGATCGACTTTGCGGTGTCGGCAATATCGATGTGCTCAGCCTCAGGTTTGGGTGTTGGCTCGTCTGAACGTCCACTGTGGTAGACGCTGACGTGATGTGTAAGCGGCTCACCGTAGATGTCGTCGGTGCGCTGAGTACTGTCTAGCGGACCCTCGTATGTCTCGGAGACTGGATAGTCGAGATGAGCTGGGCCCTTCTTGAACAGACCTGTGATCTTCTCGCCGAAGGCTTTCGCCGCATCTGCGATATCGACGTGCTCACCTTCGGGCTTCTCTTCAGGTTCGTCTGAACGTCCACTGTGGTAGACGCTGACGTGATGTGTAAGCGGCTCACCGTAGATGTCGTCGGTGCGCTGAGTACTGTCTAGCGGACCCTCGTATGTCTCGGAGACTGGATAGTCGAGATGAGCTGGGCCCTTCTTGAACAGACCTGTGATCTTCTCGCCGAAGGCTTTCGCCGCATCTGCGATATCGACGTGCTCACCTTCGGGCTTCTCTTCAGGTTCGTCTGAACGTCCACTGTGGTAGACGCTGACATGGTGTGTGAGAGGTTCACCGTAGATGTCGTCGGTGCGTAGGGTGCTGTCCAACGGACCCTCGTAAGCTGCCGTTGTAGGATAGTCGTAGTACTGATCCTTGGTCGGTTGAACTTCTTCCGTGACAATAACGGCCTTCTCGTGTGGAACATCCGAGCGACCGCTGTGGTAGACGGTGACAACCGTTTGCAGTGGTTGCGACTCGATGTCGTCTCGTCTGCTGGTATCCATCAGTGGACCTTCATATGGCTCAGAAGTTGGATAATCAGGAACAGTCGGTCGTCTCTTGAACAATCCACTAATCTTGTCTCCGATCGACTTTGCGGTGTCGGCAATATCGATGTGCTCAGCCTCAGGTTTGGGTGTTGGCTCGTCTGAACGTCCACTGTGGTAGACGCTGACGTGATGTGTAAGCGGCTCACCGTAGATGTCGTCGGTGCGCTGAGTACTGTCTAGCGGACCCTCGTATGTCTCGGAGACTGGATAGTCGAGATGAGCTGGGCCCTTCTTGAACAGACCTGTGATCTTCTCGCCGAAGGCTTTCGCCGCATCTGCGATATCGACGTGCTCACCTTCGGGCTTCTCTTCAGGTTCGTCTGAACGTCCACTGTGGTAGACGCTGACATGGTGTGTGAGAGGTTCACCGTAGATGTCGTCGGTGCGTAGGGTGCTGTCCAACGGACCCTCGTAAGCTGCCGTTGTAGGATAGTCGTAGTACTGATCCTTGGTCGGTTGAACTTCTTCCGTGACAATAACGGCCTTCTCGTGTGGAACATCCGAGCGACCGCTGTGGTAGACGGTGACAACCGTTTGCAGTGGTTGCGACTCGATGTCGTCTCGTCTGCTGGTATCCATCAGTGGACCTTCATATGGCTCAGAAGTTGGATAATCAGGAACAGTCGGTCGTCTCTTGAACAATCCACTAATCTTGTCTCCGATCGACTTTGCGGTGTCGGCAATATCGATGTGCTCAGCCTCAGGTTTGGGTGTTGGCTCGTCTGAACGTCCACTGTGGTAGACGCTGACGTGATGTGTAAGCGGCTCACCGTAGATGTCGTCGGTGCGCTGAGTACTGTCTAGCGGACCCTCGTATGTCTCGGAGACTGGATAGTCGAGATGAGCTGGGCCCTTCTTGAACAGACCTGTGATCTTCTCGCCGAAGGCTTTCGCCGCATCTGCGATATCGACGTGCTCACCTTCGGGCTTCTCTTCAGGTTCGTCTGAACGTCCACTGTGGTAGACGCTGACATGGTGTGTGAGAGGTTCACCGTAGATGTCGTCGGTGCGTAGGGTGCTGTCCAACGGACCCTCGTAAGCTGCCGTTGTAGGATAGTCGTAGTACTGATCCTTGGTCGGTTGAACTTCTTCCGTGACAATAACGGCCTTCTCGTGTGGAACATCCGAGCGACCGCTGTGGTAGACGGTGACAACCGTTTGCAGTGGTTGCGACTCGATGTCGTCTCGTCTGCTGGTATCCATCAGTGGACCTTCATATGGCTCAGAAGTTGGATAATCAGGAACAGTCGGTCGTCTCTTGAACAATCCACTAATCTTGTCTCCGATCGACTTTGCGGTGTCGGCAATATCGATGTGCTCAGCCTCAGGTTTGGGTGTTGGCTCGTCTGAACGTCCACTGTGGTAGACGCTGACGTGATGTGTAAGCGGCTCACCGTAGATGTCGTCGGTGCGCTGAGTACTGTCTAGCGGACCCTCGTATGTCTCGGAGACTGGATAGTCGAGATGAGCTGGGCCCTTCTTGAACAGACCTGTGATCTTCTCGCCGAAGGCTTTCGCCGCATCTGCGATATCGACGTGCTCACCTTCGGGCTTCTCTTCAGGTTCGTCTGAACGTCCACTGTGGTAGACGCTGACGTGATGTGTAAGCGGCTCACCGTAGATGTCGTCGGTGCGCTGAGTACTGTCTAGCGGACCCTCGTATGTCTCGGAGACTGGATAGTCGAGATGAGCTGGGCCCTTCTTGAACAGACCTGTGATCTTCTCGCCGAAGGCTTTCGCCGCATCTGCGATATCGACGTGCTCACCTTCGGGCTTCTCTTCAGGTTCGTCTGAACGTCCACTGTGGTAGACGCTGACATGGTGTGTGAGAGGTTCACCGTAGATGTCGTCGGTGCGTAGGGTGCTGTCCAACGGACCCTCGTAAGCTGCCGTTGTAGGATAGTCGTAGTACTGATCCTTGGTCGGTTGAACTTCTTCCGTGACAATAACGGCCTTCTCGTGTGGAACATCCGAGCGACCGCTGTGGTAGACGGTGACAACCGTTTGCAGTGGTTGCGACTCGATGTCGTCTCGTCTGCTGGTATCCATCAGTGGACCTTCATATGGCTCAGAAGTTGGATAATCAGGAACAGTCGGTCGTCTCTTGAACAATCCACTAATCTTGTCTCCGATCGACTTTGCGGTGTCGGCAATATCGATGTGCTCAGCCTCAGGTTTGGGTGTTGGCTCGTCTGAACGTCCACTGTGGTAGACGCTGACGTGATGTGTAAGCGGCTCACCGTAGATGTCGTCGGTGCGCTGAGTACTGTCTAGCGGACCCTCGTATGTCTCGGAGACTGGATAGTCGAGATGAGCTGGGCCCTTCTTGAACAGACCTGTGATCTTCTCGCCGAAGGCTTTCGCCGCATCTGCGATATCGACGTGCTCACCTTCGGGCTTCTCTTCAGGTTCGTCTGAACGTCCACTGTGGTAGACGCTGACGTGATGTGTAAGCGGCTCACCGTAGATGTCGTCGGTGCGCTGAGTACTGTCTAGCGGACCCTCGTATGTCTCGGAGACTGGATAGTCGAGATGAGCTGGGCCCTTCTTGAACAGACCTGTGATCTTCTCGCCGAAGGCTTTCGCCGCATCTGCGATATCGACGTGCTCACCTTCGGGCTTCTCTTCAGGTTCGTCTGAACGTCCACTGTGGTAGACGCTGACATGGTGTGTGAGAGGTTCACCGTAGATGTCGTCGGTGCGTAGGGTGCTGTCCAACGGACCCTCGTAAGCTGCCGTTGTAGGATAGTCGTAGTACTGATCCTTGGTCGGTTGAACTTCTTCCGTGACAATAACGGCCTTCTCGTGTGGAACATCCGAGCGACCGCTGTGGTAGACGGTGACAACCGTTTGCAGTGGTTGCGACTCGATGTCGTCTCGTCTGCTGGTATCCATCAGTGGACCTTCATATGGCTCAGAAGTTGGATAATCAGGAACAGTCGGTCGTCTCTTGAACAATCCACTAATCTTGTCTCCGATCGACTTTGCGGTGTCGGCAATATCGATGTGCTCAGCCTCAGGTTTGGGTGTTGGCTCGTCTGAACGTCCACTGTGGTAGACGCTGACGTGATGTGTAAGCGGCTCACCGTAGATGTCGTCGGTGCGCTGAGTACTGTCTAGCGGACCCTCGTATGTCTCGGAGACTGGATAGTCGAGATGAGCTGGGCCCTTCTTGAACAGACCTGTGATCTTCTCGCCGAAGGCTTTCGCCGCATCTGCGATATCGACGTGCTCACCTTCGGGCTTCTCTTCAGGTTCGTCTGAACGTCCACTGTGGTAGACGCTGACGTGATGTGTAAGCGGCTCACCGTAGATGTCGTCGGTGCGCTGAGTACTGTCTAGCGGACCCTCGTATGTCTCGGAGACTGGATAGTCGAGATGAGCTGGGCCCTTCTTGAACAGACCTGTGATCTTCTCGCCGAAGGCTTTCGCCGCATCTGCGATATCGACGTGCTCACCTTCGGGCTTCTCTTCAGGTTCGTCTGAACGTCCACTGTGGTAGACGCTGACATGGTGTGTGAGAGGTTCACCGTAGATGTCGTCGGTGCGTAGGGTGCTGTCCAACGGACCCTCGTAAGCTGCCGTTGTAGGATAGTCGTAGTACTGATCCTTGGTCGGTTGAACTTCTTCCGTGACAATAACGGCCTTCTCGTGTGGAACATCCGAGCGACCGCTGTGGTAGACGGTGACAACCGTTTGCAGTGGTTGCGACTCGATGTCGTCTCGTCTGCTGGTATCCATCAGTGGACCTTCATATGGCTCAGAAGTTGGATAATCAGGAACAGTCGGTCGTCTCTTGAACAATCCACTAATCTTGTCTCCGATCGACTTTGCGGTGTCGGCAATATCGATGTGCTCAGCCTCAGGTTTGGGTGTTGGCTCGTCTGAACGTCCACTGTGGTAGACGCTGACGTGATGTGTAAGCGGCTCACCGTAGATGTCGTCGGTGCGCTGAGTACTGTCTAGCGGACCCTCGTATGTCTCGGAGACTGGATAGTCGAGATGAGCTGGGCCCTTCTTGAACAGACCTGTGATCTTCTCGCCGAAGGCTTTCGCCGCATCTGCGATATCGACGTGCTCACCTTCGGGCTTCTCTTCAGGTTCGTCTGAACGTCCACTGTGGTAGACGCTGACGTGATGTGTAAGCGGCTCACCGTAGATGTCGTCGGTGCGCTGAGTACTGTCTAGCGGACCCTCGTATGTCTCGGAGACTGGATAGTCGAGATGAGCTGGGCCCTTCTTGAACAGACCTGTGATCTTCTCGCCGAAGGCTTTCGCCGCATCTGCGATATCGACGTGCTCACCTTCGGGCTTCTCTTCAGGTTCGTCTGAACGTCCACTGTGGTAGACGCTGACATGGTGTGTGAGAGGTTCACCGTAGATGTCGTCGGTGCGTAGGGTGCTGTCCAACGGACCCTCGTAAGCTGCCGTTGTAGGATAGTCGTAGTACTGATCCTTGGTCGGTTGAACTTCTTCCGTGACAATAACGGCCTTCTCGTGTGGAACATCCGAGCGACCGCTGTGGTAGACGGTGACAACCGTTTGCAGTGGTTGCGACTCGATGTCGTCTCGTCTGCTGGTATCCATCAGTGGACCTTCATATGGCTCAGAAGTTGGATAATCAGGAACAGTCGGTCGTCTCTTGAACAATCCACTAATCTTGTCTCCGATCGACTTTGCGGTGTCGGCAATATCGATGTGCTCAGCCTCAGGTTTGGGTGTTGGCTCGTCTGAACGTCCACTGTGGTAGACGCTGACGTGATGTGTAAGCGGCTCACCGTAGATGTCGTCGGTGCGCTGAGTACTGTCTAGCGGACCCTCGTATGTCTCGGAGACTGGATAGTCGAGATGAGCTGGGCCCTTCTTGAACAGACCTGTGATCTTCTCGCCGAAGGCTTTCGCCGCATCTGCGATATCGACGTGCTCACCTTCGGGCTTCTCTTCAGGTTCGTCTGAACGTCCACTGTGGTAGACGCTGACGTGATGTGTAAGCGGCTCACCGTAGATGTCGTCGGTGCGCTGAGTACTGTCTAGCGGACCCTCGTATGTCTCGGAGACTGGATAGTCGAGATGAGCTGGGCCCTTCTTGAACAGACCTGTGATCTTCTCGCCGAAGGCTTTCGCCGCATCTGCGATATCGACGTGCTCACCTTCGGGCTTCTCTTCAGGTTCGTCTGAACGTCCACTGTGGTAGACGCTGACATGGTGTGTGAGAGGTTCACCGTAGATGTCGTCGGTGCGTAGGGTGCTGTCCAACGGACCCTCGTAAGCTGCCGTTGTAGGATAGTCGTAGTACTGATCCTTGGTCGGTTGAACTTCTTCCGTGACAATAACGGCCTTCTCGTGTGGAACATCAGAGCGACCGCTGTGGTAGACGGTGACAACCGTTTGCAGTGGTTGCGACTCGATGTCGTCTCGTCTGCTGGTATCCATCAGTGGACCTTCATATGGCTCAGAAGTTGGATAATCAGGAACAGTCGGTCGTCTCTTGAACAATCCACTAATCTTGTCTCCGATCGACTTTGCGGTGTCGGCAATATCGATGTGCTCAGCCTCAGGTTTGGGTGTTGGCTCGTCTGAACGTCCACTGTGGTAGACGCTGACGTGATGTGTAAGCGGCTCACCGTAGATGTCGTCGGTGCGCTGAGTACTGTCTAGCGGACCCTCGTATGTCTCGGAGACTGGATAGTCGAGATGAGCTGGGCCCTTCTTGAACAGACCTGTGATCTTCTCGCCGAAGGCTTTCGCCGCATCTGCGATATCGACGTGCTCACCTTCGGGCTTCTCTTCAGGTTCGTCTGAACGTCCACTGTGGTAGACGCTGACATGGTGTGTGAGCGGTTCACCGTAGATGTCGTCGGTGCGTAGGGTGCTGTCCAACGGACCCTCGTAAGCTGCCGTTGTAGGATAGTCGTAGTACTGATCCTTGGGCGGTTGAACTTCTTCCGTGACAATAACGGCCTTCTCGTGTGGAACATCAGAGCGACCGCTGTGGTAGACGGTGACAACCGTTTGCAGTGGTTGCGACTCGATGTCGTCTCGTCTGCTGGTATCCATCAGTGGACCTTCATATGGCTCAGAAGTTGGATAATCAGGAACAGTCGGTCGTCTCTTGAACAATCCACTAATCTTGTCTCCAATCGACTTTGCGGTGTCGGCAATATCGATGTGCTCAGCCTCAGGTTTGGGTGTTGGCTCGTCTGAACGTCCACTGTGGTAGACGCTGACGTGATGTGTAAGCGGCTCACCGTAGATGTCGTCGGTGCGCTGAGTACTGTCTAGCGGACCCTCGTATGTCTCGGAGACTGGATAGTCGAGA
Source organism: Nippostrongylus brasiliensis (assembly GCA_030553155.1). Taxonomy (NCBI): domain Eukaryota; kingdom Metazoa; phylum Nematoda; class Chromadorea; order Rhabditida; family Heligmosomidae; genus Nippostrongylus; species Nippostrongylus brasiliensis. The sequence continues at coordinate 11,145,002 of CP130732.1, forward strand.
TGAGCTGGGCCCTTCTTGAACAGACCTGTGATCTTCTCGCCGAAGGCTTTCGCCGCATCTGCGATATCGACGTGCTCACCTTCGGGCTTCTCTTCAGGTTCGTCTGAACGTCCACTGTGGTAGACGCTGACATGGTGTGTGAGCGGTTCACCGTAGATGTCGTCGGTGCGTAGGGTGCTGTCCAACGGACCCTCGTAAGCTGCCGTTGTAGGATAGTCGTAGTACTGATCCTTGGCCGGTTGAACTTCTTCCGTGACAATAACGGCCTTCTCGTGTGGAACATCCGAGCGACCGCTGTGGTAGACGGTGACAACCGTTTGCAGTGGTTGCGACTCGATGTCGTCTCGTCTGCTGGTATCCATCAGTGGACCTTCATATGGCTCAGAAGTTGGATAATCAGGAACAGTCGGTCGTCTCTTGAACAATCCACTAATCTTGTCTCCGATCGACTTTGCGGTGTCGGCAATATCGATGTGCTCAGCCTCAGGTTTGGGTGTTGGCTCGTCTGAACGTCCACTGTGGTAGACGCTGACGTGATGTGTAAGCGGCTCACCGTAGATGTCGTCGGTGCGCTGAGTACTGTCTAGCGGACCCTCGTATGTCTCGGAGACTGGATAGTCGAGATGAGCTGGGCCCTTCTTGAACAGACCTGTGATCTTCTCGCCGAAGGCTTTCGCCGCATCTGCGATATCGACGTGCTCACCTTCGGGCTTCTCTTCAGGTTCGTCTGAACGTCCACTGTGGTAGACGCTGACGTGATGTGTAAGCGGCTCACCGTAGATGTCGTCGGTGCGCTGAGTACTGTCTAGCGGACCCTCGTATGTCTCGGAGACTGGATAGTCGAGATGAGCTGGGCCCTTCTTGAACAGACCTGTGATCTTCTCGCCGAAGGCTTTCGCCGCATCTGCGATATCGACGTGCTCACCTTCGGGCTTCTCTTCAGGTTCGTCTGAACGTCCACTGTGGTAGACGCTGACATGGTGTGTGAGCGGTTCACCGTAGATGTCGTCGGTGCGTAGTGTGCTGTCCAACGGACCCTCGTAAGCTGCCGTTGTAGGATAGTCGTAGTACTGATCCTTGGCCGGTTGAACTTCTTCCGTGACAATAACGGCCTTCTCGTGTGGAACATCAGAGCGACCGCTGTGGTAGACGGTGACAACCGTTTGCAGTGGTTGCGACTCGATGTCGTCTCGTCTGCTGGTATCCATCAGTGGACCTTCATATGGCTCAGAAGTTGGATAATCAGGAACAGTCGGTCGTCTCTTGAACAATCCACTAATCTTGTCTCCAATCGACTTTGCGGTGTCGGCAATATCGATGTGCTCAGCCTCAGGTTTGGGTGTTGGCTCGTCTGAACGTCCACTGTGGTAGACGCTGACGTGATGTGTAAGCGGCTCACCGTAGATGTCGTCGGTGCGCTGAGTACTGTCTAGCGGACCCTCGTATGTCTCGGAGACTGGATAGTCGAGATGAGCTGGGCCCTTCTTGAACAGACCTGTGATCTTCTCGCCGAAGGCTTTCGCCGCATCTGCGATATCGACGTGCTCACCTTCGGGCTTCTCTTCAGGTTCGTCTGAACGTCCACTGTGGTAGACGCTGACATGGTGTGTGAGCGGTTCACCGTAGATGTCGTCGGTGCGTAGGGTGCTGTCCAACGGACCCTCGTAAGCTGCCGTTGTAGGATAGTCGTAGTACTGATCCTTGGTCGGTTGAACTTCTTCCGTGACAATAACGGCCTTCTCGTGTGGAACATCCGAGCGACCGCTGTGGTAGACGGTGACAACCGTTTGCAGTGGTTGCGACTCGATGTCGTCTCGTCTGCTGGTATCCATCAGTGGACCTTCATATGGCTCAGAAGTTGGATAATCAGGAACAGTCGGTCGTCTCTTGAACAATCCACTAATCTTGTCTCCAATCGACTTTGCGGTGTCGGCAATATCGATGTGCTCAGCCTCAGGTTTGGGTGTTGGCTCGTCTGAACGTCCACTGTGGTAGACGCTGACGTGATGTGTAAGCGGCTCACCGTAGATGTCGTCGGTGCGCTGAGTACTGTCTAGCGGACCCTCGTATGTCTCGGAGACTGGATAGTCGAGATGAGCTGGGCCCTTCTTGAACAGACCTGTGATCTTCTCGCCGAAGGCTTTCGCCGCATCTGCGATATCGACGTGCTCACCTTCGGGCTTCTCTTCAGGTTCGTCTGAACGTCCACTGTGGTAGACGCTGACATGGTGTGTGAGCGGTTCACCGTAGATGTCGTCGGTGCGTAGGGTGCTGTCCAACGGACCCTCGTAAGCTGCCGTTGTAGGATAGTCGTAGTACTGATCCTTGGTCGGTTGAACTTCTTCCGTGACAATAACGGCCTTCTCGTGTGGAACATCCGAGCGACCGCTGTGGTAGACGGTGACAACCGTTTGCAGTGGTTGCGACTCGATGTCGTCTCGTCTGCTGGTATCCATCAGTGGACCTTCATATGGCTCAGAAGTTGGATAATCAGGAACAGTCGGTCGTCTTTGAACAATCCACTAATCTTGTCTCCGATCGACTTTGCGGTGTCGGCAATATCGATGTGCTCAGCCTCAGGTTTGGGTGTTGGCTCGTCTGAACGTCCACTGTGGTAGACGCTGACGTGATGTGTAAGCGGCTCACCGTAGATGTCGTCGGTGCGCTGAGTACTGTCTAGCGGACCCTCGTATGTCTCGGAGACTGGATAGTCGAGATGAGCTGGGCCCTTCTTGAACAGACCTGTGATCTTCTCGCCGAAGGCTTTCGCCGCATCTGCGATATCGACGTGCTCACCTTCGGGCTTCTCTTCAGGTTCGTCTGAACTTCCACTGTGGTAGACGCTGACATGGTGTGTGAGCGGTTCACCGTAGATGTCGTCGGTGCGTAGTGTGCTGTCCAACGGACCCTCGTAAGCTGCCGTTGTAGGATAGTCGTAGTACTGATCCTTGGGCGGTTGAACTTCTTCCGTGACAATAACGGCCTTCTCGTGTGGAACATCAGAGCGACCGCTGTGGTAGACGGTGACAACCGTTTGCAGTGGTTGCGACTCGATGTCGTCTCGTCTGCTGGTATCCATCAGTGGACCTTCATATGGCTCAGAAGTTGGATAATCAGGAACAGTCGGTCGTCTCTTGAACAATCCACTAATCTTGTCTCCAATCGACTTTGCGGTGTCGGCAATATCGATGTGCTCAGCCTCAGGTTTGGGTGTTGGCTCGTCTGAACGTCCACTGTGGTAGACGCTGACGTGATGTGTAAGCGGCTCACCGTAGATGTCGTCAGTTCGAAAGGTAGTATCTGGTGGCTCCTCGTGGGATGACACTATACGGTAGTCGAGCTGCGTCTCCTTAAGTGACCAATATTGCTCGTCCTTTTGTGACTTCCATGCATCTTTATCGTAATCACGTATTTCGCCAACTCTTGAGTCAATCTTCGTAGTTTCTGTTTTTTCGTCGTTAATAGAGCTTCCACTCGTAGTCATTTGTACCAGTTCGCTCTCTACTAATACCATATCCTCGTCTTCGGAGGATGTACCTATCGTCTTCATATCGCTATTGCTTCTTACGTTTATCCCGTAGTCTTGTTCGCTTGTCGATGCCATCTCGTCGTTCGTGTAGAGCTCTGGTGATTCCAGTTTTAGTAGTTCAGCAGTTGATTGCGTACTGTCTGCATCTTCAGATATACCGGAGTGATACACCGACACAAGTTCCATTATTGGTCTTTCGTCGAGCTCTGGTTCTGGTTCTGTTCGACTTTGTAAAAATTCCAAGTCGATGTTCATTCGAGTCTTCATGACCGGAGAAAGTGGAGCATCTGACTCCGTCTTTCCAACGATCATGTACTGTGGAGACGGAGTTCGAGATGTCACAAGAGGAACGTCAACGGTTAACGCACTGTCGTCTACAAGTTCAAAGTCGTCGGACATTGAGTCACTGTCGCTAACCTCAACCATTCGATATGTAGTAGTAGTCGTTGTAATAATTGTTGTCGTGTGCCTTGCTTCGGGACAAAACAATATCCCTTGAAACAGTGGTACTCCTGCTGCTGTCAGTCCAGAAATCAACGGCAATCCTTCTGCCTGAAATAGTGGAATTCCTTTCACTCTTTGTTTTAGGCATACGTTATGAGGAGTGTTTGTCCGTTCCGCTTTTTTTATCGATGAAGTTTCAAAGCTGGTGAGGTTTTTGGGAATCCAGCGGCTGAATAATTCAAGCAACAGGCCCCTTCCAGTCACTTTTTTAGACGTGACACATTCTTCTTTAATATTACAACAGAATCGTCCATGAAAGAGCGACAGAACATAGACGTCGTTTCATATGTATAGGTGGCCAAATTTAGTAATGGAATAAAGGGGTTTTCACCACACGTAACGCCAACGCTTGCTCAGATAAAAAACATGCTTCCTGTATTTTTAGTAATTCATTTGCACGATTACTCAGCAGTTATACGTGAAAACAAGAAAATCGAATGCGATAGTAAATACGCAGGACAAATTTGCTTAGCTTTTAACGAACCCCGTCACATGTCACGTAGACGTAACAGTGTAAAAAGGGTTTATTTAGGAAGACGAGCTTGTGTCGAAATGAGATCGTGATCGAGAGACAGTGGAAATTTCTCTACATAGTTCCACTTCAATTCCAGAATTTCGCTATCGCTGACGTTGAACACTCAATAGACTGGGGACTGTGACGAAGATATTTCTTATTTAGCATGGATCTAAAGGAGTGAAAATTCTTGGATCTGAATCCGCCGTGGTGGCGCTTCACTGGAAGGATGGGGAACACTCCTTACTCTCTAACTCTTCTTTTACTTTAATGACAACGAATCGACCAGGGACTTTGGGTTCCTCAGATTCAAACCTTGCTTATGTTTTCCAAAACTTGAACGGTTCCATCAGCATCCCTTTCACGATAAATGCACGGAATGAGGATACGTCCTCATGAATAAAAGTAGAAGAGGAAGGAGAATGTGTTTTCTGGTTGGTTGGTTTGCTCGTCAGAGAGAAGAACTTTGAAGTTAACTAAGTAGTACCCTAGTTGACTCGTAAGAGGTGCCACTATGGTTAGGACCATTTTGTGTAGACACGGTAATCAGAACTTCAGAGTTGGCCCGAATCTGATCGAGGTAGGTCACTTTGCATGCTGATCACGATTCTAGTCTTGACTTTTCCTTAATTATGGCCGATTTCGTCTCTTACAGGCACGAGCAGATAGGCAATAAACGTGAATGTAGTGAAGCGGAGGAATACCTTCTTGAATCTGCTTAAATCGGTCAGATTCTGAGAAAAAGGCATCAGATTCGTGGTCAGCATCTAAATTACCTAACTACACGAATATTTAGGCAAATCGATGATTTTGATCTGATCACCCAACTGAACGATATGGGTAATCCACAAAATTCGAAAAACCAACGCCAGAGTCGCTATCACCATGCCAAATCGCTAAAATGCCCTAGGTAAAGCTTGAGCTTTCTTGGAAATGAAAATTTCTTCGACCACTGAGGTGCAATATGTAGAGCCTTCTCGCTTTCTAACAAGGGAGGTTGCTCAGCGTGCTCCAAAGATTCACAAAGGAGACGCACATTGTTATGTAGAGCATCGAATTGCGATTACAACGGTATAATTTAGTTTCGCTACCTTCGAATAGGTGGCGCAAAAAGGCAAAAACCTTTATCACCAACCGATTGTGATGTGGCTTCTATTAGGTTGGTAAGTAAGTTCGTGCCGTTTTTTCAAGCGACCGCTGTAAGCTTACCATGGAAGCTCTTGGAGGGGTTGATGCAGCATTCGAAAGAGAGTTATTTGTAGTTTCTGAAAATGCTTAAGTTATTTGTCGAGCTTTGAAATTTTATAATTTTTTCAGTCTATAAAATGAAAAGTGAAAACGTGTAAAACTGACCTCATCGACAGCGAATTTTTCTGCTCTGTTGTGAAACGTTTCTCAAAACTTGGAAAAGCCTTTGAAGGAGGATGAAATTCTCTACAAGACGGTATAGTCACTTTGTTTTTTACTCCATCCTCTTTCGAAGGCTTTTCTAAGTTTTGAAAAACGTTTCACAACAAAGCAGAAAAAATTCGCTGTCGGTGAGGTCAGTTTTACGCGTTTTCACTTTTCACTTTATAGACTAAAAAAATTATAAAATTCCGAAGCTCGACAAATAATTTAAGCATTTTCAGAAAGTACAAATGATTCTTTTTCGAATGCTTCATTATCCTCTCCAAGGGCTTCCGTGGCAAGCTTACAACACTAGCTTAAAAAAACGGCACGAACTTTCTTACCAACCTAATAGATCGCAACCGCCGGAGAGGTCTCAGTGGTTATCGGGTAGGACTCGCAATCTGATAGTCAAGGGATCGTTCCCTTTGCTAGAGTTTTCTCTTGTTTTCATACGGTAGGTACCAAATTACGCTCATTTTGCAATTTTGTCGCAGTTGCCGCTGGATAGAATCGCGTTTGGGACGAGTATGGCCAGCAAAGCGCCCCGAATACCCCCGTAGACAAAGTTTGGACTAAATCGGTGATTTCAACCCAATCACCCCACTTTGTTACTACGAGCCCTAGCAAGCTCAGGGTAGACACAATAGGAAAAGTCGATGACAGATTTGTGAATTCTGGATTTGTCAGCAGCCCAAGTGATTTTTCTTGATGAATATCGAAAGAAACTTATTCAAAATGGAGTCTCTGTGTTCTTTAGAGTCCAAAAAGCGGAACAGTAGGTGTAAAGATATTCTTGACTGGGTGGTGGGTACCATCTCTGTAGAAGCCCCTTCGCAATAACTTGAGGGCGATAGTTTTTTGCCTTTTTTGGACCACCCATTGCCAGATAGCAAAGGCAAACTATATCATTGTAATCGCAATTCGATGCGCTACAAACAATATGGGTCTCCTTTGTGAATCTTTGGGGCACGCTAAGCAACCTCCCTTGTAGGCTCAACTCCACATATTGCACCCCAGTGGTAAAAGAAATTTTCATTTCCAAGAATGCACAAACTTTGCCTACAGCATTTTTGCGAATTTGCAAGGTGATAGCGATACTGGCGTTTGTTTTTCGAATGTTGGGGACTACCCATATCGTTCAATTGTGCAATCAGGTCAAAATCATCGATCCCAAGTGAGAACCACTAAAGCAGACGTTTAGGAAGTGAAGCGCTCAAAGGCTGGACATTCGATTTATGATGAAATCATCTTTGACGGCGGGCATGGATGAGTTCACCTCTAACGTCAAAAATTCACTTGGATAAAGCGTTACCTCGGGATCGTCCAAAGACAATGGCCTTTTAGTATTGCAAATAGGTTGTCGACGATTAAATTGATTGTCAACGAGAAAATGTTGAGCGGTGGCAGTAAGCGGTGTTCGCATGAGAATGAATGTGCACGAGTTATGGACGATTTGCCGATAAATCAGTGCCGGAGCAGCTGAGAAAACGTACCGGGATGGTGGTGACGATGGACGATACGGATTGGCTGGGATTGCCGTGAGGAGACAGCGCCAGCAATCGAGCCGGCGCAATCTGCTCCTCAGTCAGATTGATGGGCATCTGCAGGATTTGCACTCGTTCGGTTGTCGTCACTGTTCGAGATTGAAATGGAGAAGTTGACCTGCAACTCTTACATCTTACACTTTCCGTGCATTTCCCTTCAATTCTGCCACAAAATATTAGCGGAATTTATTTTATTTTAGTTTGTTCAGAACGCGAGAACGGAATGGAAATTACATTAGGGAAAGAAGTTCCAAATCAATAGGGAAAAGTGGAAAAAGCATTAAATAATATTATAAAACAGAAAGAGCAACCAATTAAACAATGACATGAGGTAGAACCATCTTACATGCTCGGTTCGACCTTACCCTTAAACAGGTTCAACCAAGAGCTATCTATAACTGTAAGAAAGTCAAACAGGCACTTCAGGCTGCCACCAACACTTATAGAAAATGCCCATATGCAAAAATGCAAATTTTTTCACAAATTTAGAGAAACTATGCCGCAAGTAAACCGATCATATATTCATCATATTTCCCGCATGAGAACATATGCTACTATCAAATAAGGTGTAAAGCGTTCAATTCAAAATTCCAGATTGAAAATTGAAAATTGAAGCAAAACAGGAGCTAGAAATACTAGGAGGAACGAAAACTAAGGCAGGCCTTAGACAGGCCTGAAGTGCGTGTTCGAGTCCCTCCTTGGTCGATAATTGAAAATGATTAGTAGAATATACTTTATGTATATCACGAGAAAGGGGTACTGCTATATACCTGATAAAATGATCAATGATGTCATTGCAGGTCCGTCACTAATAGTAAAGATGAAGGGTTCGGCGCTGTTCACGCCGACAGGACGCGCCATGCATTCACCTCCCATTAGGAATCACAAAGACACAAGGCACAAGGCGAGTTTGGCCTATACGAAGAGTGTCGAGACAGCGTCCTCACCTCCCATAACAACCGCCTAGCACCAATTTACCCATACCCAGAGCGATGGAAAATCTCTCTGAGTATGGGTAAATTGGTCGATAATTGAAAATGATTAGTAGAATATACTTTATGTATATCATGAGAAAGGGGTACTGCTATATACCTGATAAAATGATCAATGATGTCATTGCAGGTCCGTCACTAATAGTAAAGATGAAGGGTTCGGCGCTGTTCACGCCGACAGGACGCGCCATGCATTCACCTCCCATTAGGAATCACAAAGACACAAGGCACAAGGCGAGTTTGGCCTATACGAAGAGTGTCGAGACAGCGTCCTCACCTCCCATAACAACCGCCTAGCACCAATTTACCCATACCCAGAGCGATGGAAAATCTCTCTGAGTATGGGTAGACCGATGGTGAGGATTGATCGCTTGACCGCCTAGTTGACAATAACGACTTTTACCACTATACCACGCGCGCCCATCATTCGAATGTTATCAAGAAGTTAATATGGTTCTCTCCTCTCCTCAAGTTCAGCGTCGAACAGAACATATGCCGAGATCGATATCGATATGATCGACACCGACATATGAGAAAAATCTGTAAACCAGATGTTTGTCGAAGAGTGATGCCTCAGGGCATGGCCCTAGTTCCACATTGAAAGTAGAAAATCACATTAAAAGCCCCACCTCGGAATTTGAAAGATGGAGAGTTGAACAAAGTGGACTAGAGGGAAAAAGTGGTCCAGATCACTGTCATCTTAACTCTAAGAGCTTGTCGAGTTGTGCCGGAAACACGAAAAGTAGGACTTTAATGCTATTCAACTATCTTTTTCAGAGAAATCCGTCAACAATTCATCTAGAAATATAATAAATTTCCAACCTCGAATTAACGTCTCCGATCACAACCGACGCCCTAGTTGATAAACGTAAAAGCCATCACTCAATAAACTGGACTACTGACACCGATCTGTCAACGTTTCATGGACGAATTTGACAATTCGAAATTCTAAAAGTGCGTCTGTTACGTACGTTTTAAAGCGACAGATTGTAATATTGAAAAAGCAGAGATTTCGCAAGGCCAGATGCTGCGTGTCGCACGGTGCTCATTCACCAGCGCGACATGGAACAGCCTGGGATGACTGAGAAAAAGGATCTTATGACTTCGCCCACTGCGCAGACACTTTGTTCCGGCAAAAACCGTCGACTAGCGCGATTATATTGCACATGTACAAGTTAGACAGCTTCAAGTCGTACAGTGGGGAGGAGGGGACACAGTACATTACACATAAAAAAGTAAAGGAAAAAGTGAAAAGAGGATGGCGTAAAAAAGCAGTAAGGAATAAGGAGTTACAGGAAATGGCTTTCCTTGTATCCCTCAAAAATTGGTGTAAAAGTGACCGCCGATCACCTCTCTAAGAATGCGCCACGCATACTTCTTCCACTCAGAATCGCAGGGGCATGGTGAATGCGCATTTGTGGGGTGCGCAAAAATTACCCGGAATAATACATCACAGGCCACAACTACTGTCAAAACTGGATTCTGAGCTTCATATTGGAATATGTTATACATCAATACCACTCGCAAACGCTGTCCAAGTTTGAGCTTTTGAATGCTTGCACAGCGGCAATAGCAAAACGAAATCTGAAACTATCGGCCATCATCACTCCACACCTCTCTGGTCGTACTGCTATTTTCACCTCAATTTTCTTTAACATTTCTGAGAAACTGATTTTCTATTCTAGTAGGTTTTTGAGAAAAAAGTGTGCTCTATCTGATGTGCAACTTTGCTGCCTCTCATAGCACCGTTAACAAACACATGGAATGATTTCGATGAGGACTACCTGCGTGCCGCGAGTTATTCGTTTGGCGCAATCGATAACAACTTTTAGAACTAAGCTTTCAACCTAATATTGTGGTGGGTGCGTATACACTAAACTCATATGTATTCCAAGCCTGAGTTCATTTGAGTTCACAATGTGCGAATGGCAAAGCCAAATCGAGAAAGATCAGCAATCATCGACTTATAATTTTGCTGTCCCACGCCGCACAGCACATGATGGCTGACCTCTGAACCCACAGGATTTGAACCGCCTTAGTTTCTTTTCTGGTCAGTTACAGGGAGCGAGAATTCCTCTACACAATACAAAAATTTGGCTCCACTGGAAGCTTCCTTGGCTGAGGCAAAGAACGATATAGTAGAAGACTACCTCCATGCCATGAGTTATGGGTTCGCTACTCGTCTGAGGACATGTGTCCGTTAGATAGGGGGCCACTTTGAACGAACTTGATAATTTTCTATTAGTAAGGGAATAGGGAAACTGTATGTTAAGTTTCATCGTCAGATCTACATTTTTGCTGAAGTTACAATGTGACATTTTATTCCGAATAATTTTTGCGCACCCTGTATACAATAACTTAAGGTTGGCAGCAGCTGATGGAGTCAGTGTCTTTACCTTCACAGACAAGTCTGTTACCATCTTGTACGACAGCAGAGGGAGAAACGGCTTGAGTTCGCCCGGCGACGATCGATCATTTGACTACCCGACGGCAAGTAGCGCCTCTTACCGCTGAACCACGCGCGTCCCATATGCACACGCGTCCCGTACATGTGTATACGAACTGCAGGGACTGTTCTCCATTCTATGATGAAATATCCCTTCCTAATCGATTTTAGATACTTCGTGGTTTTCGTGAGGTCCATCGCAAAAATATTGACTCAGGCTGGATTCGAAACTGCGCATCGAGTCTATTAGGCCTTTTTGTGCACTGCTTTCCTGTCTTTTTTCCTTGAACCATCCTTTCAGTGCTTTGAACTGGTAAAGTAAGAGGTAAGGTAAGTCTAGATAAGCTTGCAGAGAGAACATCGTCGTTAACAATAAGATTATTTCATCATCAACATCACCAGAACTTAACATGATTCTCTTGGTAATTAAAAATATATAACCGCAGCGAATAATGTTTAACTAAGAACTACAAGAACTACTAAAAAACGGCAGAAAGGATGAACTTTGAAACGTACCGTAGCGGAGAGAGTTCGGTTCGTTCTCTGCGTGTTACGGTCCATGTCGGTCGATCCGATTGCGAATCTAAACCGCGCCAGTGAACGGATGAAAAACAACACAACAACATGTACATATATGAGTGAAATATAAGTACTCTCACGACCATTTGACACTATCTCAAGGGATATCGTCTCATCACGGCCTATATTCTAATCGGCAAAACCCGTGAGTTTTCCTAGGGTAAATACAAACCAGCATAGGTTCCAGAACACCAACCCGATCTTGCAAAGGTGACCACCAGTCAAAGTCGGTATGTTTGAAAAATAAATACAAAAAAATGAAAGAAAAATCCTTGATGTCACATTTGAAAGTACGACATTTTTTCTGCATGTTTGATGTTGAAATGATCGACTCCGCATCCTTTCTTCAAATGCCAAGTCCAATTTTATTCTAATGCAGAAGCAATAACTATCAATTGCGATATAGTTAATTGTAGCCACAGGATGTAATTAACGAGGATGGCTTAATGAGGTTGACCTTGTCTGATCGTCATCCTGGTGAGATCAAAAGTCATTCTCATGAAAGTCAAAATTTTCAAAATCTTGCTACTTTTTTACCTACCATTGGATGGATCACGCTTTTTTGATTCCAGCCATATCTTTTTTCAGTCGATAAAAGTAAGGTTGGAGAGAGTTACGGCAGAGAAATGATAAAAACCGCTTTTTTCTCGTGTTTTTGGTACGGTACTGTAGATCCAGATGCACTCAAATTTCGGTGTTTTCGCCGGGGAAATTTACCAAATTACATATTCACACTTGCGGACCATGCAACTGACTCACACTCTACTGGGGCAGTAAAGCGAGAGTACAGCAGCAAAAGAGCGGTGACTTTCCGCAATTGTTGGCAGTGCGACTAGGAAACGGTAATCTTCGCGTTGGGACCAGCAACGAGGGACCGTCGGTGGGCGGCCACCGTCGGTGTTTTTTGTTATTGCGGGCGGTTCTCCCTCTACCTTGCAACTGGCTACTGAGTTGTTTTCCTGTTTTGCTATTCAGGCTGAATTTTCCTCCATTGGAAATTTTCCTTGGTTACGAGACGCTTGTGACTACAAGTGTTTTCTGGGTGAACCCCTGACATTGTTTAATTTTCTCTTTTCATTTATTGCTGTTTAGCTGAATTTTCGGCGCGTCTATTGACGTCTATAACAAAATAAAAATAAATAAAATAAGCCTCTTTCCCTCTCCTACTGTTAACCACTACTGCTTTACTGCCGCACTACCGCAGTGGAGTGTGAACGCCCCTAAAGCGTACCAGAGCAACATATTTTATCAGATTTTATTTTATCATCATTTTCGTTATCGGTTTCATTTTATGCAGACTGTCACCTATCTCATCTTCTGGTCGTAAACACGTCACAGTTAAAAATGTCTTCATCTGCAGAAAAGATATTTTTCGAAATCGCGTTTGATAGGTCAAAAAACGCTCGATTCGTCTCTGACACAGATTTGCACAATTGCCTCATGCACGACGAATTGCGAAACAATGAAATTCGCAACTTTTTTGGAGCCGACGGGAACAATCCAAACGCGTCAACGTTGGACCGAACGCGCAATGTCGAGTTTCTGATTTTCTGCTCAAAAACCGTCTCATAGAATCAAATATCTAGAGTGATAATAAAGTTCTTGAAAATTTCGATTTGTAAAACTGTCATGTCAGGGAACGTGTATGTGTGTCATGTGGTAAGAAAATTCTATTCCTGCCCCATATTCCTAGGGACTGGGTGAGGTAGCACTTGAACAAAAAATAAGCTCTTTGGCGGAGGGTAGTGACGAATAGTGGAGCCTCAAACTGTGAGAATTTGGTAGAGAGCTGAGACCTTAGAAGTGGGTGATTTTTAGTTTTTCAATGACACAATAAAAACACAATTTAAATGACCAAATAAATGCGCAGCTTTCTAGAGATAAATGCATCATACCTGGTGGCGGTGGCATTTTAGGTGGCCTTCCGCGTTGATCGGCCATTTTCGGCCTGAAATTGGTTCGAATAAAGAATTCTTCACAAAAATTAACACGAGTGTGAGAAAACCGAATGACGTGAAACGACGGGAAAAATAAAATGAGCGACTGAAAAGGAAGAGAAGGGAAAAGAGGAAAGGAAAGACAACGATAAAGTCTATAGAACTACGCGAAACGGGAATGACGCCTAATCAACAAGCAACCGGCCAACCGGTGAAAAATGATACGTGGGTCGAGGTGCCCTTCGGCAACCATCGATTCAGGTGGTTTTTCTTTCGGGTAATTGTTAGAACGAATTGAGCACGGATGAAATTCAAGACTCAATTATCCTTCCTCAAGAAAAGAAATTTCAAATTGTTAAGCTTCGAAGGAAAACTGTAAAAATAAGAAAAGATTATATGATAACCTTACTATTTGATAGTTTATCATGTCAGTAGAACAAAAGAAATACTTAACAACCGAATACCGTACGATGACGACTATGCAGGCTAGAAACGCTAGCGTAATGACGAAAAAGATAATTAAATAAGATACCAAATAAAAGATAAATCGAAGATAATTGTGAAAAAATGGAAATGGACGTGGAACAAAGTAAAAAGGATAAAGTGCAGGTAATGAAGTAGAAAGATTTCGGCATAATCTCATTCGCACCTGACAAAAGGTGTTTATCTATTTTTATGTTCCATATGCCCTTGTTGGAAAAATTCGACATCAACCAGAACACGAGAAGAACCAGCAGCCTTTGGTTATCTCCTTGGTAACGTAGAACAACCCGCAAGAAAGCAATTCGAAATAATAGTAATTGATCATGATAAGTCCCGAGCTTTTCCTCTTCCTTTCTGGAACTGGAAGGATAGAATCAGAGGTTCTTATATTTTTTACATCACATTGATTCGTGTATGTTACCCTGGATCGATACGATTTAGAATATCAATTCATGCAGGTGATTAATGTAATGTACTGCACATTTGAATGAAATGCACTGCCCGCTGATGACCAATAGAACAAAAGAAAGAAAAAAATGACAAAAGTAGAAGAGAAAAAAGAGAAAAAAGAATAAGAAGAAAAAAGAAAAATAACAAAATGACAAAGACAAAAGAGAAATGAAACCAACAGAAGGGGAGCAAGAGAGGAATTTCTGCTGGAGCAATTTTCAGTAGACTTGTTCGATGAGACTTAATGCGACAGTTAAGATGCACGAAAACACACACACACGCATAAGAGATCAATGAGCGAGAACAGGTGACAGGTGTGCTGTGTTGATGGAAGTAAACATCACCAGATCACTTGGAATTTCACCACTTATCACCAGCATTAACGAAATAAATATAAAGGTAAATGGTTATCGGGTCAGCGTTGATTAGCGCTCTAAGGACACCTCGCCGCATTCGTGTTCTATTCAAATTTAAATTTGAAATTTAAAACAATATTCGCCCAGGCAGGGAGTTAGCGAAATACAGAATTAAATGGAATATGGAGAAAACCCAAGCACAATTCCCGTGAACGCTTGCGTATTTCAGTTTTTTTTTTCAAATTCAAATTTCACATAATTGAAGATATTTGATAAGTTGAGGTTCATTTCAAGACTTCCAAGGAGTTGGAAAGAAAATAAAAAGTGACGACATCGATAGGAAGGACTCTTTTAAGTTTTTGACAAAGGAATATGAAGTTCTGATTCATTTTTCGGTCAATATCATCTAAAATCTCAAAAAATCACTAAAAGTCTGAGAAAATTTTTTTGGTTCCCGAGTCCAGGGAAGCTATCAATCCAAACAGCTGAGTTGTTACAATAGAAATGTGGGACTTCATTAATAATATAAGATTTTAAGGTTCAAGTGCTCCATTTTTGCATTTTTAGCAAGCTTCACTTCTTCTAATGTCGATTTCCCAATATTGTTCAATAAATTTGCACGCCATCACTAAATAAATAATAAATATTAGAACGTTGCTAATGTTAATCCACAGCCCGGTATACTACAGGATACCCTCCATGACGCGCAGTTCGAATCCTCTTCTACGAGCCGCGATTTTATGGATACCCCAAGACCGTCAACCGAATATACCACATTGCACTTTACTTGAGTTTCAATCGTTAACACAACTTACACGAATTGTAAACCGGGTTAGCATTCGACAAGTTCGGTAACTCACGGGTAAGATTTACTGCCCACGAAAATTTATGCCCAGGACCAAGGTTTCCCCAGCTCAATCATGCTGAGTGATTTTTGCCCAGCCTTCGGGGTAAGAGGGCTGAGGCGGACAGCCGCAGCCCACCCTTGTTCACTGACTGCTCGCCTCTCGGGCTACTCTCGTCGCTCTTGCAGCCAGCCGGCTGTCCGATGATCTCACGTCAAGCCATTTTTTGCCCCAAGGAATCTTCGAGAATATGATTCGTTCGCTTACACAGTAACCGATGTGGAAACAACGGGAACAGCTGCTTGGGAAGAAGGAGAATCACGGACTTTTTGTCATGGGCATTGAGAAATTGGCGATATGATATATGAAGATTGCGACACCGGTGGGCCATTAAATTTTGCAAATTTTGCAGAAGTGCAACCGTCTCGTACTTTACACAACGTCATCCAAGACCGCAATAATTTTCGCAAAGTGTGTGGAAAAGTAATGGAAAGGTAATGAAATTCTTTATCGTCGTATCGATTTTGCCTCAGGCAACGCTTCGCAAGAGAGTGTTGAACGGAAAATTGTGGATGGTTGGATGGCCTCAGCCTTGTCCAGCTTCTTTAGGCGGTTTATTAGGTTGGATGAGCTTTTTTTGAGTCATGACATGATCTGTTTGCACATTAATCTCTCCTTCAATAGTTGGCGTGCCTCTATACGGCATAATATTTATACAAGTAAATAAACCTCACGGGCTGGGGTCGGCAAGAAATAGAAGCCAAATAGGGTCGGTCACTTGACCGTTGATACCTGAAATCTTCGGTTTTCCTAGAACCTTAGAACAAAACACCTTAGGAAGAACATAAACAACTCTTTCAAACGACGAACACTGAAAATTCATGCGCGACAATAAATTTTGCCATAAAAATTCGAATGTGCCCTGAAAAAGAGGCGAAGGGGGATTGGTATCACCAAACTGGATAACTGGGCAATTGAAAACAGGCTTCGAAAAGCAGCTCGATGTAAATTTGGAAACAGGCTAAATTAAGTTCAATATCACCAAATTGGTTGCTGTTTGTCGTTGGAGTATTATCGCGTTCGACTGAACTTTGATGGAAAGTTTACATGATGAAAAAATCACAAAAGTCAGAATTGTGAAGAGAATTGCTCATTTACGCAGTGTGTTACTAATTAAAACCAACTCTGCTCTTTTTTTCGCTCTGCTTAGACTTTTTTGCCTTTCTGATCGTTATGAAAAAAGTTAGTTAGTTCTACTATCATTATTCTATAGTAAAAAAGATTTGTTTTGTTATTTTTTTATTTATTCATTTATTTGTTCATTAGATGAAAGCTCATGTAACAATGAATGCGTGAACAGCTCGTTCCTATTCAAAATTGAAACCCAGCGAAACGGATCAAACAAAAGTAGTCAACAACAATAACAAAACGAAATAAATCATCGAAGGACTTTTAATATAGAATGAAAAAAGTTAACTCACCAGATGGATCTAGAAACTTGTTGAACATGTGTTTGAGCGAAAGCACCGAACACAGCGGATTGCGTTTTTTTCATGAATTTTATATAATCAGAAGTTGCTCGGGTCATGGAAAAGTTTGATCAGCGGTTAATGTAATTTTTCCTGATAGCTTTTGATTTTACAAAATTTCCCCGTTTCAACTTTCTCATAAAAAAGAGTGATATAGCGAGAAGCCGCTACGTGTATACCCAATCAATCGAACTCGAAGAGATAAAAGGAAGGCGGAATAGTTGGTGAAGTGAGAAAATGTGATATTATTTATACCTTCAAAAATAATGCAGTAAAAATAATATACCCTATAGGACGATAGCCCCCACTTAAGAAGGCCAAGGATCTAGAGAAAGTAAAAAGCATCGAAATATCTTGTAGAAAGTTGTAAAAAGGAAAAGCAGCTGATTCGCTTTTCTAATGAGCCTTGCATTCCACAGAAATCCATGGCGATGGACGTGGCAATTATGAACAAGTTTTCGCCAACCAAAAAGAAGAATTCTCAAAAAGGATAGCTATAAATTTGAAAGCAAACTAAATTAAAATCGTCTTTTTCTTGACACGATACAAGAAATCGGAAAAACCAGGGCCCAGATTCATCATTGGTAAACCATCGATAAACCCCGAAATATAACCCAAACGGCGCACTCCTTCGTTTACTTATCCTAAACTTCCCATGTTAAACTCAATCTCTCATCGACTCTGCCGCCTGGCTATTGTCTTCATAATCTGTTTTTGTTTTTATGTTGTATTAATTTATGTTAAAATTGTGAAATCCGCCGTATCTTTAAGTTTATATTAAAATTTATAGGAACCTTATATTGCAATTCATTCTAACAGAAAGGAAAAAGAGAAAAAAGTCGGTGCATGGAGCACTTCTCACACCTATTCCTTTGAGTTTTCCAGACTTTATCTTACTTTTTGATGACTTCAAAATTCTGCAGCGTTTCCATGGTTTCATTTTTCCTTCTCACGGTTTTATTTTCACAACTATGGGTAAATTAATTTAATGAAACAAATCCGATAACAAATGACGATAGGCGATAGAGTGCCTTCGGCATTTTGTTGAATAATGGACATATCAAACGACCTTCAGTACATTTCTATGATTATTAACGAACAACCTTGAAAATTTACACCCTAAATCCATCAGGCAAGAGAAAGACAACAACAAGCTAAAAATGGTCACACATTTTTCATCCGAATGGCAATGTCTTACAAACGATCAGAATCAATCGAAGAAAAAGCGGACAGACCGGCAGTAGATCGGCAACTTTTCGACAGATTTAACTAGGTCATGGACGGGAAAACGACAGAAAACATCGACACCCCGATGAGTGATTAATAAAGTCGTAGCGTTTCCAATGTAAACGACCACGTTCAGGGATTCCCATCGAACGCGGATCGCTCAGTTCGTGACAGATGACCGATCACTGATCGCAAATTGATCGTCACCATCGAATAGGTACACAAAGAATTACATTGCGAGCGATTGAATGGACGAAAACGAATGAAACGAACAGACAAAAAGAAACAAAAATGGCCGAATAAAGGATATCGTTTGAACAAAGCCCTGACATGCGGAGCATAAAAGCATGAAAAAAACAAAAGAGGATTTATATGCGCGACGAAAACTAAAGAAAATCTCAAAAAAAATAACGCTATCAGCAGAAAAAGTCCTGTCACCAGGGCCCAGATTCATCATTGACAAACCCCGATAAACCGCGAGATATAGCTCGAACGTCGCCCACCTTTGCCTACTTATCCTATACTTCCTATGTTAAACGCAATCGCTCATCGACTCTGCCGTCTGGTTCTGGCTCCGGCGCGGTTTCGGAGACCGCCCGTACGTTCATGAATCTCGGCCAAGGTTTCAAGACGATATTTATTTACGATTCGCATGCTGCGCACAACCCAGGAATAAAAAAGAAAATCTTGGTAAGATATTGACATTAGTAAAAAAATAAAGGTAAAGCGGGGACCAGCTGCTATACCATGTCAGAGTATGTACCCAAGCCAATCTGGTACCAATTTACGCGAACCCGGAGGGATGGATGGCGTCGTTAGCGCGAGCGGGGATCGATCGCTCGACCGTGCAGGTTTCAGTAGCGCCTCTTGCCACTGTACCATGGGCGTGTGCGTCAAGATAATCGAAAAACAACCTTCAAAAAACCCACTTTCAACCTATAAGGAAACGATTCACAAGGAGGGAGAGAGCTGCCGTTGGAAAAGCTCACTTTTGGGAGGTCTATTGCCACTGCAAGCCGTGGCAGCTTACTGAAAACGTCGTCATTCGTCAAAAGAGATTAGATTTCGTAGAAGTACAAAATAGACGAACGGCATATAGAGGAGGCCTTCTGACACTGTTTGATTCAGGTTTTGATTAAACACTAAACTGACGGAATGATACGGTAATTCGCTCTGGGATACGCCATTGCTAATCAATGAAACGTTATTGGTTTCTTATTTTTCTGTCCATTAGTTACCACCGAACGGCCTCGCATTATGGCTAGAAGGAATGAATCTGAGATGCGTGTTCAGTATGGAGCTTATGCCCACGCTGGCCATGGATTTCTCTATGTCCAAGCCATTTTCGAAAGGCAGAGACAAGTTTTTCAAAAAAAAAACGGTTTATAGACGGATGATTAAACGTTGTAGTTTCACAACTGTTTCAATTTGGTTATTTCTTATTCATGCTGGGTCTAGTTCACAAAAGAAAATATGCAAACTTTTCCGAGAAAATAGTCTTGCAATAGAAAAGGATATTTAAATATATTTGCAAGAATTTCTTAAGGAAGACTATCTGTCTGCGCGTCCACGGTACTCATAACAGCGTTGATTCGTATAAACGAGAAACAGTGTGACAATGGAAAGAGCAATAGCAAAGAAAATTTGGATAACTGAATCAAAAAATTATAAATAATAAGGAAAAACGATAACAAAAGTAGAAAATGAATAACTAAAGAGAAAATAAATGAATAAAAACGCAGAAATAAAGACATGCAAAACTAGACAAAGGAAAACATGGGTAAAAACATGGGTAAAAACATGGGCAAACATGGGTAAAAACGTAACTCATGATCATTCATTTAACGTAGGTAAAAGAATGTGATTAGGACGAACCCACCGCTTGCTGATCCCATTCTGTTGGAAACTGTTCAGGAAATAGAGTGGATCGAATGAAAATGAAATCAAAGTAGACAGAAAAGAGGAATGATAACGAAAGTAGAAAGTAAATAGTTACGGGAAATGCATAAATAAAATATGACACATAAAGACGTACAAAACTAGTTAGAGAAAAACATGGGTGAGATTCAGCATCTTCTGTCTCATGAAGGGAAAGCCTAAATAAAATCGAAAACGTGCAATTCTAAATTTATAACACCATTTTTGTAGGTTCATACTGGGAGCAAAAACATTTTGAGATGTCAAATACAAGAAAATAAAGTTAAATAGATTAAAAACTCTTGCGATTTTTAGATCAGTGCAATTTCCAGCGAAAGAAGCAATGGAATCGACTGCATTGTACCGATGTGTTATTGTTTGTAGGGCGTAGGTCGTCTACTACGAACGCAGGCAATTATCACTAAAAATGCTAATTACGATCACACAAACAGAACCATCTTATCATATAAACAGGGTATTCGAGGGCGCGCGTGCCGCAGTGGTAGGAGGCGCTACCGACACCCGTGATGGCCAACGATCAATCCCCGCCCGGGCCAACCAAGCCTTCGCCTGGGTCGGTAAATTGGTACCAGACTTGCCTGGAATGGTAAGGACATTGACTTGGTATAGCGACTGACCCCCGCAAGTCATTGCTTAGGCCAAACACGGATTCACCAAGCCGATTCAGAATTGAACATGGATGCGTAGCGTGGCTTTCGGGGACTGACCAACAGCTTTACTTTCACCTTTACCTTACCTGAAACCCGACATTTATAAAGCTTTTTCGCGACTTTCCTGAAGGAGTGAGCTTTCCAACTAGAAGACCGGAAGCCTTCCCATTGGTGTTGAAAAACCATCTCGAGAGAAGATGGAAAACCAAAAATCTCGCCGAATAATTACCAGAAGCAATTCCATTCTATAATAATTTAGAGAATGATTGCTGCCATTCAACTCAATATTTACTAATTCTAGAATAAGATTACTCATCTATTTTATGCGTTGTTTTGAACGATCGTAAAAAATGAGACGTATCAAATAGAGCAACTAAGAGTCAAGAGTATAATCCGATAAATGTATTGAAGTACAATGAATAGAAACAATGCGAAGAATTTATTGATGGAAAACTATGTATATTGCTAGAGATTTCAGTAATTAAGCCATAATCTTTTGTAAGCTAGAGGGTAAGAAATTCGTGCTCGTGTTTAATGGCTTTTTGTATGAGAACTAGATTTTCAGACTAGAAAAGGTGAAGTTTACCACTCCTGGTTTACGGTCCCCAAGCGAGTTGCGAAAAAGTTCTTGTGAGAATTGGACGTTCGTCAGAAGATAAAAAGATCGTTTGAATTTCTTATCAAGGTTGACGGCGCTTCGCTGCAACAGCTTAGCTTTCGAAAAACGTGCAATTGCTGAGGGCAAAAAATTAATTGAAATTTTTTAAACAAATGTAAAAAAACCTATGTGCAATTTTGACCACCGAGGCTGCGGGTTCCATATAATTCCATTTCGGACGCCTCTAAACGGCTTAGCATTGGACTTGAATATCGCCCAGCGCAATACGTTTCCGAATTTGAGAACGTTTTCCGTGAATCTTTCAAAGCATTTAATCCAACTGAACGATGGTAAAAGAGCTTAAATAACAAAAAAGGCTAGAGCCTAAATGCCCCGAGGCCCCAAGGAAAACTTTGGTCTTCGGGAAATTCTATTTCGGGAGCTTCGAAATGGGTTTGGATCGAAAAAGATCAACTTCCCCACATTTATCAAAAAACATGAAAAAAAAACTAATATAAATTCAAGGTATCTGGCTCCGATCTATAAGAGTTGAACTAGATTTCCAGAGTAAAAAAGGAAAAGTATTTAGCTTTACTCTAGAAATGATAAGAAGAAATTTAATTTTCGGCAGTTGACTTTTTTTTCTACATATTAAAATCCGCGTCACTCTGCATTACAAGAAAAGAAAAAGAGGATGAGAAAGATGTCTATTCAAAAAGGTAAAGGTAAAGTTGACGGCGTTGATCAGTCCGCTAAGGACGCGCCATGCATTCGTGTTCTATTCAAAACCGTAGGTGCATGGTGAATGCGTACTTGGCCTCTACAACGACTTGTGGGGTGAGCTGTTGAACCAAGTCAGTGTACTTAACATCACAGGCAAGTCTGGCACCAAATTACCCGACCTCGGAGGGATGGAAGACTTGGATGGTCCGGGTGAGGATCGATCGACCGTGCGGATGACAGCAGCGCCTCTTTCCACTGCACTACACGCCCTGGATGTTTAATGCTACACAATATTGTTATCAGTTCGAAGTATTAGGTTGTTAACTAATTATTTGCCTTTTTTTCAAGCTTCTGTTGTGCGCCTAGTAGAGAAACTTCCGAAACATCCAGATAGCGTTCGATAGAGAATCATTTGGTCTTTCATGACATGTATCTGCTATTTACAAAACCTTGAAATTTTGATAACTTTTCGACCATTGAAGCTGAAATCAAAAATGAGAAAAGTTGACCCCACCGACAGTGAATTTTCCCAGCTTCGTTTCGCGACTTTTTGCAAAATTGTATATGCCGCCTGAAAGTAGACGAATTTCTCTATAAAAGGTATACAGTTTGTTTTGGTTTTCCTTGGTTTTTGTTTACTTACAGAGCGTCAAAGTGGGGTATCTCAAAGAAGACAATAATTTTTGAATGCGTGTGCTGCCTTTCTGCCGAATGTTTTCCATCAGCTCTGAACACGTCACAAGAGAGCATTTGTTGCTCTATCATGTAGTGCGTTTATTTTTCCATGCTAGCCACTTTTTAAAACTTTTATCAAGAAAGTGCTTTCAAAATTCCTCGACGTGTAAAACTTTGCAGAATTTCAGGTACCGTTCGAAAAAGGAGGATGTGGGCTATATTTCGAATGGTACCTGAAATTCTGCAGAAGGTTTCCAAAGAAAAGTTTTACACGTCGAGGAATTTTGAAAGCACTTTTTTGATAAAAGTTTCAAAAATGGCTAGCATGGAAAAATAAACATACTATCTGATAGAGCAACAAATTCTCTCTCGTTACGTTTTTAGTGCTGATGGAAAACGTTCGGCAGAAAGGCAGCACAAGCATCCAAAAATTATTGTCATCTTTGAGATACCCCACTTTGACGCTCTGTAAGTAGACAAAAACCAAGGAAAACCAAAACAAACTGTATACCGTTGTATAGGGAAATTCGTCTACTTTCAGATTTTGCAGGAAGTCGCGAAACGAAGCAGGGAAAATTCACTGTCGGTGAGGTCAATTTTTCTCATTTTTGATTTCAACTTCAATGATCGAAAAGTTATCAAAATTTCAAGGTTTCGTAAATAGCAGATACACGTCATGAAAGAGCAAATAATTCTCCATCGAATGCTACCTGGATGGTTTCAGAAGCTTCTCTGCTAGGCGCACAACAGAAGCCTGAAAAAACGGCAAATAATTAGTTAACAGCCTAGTAGAATGAAAAGCTGTCATTCGAGGAAATCGCTGATAGCTTCAACTGTGTATGGCGTGCTCAGGTAATAAATAAATAATTAACGGATACCGAAACCAATCCTATCCCCCTATATCGATTTTTAAAAGTTATTGAAGAGTACAAAATTCGAAAATCAACGTAATATGACTCACGAACTCGCGACAAGAACAACGATTTAGTATTGGATGTTATCGTTCGAAAGCGCCAGCTGATCAGCGATAATGAAACTTTGCAAACATGCTTATCAACGAGAACATTGTGGATGCGTCTGGCCAGAAAACAGCTCTATCATTTCACAGAACACTTACTACACAAACGATATTCAGAAGAAAGTACTCTGTAAATTGAAATACAACGAAGGTTACGATGTGCCACTGATCAGCCCCATTATAAAGGAAAACGATGACATGTGATGGCAAGCCAGACAGCATAATCTGCGGTACCTTGCTAAATAGGATTCATTCTTCGTAGACACCTGAACACCAGAGAAATCGCCTCGGGGCAAAACGACGAGAGCGGAGGACGTGTGACGTCGGCTCTGGCCGAGCCGCCGCCCGTTCCCTAGGAGATAACCTTGCTGTTGCTCTGCTCCGAAGGACGATGGCGGCTTCCGGTGGGAAAAAATTTGGGAAAAAAGTTGCAAGAAATATGTTCAAATAGAAAAGTAAAACGTAAAACATGATGAAAAACTTGGGTCAAAACAGAAAATTGAGTTGATTTCAAGTAAATCACTTCTGAAAACTAATGGTTTGTCTGCCGCCCCAGAAAGGTCTGCGACCTGAGATCAAATCTCGCCTGAGCCTCGATTTTTGCAGCAGATCACTTACTTCACCTGGTGTGAAACCCTGAGCCGAAAAAGGGGCAAACAACGACGTTAACGAAATTCCACAAAATTCCACAGCGCCGCCGGCTGGACAACGGACGTGAGAAAAAACGTCCGGCGAAATCCATTTGAAAACTGACGCAATCTGGGATTTTCTGGAATAGCGAAATGACCTTTTGGGAAATCTCCTCAGTTGCCTGAAGTTTCTATCCGCGAGAAATCCAAGCATCGAAGCCAAACAGCGCCGAATAAGGTTTTCTTCAGAATTTCTTTTGCTGCAAAGAGCTCCTTCTCTCGTTCTGACAGCTTCTTCACAACGAGGATTGCTCGTGCAACGTTTGAGACGCTTCGAAATCGGCTCCGCAAATCTATCGATTCGAGAAATCCTACCAAACACGCAAATTACCCTGTGGTAAAAGTGGCTATACATCGATAAGAGGGTGCCCGAGAGGAAAAAAACAAAGCTATTGACGCACTACATAGCTTGGAATCCACTGAGGAAATTCAAAGAAGAGCACTAAATCGAGAACGAGAGATGGCTGATATTGAGGCGGGTGCTTGGTGAATGAGCAAAAAATTTGAAAAACCCGAAAACCCTATTCGCAAAAATTTCGGCGATCCGCAAAAATCGCTACCGAAGTGGAATTCGAGCCAGAGCTATGTACAAGCCTATCTTAGGAAGCAGATCGGTAGTCCGCAACAGCACCAATCTGTTTACTGATAGGGTGACAAAAGAATTACTTAAATTCAGAATATACAAAATAAAAAGAAGGATTCAGAGAAAAGTTAATAGGGCAGCAAAGCATACGCCTGAGGCGTGGGTTTGCACCCCTCCTAAGTGGCGATTTTTGAATTAAACACTGCAAAAGCATCATAATATTTCAACTGCGGTATGGTATAAATAGCCTAGGGCGATGGGCGTGAAAACAGTCAATTTGAAAATTTTATAAGAAGGATGCGCATGGTGCAGTGCTAACTGGTGCTACTGACAGCCGTGTGGTCGAGTTATCGATCTCCGACTAGACTAACCGAGCTTTCCTTTACCCAGGCCCAGTGGACCCAGATGAATTGGTACCAGACTTTTCTGTTATGACGACGACTTTGATTCGAAGATCGTTGGCACTACGAAAGTCATTGTATAGGCCAAACAAGTATTCAAAACGATTTTGAATAGAAGACGGGTACATGGCGCGTTCTCACGAACCAGGTCAACTTCGACCATTTCACCTCCAATTTTTACAAAGTGTGGGGAACAAGCTTCGTTTGAAGGTCATTGGGAAGATAAGGGCCCACATTCTTCATTGGTAAACCCCGATAAACCCCGAGATA
This sequence comes from Nippostrongylus brasiliensis, assembly GCA_030553155.1. Lineage (NCBI taxonomy): Eukaryota > Metazoa > Nematoda > Chromadorea > Rhabditida > Heligmosomidae > Nippostrongylus > Nippostrongylus brasiliensis. Next base: position 11,170,874 of record CP130732.1, read on the forward strand.
TAGCCCGCACCTTTCTCCACGTATCTTAAACTTCTTATGTTAAACGCAATCTCTCATCGACTCTGCCGTCTGGTTCTGGCTGCGCCGCGGTTTCGGAGACCGCTGGTCCGTTCGTGAATTCAGGCCAAGGTTAACCGGGGATGGCAATAAAAAGATCTAGTTAAGCACACTTGGCGCTACTGACACCCGCACGGTCGAGTGATCAATCCACGTCCAGGCTATCCAAGCCATTCCATCCCTCCGTATAAGTTGGTGCCAGACCTGTCTGAGAGGGTAAAGACACTGATTCGAACATGGCGATTCCCCGAAAGTCATTGTATAGGCCGAATATACATTCACCACGCTTCAACGATTCTGAATGGAGAACGAGCACGTGGCGCGTCCTCAGGGGGCTGATCAATGTCAATTTTTACCTTTACTTTCATTTCCACTACAACTTGATAGACAGCTTTTTCCAGATTGTAACTAGCCACGTTTAAAGCCCGAATGAGTTCTTTGCTCTATTCTGCCGACGAATGCTCAAAAAGCGTTTCCTTTCAGACGTGCGCCGGCCAGCCGACCACCAAAAACGAGGCCAGCGGGTCTGGCCGGAATATTCCAGAAACCTAATTCCAATCCTAAAAATCTCTACGCCTACTACTGATGGGTCGATGATGCATAAGGAAAGCCCAAGGAGCGCGTGGCACAGCGCTAAGTGGCGCTACTGAAACCGGCACCGTCGAGCGATCGATCTTCTCCTGAGCGAACCAAGACTGGTAACTCTCTGGATTCGGGTAAATTTGAACCAGATTTGTCTAGGAAAGTAAAAACACCGACCTAGTATAGCGGCTGGCCATGCCTTTACGATTCTGAATTGGACACGAATGCTGCAGCGCGTCCTCAGGGGACTGATCAACGACGACATCTTTACAGTTTAGCTTTTAAGGAAAACCCAACGGGTAAGAGAAACCGGGTTGAAACAGCGACGAAGTGAGCAATAAGGGAGGCAGTTCGATCGTTGCATCATGACAATTTAACGAAAACATCTGATGCATACCCATTCAGTTATTCCTTCCCATGAAAGGCGACCTATTTGAAGGTCACTGTCATAGAACTGAGACTCCTCGTTAAATACAGCTATAAATCATGTCGATCGTAAAACAAAAAAAAACACGAAAACACTAAAGAAAAACTTGAGGACAACAGCACTGTGGACTCGATAGGCAAGGTCACCTATGCTACATTTGTTGATTTTTATTGTATGTAGGTTCCTTCATTGTACCACAAAAAGTAAAGGTAAAGGGGATCCCCTAGGGCGCGCCATGCATTCTGCTTCCATTAGAATCGTAGAAACACGGTGAACGCGTTGGTCTCTACAATGACTTATGGAGACCAGCCGCTGTACCAAGTCAATGTCTACCTTCCAACACAAGTCTGGTACCAATGTACCTAACCTCGGAGAGATGGAAGGCTTGGATAGCGCGGTCGAAAATCGATCGCTGGACCTTGCAGGTGGAAGCAGCGCCTCTTACCACTGTATCACGCGCGCCCCATGCAGAAATTAGGTACCTAACTGAATTTTTCTATGAAGTGGTGACTGATTAATGATTAGCAGTGATTACCACTGAATAAACTGTAATATCAATTTTGGCTTTTGGCTTCAAGTACCAGACTTTCCACATTTATTAGCACTGTATCATTCCTCCTATAGATAAATTAGGATGTAAAACGTAATCCTTATGCTGCCTAATATGCACAGCCTTTACCGTAACCGCCACCACCGCCCCACCGTAACGTACCGTAATCGATGCAAATATCGAAATTTCTATTAGATTTGTATTCAGCAGTGTTAATACTCCGTTGTGGTCTTCATGGACGAGGGAATGTTATCCTGATGGCACTGAGCAAGATAAGATACACACCCAAAGTGGTAAGAATAAGCGAGGAAGTTCTCGAAATTTCCGAATCGGAAAATGGATTGAGCTAAACCTAAGGACCAGAGATAATCTGAAAACAGGCTGAACTATCATCGTATTGAAAAGGCATCTAATTACCCACTGCCAGGTCATCTGACATGACACACCCTAACAGATGAGTCAGCGTAATAAACTATGAAAAAACAAGCGGAACTGGTGATGAAACGACTGAATCACCATCGAGAAAAGGAGAAAAGATAGGAAAAACGTCACGTTCAGTAGTTCGTTCGTCGCTAGCAGCGTTCCGCAGGAATATCGAAATTCAACAGGAATTCACATCACAAATCGGATTGAATTAAATTGCAGATCCGATTCGACAGCATTCGCAGAAACGTAAATAGAACGACAGCGGTGTGATGACGACTGACAGAAAAACTCCTGAAATAGGGCACCGTATTGGACGGGGTAGCTCGTTTAAAACGACGAAAACGCCGTAACGCGACTACATCCACTAAATCGCAACATCGTGAAAGCTTGCCGAACAGCAACATTCCGAATTAATGTTCGAATTAATGTGCACGATATGAACACAATTTGTACGAAATACTAATTAATGACAGAAAAATGAGAACATTCCTATGGAGAGACGGGGTGGAGACCTACTCTATGAATGCGGCAGGCCTTTCTCATTTTATTTGTTATATTCGTGACGTTCACCCAGGCCACACGTGTCAGACAACTTCCAACACGCATTAATAACTAAAAGTGAAAATAATTCGATACATTCGAAAATTAAGTAAGATCCGTAGTGAATTGCCTATGATGCAGTGCTGAAGAGTCGTCCTTTTTCACAGAACTTTTTTCTCAAAGCTTCTTTCACAGAACTCTTCTTTCTTTTTTTTCTCTTTTTTCTTTTGTTTCTCGACTCGACCATCCCAAATATGAGATAAACTGGACAGTCATGTCCTCCCCCTCCATTTAAAATCAAGGGCTGTTTGAATCATAAACCCAGGTTATCACAAATCCGGTAAATTTTTCAACTTCTACATGTATACACCTTCAGAGCAACCTCAAAATATGAAAGACTAAAGAAAAAAGCGTTGTTCCGTGTTGAAGCTGTATTGACTAGCTATAGCTTCTTAGAAGTTTCCTAGACGTTTTTCGGGTCATCGGAATTATTTTAAAAGAAAAAGAAGGAAGACTGAAAGATCAGACTGAAAACTGAGAGCCCCCGGATGATATGTATTTATGACTTTCTTACCTCAATCTCTTGCATGTCTTGGATTACCAGCTCACAGCGTAGCGTTCGGAGAGATAAACAGGAAATATACAAAAAGATATGATTATGCACGTAATTCAGCTCAAGATATGGAAAAGAAGGTGTATATGTCCGGCGGGGAAAATTATTTCTGTTCAGGGGCTGCGAACAATTCGTAAAAAAGACAAAACAAAATCTGTCAGCCACGAAACCTCGAGGTTTACTAAACCATCCCATTGACCAAATAACCCCTAATAGCCCCTTCATCTCTAGTTCTAAGATTTAACGATGCATGGAAGAGAAAACAGAAGTGACAAGCGATGCCGAAGGAACACGCCGAAAACAGCTTTGGCCCCGTTTGAATAGCGGCCATTCTTGACAATGTTTCGCTGACTCACACATATGCACTCTTATGAAAAGTTCTCGGAAAAGAAAAGAGTAGAAAGGGCAAATCGAGCAAAGCTGCAGAGAAAAAAGTATGAGAAATGCATAGTTGCTCAAACGCAGGTGATGTTCAAACCATTCATCATGTCGAATCAACCATAACTTAGAAATCCGTATGTTTCGAGGATAACTCGTATCCATAGAAGACGTCCGCAACTAGGATGACAGCACATAGCTAAGCCTCATTTTAGCCATAAACCTAGATATGACTTTATTTCATCTAGTTGCTGGCACATAATTGACATTTCAATGTGGGGACCATGTTTCAGAAACCCGCATTAACCCTTAAATGTATCCCAATCAATCGCGGTGTTTATCCAGAGTTTATTGCGATAAATAAAACCCCACGAGAGCGACGCGGTACCGGAAACATCGCAATAGTAAAGACGAAGCACTTCTAATTTTCGTCGGAATCTATGACTCATTTCTAAGTCATCAGCCTACCCCGGGTTATCAGATCCCCCGATCCTCAGAAACCCTCCACCGAACAAGCGGTAAGATGAGTTTGGTGAGGTCGGGACATAGTACATTACCCATGGTTTTGCTCAACGATCTAGCTCGGTTGAGGATTTGCAATCACCTTTACGGTTTTCGGCATATGAAGGGGGTAGTTTGCCAGGCTCTGCCGTACGGGCTGGATACGGCGGGTAACCCAGGCTATACCGCTGGAGTTAAGGGCTTATTTATTAGAGGCTTGAAAAGGAGGGTTTGCAATGTTAGGCAAAATACAAGAATAGATCCGGCTTAAGAATTTGATTCAACAATGTCGATTCAGGAGGAGACGGACGACCTCGCCAATCATCGCTCGAGTTCACCCAAAAGACGCACAAAGTTCGCCGGCGGGGGCGAGATGGGCGGGGCGAAGATATTGCTTTGCTGCCGACAACGGCGGCATTCTTTGGCGACATACGACCAGACTCGGCACGAAAGCGTCGGCGTCCCGTTTTTTCTTGACGGGTTTTCCCGCCCCGTAGGATGGCAGACCGTCGGACGACAAAGTGTATCTATTACGTCTTCCTATTGCTCTTTGAGGGACAGCACCAGCAGCAGCTCCACTGCCACCCTGTGGGCGATCGATGTGAACGAGGAAAATTCTGGCGACGTCGCCGCCGACGCGGCGGGCGCGCGTTTTCACAGGGCTTCCCTAATGGGAAGCGATCGGAAAGAATGCTGATGGAATGTAATTGGCCACGCCTCAGGCGGCGTAGCGATGAGCGCCGAGTCCCCATGGACCTCCTCGGGGAATGGTTGTCGTCGTCTGCAGCAAGAATGGGCCATCCGGACGGCTGGCCAGACGACTGACTAACGACCGGTCATCGCCTCGGCGACGACTAATGCGGATGCATTTTAAAGAGGTAGCCATTCGATTCCGATGAGACGAAAAAAACCGATCAATGTCATGCCGGCTTAGAACGTCGGGTGTGTGACCGCAGGAGTTAGCAATTTAGATTTCTAGAACCAACAAACAAAGCAGGAGATCCCTAAGATGTCCCAGAGCTCAGTAAGCCTTCTAGTGAACTCAATGATTGCAGCGGAGTTTTTGTGGATTCTTCTTCATTACACACTCAAGCATTACTGCGAATAGAGTAGTAATTGATAAGAATGGAAAAGAGACGTATACGAGTATCACGGTATCCTGGGCACCTCTGAAGGCTACGCCCCTCTCCGACCTTTGATGAAGGTAGCCTTCCATACTGTGCTATTAACGAACGGTTGTGTCCTATGCATGTTAGATAAAGGTAAAAGGTAAAGGTGCCGGCGTTGATTAGTCCCCGAAGGACGCGCTGCCGCATACGTGTTCAATTCAGAATCGTAGAGGCTTACTGAATGCGTATTTGGCTTACACAACAACTCGCGGGGGCCAGCCGCTATACTAAGTCAGTGTATTCACCTTCCCAGAAAAGTCTGGTACCAATTCACTTACCCCGGAGGTATGGAAGGATCGGTTGTCCCGGGCAGGCTCAAGCTTGAGGGTCGAGAATCGAAGGGGGGGTCGTAAGTGAACATCGTCCGAGGGGGGGGGGGGGTCGTACTCAGAGCTCATCTCGAAGGGGAGTTGTCGATGGAAGGGGGTCCTATTTAAACCGGGAGGTTTCTGTATACCCTAATTCGCATGTACATGGGTTCCTGCAGGTTCCGTAGTACCATATAGCCCAAATCAAGTTATTCTTTTCAGGTGCCGCAGAGACAACACGGACCTTCGGCTTCGTCTCCTGAAAACAAAGATACTTGGAGGCGAAAGTGGAATTGATCATTATAATAAATTTTTTCAATAACTATTGAGTTTCCACGTTTTTGCAGTAAACAATAAAAGTTTTCTGAAAGATCTATAGCCTACTAATAAGGTTAAACTTCACACATCTACCGATTGAGAAGGCAAGTCAGTTCTGACCAAGGAAGGGGTAGAATGTCGGACCAAAATGGTATTAGTTGAAATTTTAGACCATGAAAACAAAGTAAAGTTTGTAGAGTGATAAGAACAATATTGAAAATTTGTTCAATTTCTGTTGAAGCCCTGAAAAAGAGGTTCTTGAACGCAATCGAACCCGATTCGCGAAGGATAAAATTGCTCCATCTACATGGATGTGAATTGGTAGGTTTTCAGAATTTCGGAAACACAACGTATACATCGAAAACTAGAAGAAAATTAGATGCTATGGTTACAAAATTATTTTCTGAAAATAAAGTCTAAGTAGATTCAGAGTTGCCGCAATTTATGCTCGACTTCGACGCACAAAAATGAGTATAGATCAGGAAAAACGTGAAATCAGAAGATTTGCAAATACCATTTGGAAACTACAAGAAAAGCGCTTTCTTATTAATAGAAAAATCTTCTATTAAATTAACTTCTTCATCGTCGGCAAAGGAGCTGATTGTCAAGGACCATACCAGAAAAAATGGCGATCAAAAATCGAACCCCCCACGCCCCGCATGAAGACCCCTTTTTTAGGAAACGAGTTTTACATGGATAAATAGCATTTTTCTTCAATTTTTAGAATTTCTATTGGCTTTTTCAAATTTCCAACTTTGAGCTGAATTATAATCGATTAATTGAAGACGACGCGTCACCTCTTGCTCTCTGTTTTTCGGGTGTCTTCACTTATTCGATTATAACTCAGCTCAAAATTGGAAATTTAAAAAAGCCAAGAGGAATTCTGAAAATAGAAGATTTGGGCTTTCTTATCATATAGGAACCAATCTTCCAAAAAAGGGTCTTCATGCGGGGCGTGGGGGGTTCGATTTTTGGTCGATTTTCGGCAAAAATCGACCAAAAATCGAACCCCCCACGCCCCGCATGAAGTCCCCTTTCTTAAAGATTGGTTCCTATATGATAAGAAAGCCTAAACTTTCTATTTTCAGAATTCCTCTTGGCTTTTTTGAATTTCCAATTTTGAGCTGAGTTATAATCGATTAAGTGGAGACACCCGAAAAACAGAGATCACGACGCGACGCGGCGTCGACGCGTCGTCTTCACTTAATCGATCATAACTCGGCTCAAAATGGGAAATCTAAAAAAGCCAATAGGAATTCTAAAATTAGAAGAAAAATGCTATCTAACGGTATAGAACTCGTTTCCTAAAAAAGGGGTCTTCATGCGGGGCGTGGGGGGTTCGATTTTTGGTCGATTTTTGGCAAAAATCGACCAAAAATCGAACCCCCCACGCCCCGCATGAAGACCCCTTTTTTAAAGATTGGTTTCTATATGATAAGAAAGCCCAGATCTTCTATTTTCAGAATTCCTCTTGGCTTTTTTAAATTTCCAATTTTGAGCTGAGTTATAATCGATTAAGTGAAGACACCCGAAAAACAGAGAGCAAGAGGTGACGCGTCGTCTTCAATTAATCGATTATAATTCAGCTCAAAGTTGGAAATTTGAAAAAGCCAATAGAAATTCTAAAAATTGAAGAAAAATGCTATTTATCCATGTAAAACTCGTTTCCTAAAAAAGGGGTCTTCATGCGGGGCGTGGGGGGTTCGATTTTTGATCGCCATTTTTTCTGGTATGGTCCTTGACAATCAGCTCCTTTGCCGACGATGAAGAAGTTAATTTAATAGAAGATTTTTCTATTAATAAGAAAGCGCTTTTCTTGTAGTTTCCAAATGGTATTTGCAAATCTTCTGATTTCACGTTTTTCCTGATCTATACTCATTTTTGTGCGTCGAAGTCGAGCATAAATTGCGGCAACTCTGAATCTACTTAGACTTTATTTTCAGAAAATATTTTTGTAACCATAGCATCTAATTTTCTTCTAGTTTTCGATGTATACGTTGTGTTTCCGAAATTCTGAAAACCTACCAATTCACATCCATGGAGATGGAGCAATTTTATCCTTCGCGAATCGGGTTCGATTGCGTTCAAGAACCTCTTTTTCAGGACTTCAACAGAAATTGAACAAATTTTCAATATTGTTCTTATCACTCTACAAACTTTACTTTGTTTTCATGGTCTAAAATTTCAACTAATACCATTTTGTTCCGACATACTACCCCTTCCTTGGTCAGAACTGACTTGCCTTCTCAATCGGTAGATGTGTGAAGTTTAACCTTATTAGTAGGCTATAGATCTTTCAGAAAACTTTTATTGTTTACTGCAAAAACGTGGAAACTCAATAGTTATTGAAAAAATTTATTATAATGATCAATTCCACTTTCGCCTCCAAGTATCTTTGTTTTCAGGAGACGAAGCCGAAGGTCCGTGTTGTCTCGGCGGCACCTGAAAAGAATAACTTGATTTGAGCTATACGGTACTTCGGAACCTGCAGGAACCCATGTACATTTGAAACGGACGTTTTTCGTGTAGGGGGGGGGGGGGGGTCGTACCAGAGCCCTCCTTTAAGGGGGGGGGGGTCGTAAATTTTGTGCAAAAATCGAACCCCATGCTTGAGCCTGGTCCCGGGTCAGGATCGATCGACCGTGCGGGTGTAAGCAGTGCCTCTTACCACTGCACCACGCGCGCACTCGCATGTAACATAGATTATAATGAATCATATCCAAACTCTCACTTCTGTCGGGACTGGAATGACACGAGGCCTCCGTGCCGTAACGTCAGCGCTGGCAACGTATGGAATGGAAGCCTCAGAGGATGCGGTGCGTGATCACGTCCGTTATTCCTGGCAATCCCACCACACCTTATTCATCCTCTTGACAGCGATTCCAACAACTTTGCTGGTCCCGACTCGAAAATTACCATGTCCCCACAGCAGTGCCAACACAGAGCCCGCAATCTTCTACATCATTCCATATATAATCTGTGCACCGTATGTGACGCTGGTCCGGGTATTCGGCATTCATTTATTTTATTTGTAGTCAGCAGCCAAAACAAAGCAACTCGGATAGTAACGAAGAGAAAAACAGAATGACATGACCGTAGATCAAGGGGTAGATATTTGACGGCGATTGGACTGATTTATTTTATTTGTAGTCAGGGACTTATGGCCTCATACGCACGACCTACGACCAAAACAAAGCAACTCGGATATAAATAAATGTTTAATTCAGGAAGAATCACATACATGGACGCATAACGAGAATGAATGACATGACCGTAGATCACCGAGGACCAGCCAGCCCGGGTCCCAGATATTTGACGGCGCTTATTCTAGAGACTGAGAGAGAGACTCCGAAGGAAATAATTTAGTCAAAAGTCTCAAGCGAATGAGTCAATGTATGAGATTTCGGAGACTCAGATTGAGGGAGCAGAAGTATTTCGGAGTTTTTCCAGCATTTGGCGTTGAACGGAAGACGATGGCGGTGGAGGCGGTGAAGATGTCGAGGCTTGGCGCTGTCGGGGGTAAGAACTGTAATTATCGATTGTATTTCCGAGCACGGTGATGTAAAGGAAAAAAATGGAAGAAAAACGTCAAGAAGTTATGGTTTTTTGATAAAAATTATGGGTTGAACTAATTTTAGTTGGGTAGCTGAGGGTGAAGGTGATAACTTTGGGTGCGCGAGTAGTAATGAGGCGTGTGTGTAAGAGAAAATTGGCAATTAAAAGGTTTGGAGTGCACGTGAAGATAGCTAAGGGATTTGAATGTGATTTATACAATACTGAAGAAAGCCGTGGATTCGATCTCACCCAGGCAGGGTTTCATCATTTTCAAATCCGCTATGTGCGCCTCACGTGCCCTCCATGCCGGTTGGTATCTTGCCACAGTCGGGTGACCTGAGGTGGTGGGAGGGGCGGGCGGAGTTGGGTAAGAGTCGAGCTATTGGATCAATTATCCCATTTTTGGTCATTTACGGCTAAGGAATTTAGGCCCTCGAGGATGGTAGATTCCTCGAGGCGTTCCTGCTGCTGCAGGCGGGATTCCTTTTCCGCATAGGAGAGAATGACTTCAAAATCAAGTGATTCCGGTAGGCGTCGGATTGCGCGGCGTATTTCAGGTCGTAATCCCTTTATGAAGCAGTCTATCGTAAGTTGGTTTGGAATTGCAGAATCTGCTTCACCTTGAAAAGCTGCTCTAGCTTTGGCCCGGACCTTAGCGGCGAATTCTTGGACTGTGTCCTTTCCCTGGCGCATGTGCAATAGCTCATCACGTTTGTTACTCGGGTCGGCTATAACTTTGAATTTATGCGCTAGAGCGTTGCAAAGAATGACCCAGTTTGCTTTAATTTCGGCTGGAAGGGCGCGATATACCTGCTTTGCTGTTCCTTCCAGGTATGTGGGTAGTAAAACATGAGCGTGTTGCGGAGGTATGTTAAAGTTGTCGACTAGGTATCCATAATCCGCTAAAAATTCTTCAAAAGTGCGGTCGCCTGTGCTTGTGAATTTTTCGACGCGGCTATTTAATAAGCGGCTGGAGACATGTAGTTCCGCGGGGTTAATGGGTAAGGGCACTTCTGCTGCTTGCTCCATTTGTTCTGGTGCGATATGCGTGGTCTTGCGGTCGTCCCAGGGCGTCGCTTTGAGTTCCTCTTCAATATCTAAATCCGAAGCGGTGTGAAGAGAGTATTCGGATGGGGTCGGGGATTTAACGTTGAGATTCGGTTCCTCAACGGGCGCGGGGGAGGCTGGTGGGTCTTCTCTTTTTGAGGTTGTAGGTTGGCTATCTGAGGTTTCAGGCTTTTGGTCCTGTTCCCGTGGTTGTACCTTTTTCGGTCTAGGTGGGTACACGACGATGTTTTCAGGAAAGATAAGACGTTTGTCTACTGGTTCGTCAGGAAGCGGGATACTAAGGAATCTCTGAAACCTCCGTTTAAGATTATTGTATGCGCGGCGATATGGTTCTGGGGAGCGAAGAAGAGAAAAGCGATGGGTTTTTGGTGAATATGCGAACTGATAGGTTTTCCTTTTCTTAAAGGGCGTATTAGATCTCCTAGAAGGCTGCAAGGGATCGATTGTCGGTACTAATTGTGGTTGCGCTGGCAACCAATGTCGCGTATAGTCTGATTAGTGGTGAAAAGGCAAAAGAAAACTGAGAGGCAAAGGAGAATTGAATCTAAAACGGAGAGAGATTATAAGTACGGTTTTCAGAATCTCTCAGACAACAAGTTCTGCTCTTTTGTTGTCTGGTGACTCGAAGGTATTAATCTCCCTCTTCGCCAGCGAGGGTAATTAAGGGCCCCTAAAAGTCTTGCACCGAAGAGAAGTGAAGATTCCTGAAAGAAGATCAAAATTCTAATTGAAATCGATCACGTTTGGCGTCTTTGCTTGAAAGTGAATAGGTTCCTGATGATGAAGTTGAATTTGCTTTATAGGAATATTGAAGTTGTTGTTGAGTTGTGTCTATACCTCTTGGTATAGTACGCGGCTGGCAAAAATAGGCGACACGAACATGGCACGCGAGCGAGACTTGATGAAGTTCGGTTTTATTGTTTCGTGCGCACTTATTGTTAAATACTATCACTGCCGCAACGTGTAGTAGCGATGCTTCTCACACTTATTTTTAGTCTCGTATTTTGTGTTTTGGGCGACTAAGCAGACTGTAGGGTTAACGGCTAACCATCGGAAATTCTTACAGTGGCTGAGCAAAAGATTGGGGAAGCAGAGTGTGACTTGCGCGGGTCACGCAATCTTACGTTTCGGAGGCTAACCATCTCCTCCACGCAAGCGCTGACAAGACGAAAGACTCAAAATTATTAATGGAGCCGCTGTGGAGCATGGGGTGGGTTGATTTATGACTTCAATGTGGAGAAGAGAGCGATTTCTATGATTGGATGTAAGAAGTAAGGAGGAAAGAGAGAAAAGAACAGACTTTGGAGGAATTAAAGCCGGGTCTCCGTTTTGAGTTTTCTGTAGTCACTCATACGCAAAACGAGATCTACGACCCAGAACACTTGGATAAATAAATGTTTAATTCAGGAAGAATCACTATGCGCATAACGAGAATACATGCAGCAATGCAACAGGATTAATGACGAGTGCAGCGCGCCGATCGTTTCTCCGGGTCCTCTTTTATTTTAACGGAAAATCTCCCACGCTTATTCTAGGAGGATGGCACAATATCCCTTCTCATCTTATATCTCCTTGTTCGCATGGAAAGTGGAGGATGCACACAACGTTGTAGAGCACAGATGCCTCTCTAGCGAGTGTAGAACTAACCGTAGACTATTACATGGGAAGAATCAGTCTTGGAGCAGATGGGTATATTCCTTCAGTGGCAATTTTATGGAAATCAGCGCCCGGATTCACAAATGTTATGCTCGACATAAACCCAGAAATATACCCAAAAAGAGTCCGCAAACGGTAATCCCCGGACGATCGTAGAAGTTATGGAAATGCGCATTATGGGGAGTCATATCGTTCATCCACTTTTCCAAGCTTCAGTCAATCCCACGAAACAATAGCCGTTTTTCGGCTCGTAACTACATACGTTTCCTTGATCAATCTCGAAAGACAATTTCCGCTACCGAGTGTCGCTCGAAGGTTCAAAAACGCAATTGAATGGCTGCAGACGTCGTTTCTTTCCCTTGACACCACAGACGTCAGCACTTCTCAATAGCCTATAAGGGCATGGTGCAGTGCTGTAACCAGACGGGCTGTAATTAGAGGGTAGACGAATGCCCGACAATTGATCTTCCTGTGCAGCAGCAGCAGCCTCTCAGACAGGCTTAATGTGACTAAAAAGCCCTACGGCTGAATTGATGTACCATTGGTGGATCTATTGCCATGGTTCGGCGGAGAACCTCACGGATTTCCCCTTGCAATGCGGGATTTATAAGGCGAACGGTAACCCAGTTTTGGGTAATTAAGCCTTTATCTTTGACTTCGCCAACATTGAATCTGTTGAGAAGACCCTGATAAAGAGGAAGACTTCAGCTCTTTAATGGTAGCTGGAGTGGGAGGAGTAAGCCCATGGAATGACAGTTACGAAATCACAAGCTATTGCGTAAGATCATTCATCTGATTGCGAAATCTGAGCCTAAGTTGCTAACAGTTGAAATGCGATACACTAGAAAATTATGCTAGTAGCGCAATATTTCAATGGGTACCATTCTCTACACTACCCTCGCCAAATCGAAGTCATACGTTTACCTGGAACATATGAACCACGCACAGGGAAGCCCTTCACCTATTTGTACACATATCTGTACACTATCCTACTAATAAATGAGCGAAACCACGATGTCTGTTTATCAACTCTAGGGTCCCGCCGCGATCGCCCGTTACCGTACACTCAGTGTCGTATTTCATCGGTTCCTCGCCGTCTCTTGCTGCATGCTTTCTTTATTCTTCGTTTTATTTGTTATTATAAATGCTTTCATTAGATCATTTAGCAGCCTGCAGGCCACTGAATGGCTGGTTTGCAACTATATTGTAATCCAATGATGTCTTACTTCTCGTACATACCGCGTAATTTGTTGCCTGAGGGCTGATCTAACTATCAATATTATCTTCCAGACTTCGCCCAGCCGCGGGAGTTGTAAATATGGTCGTGCAGTGCTTAGAGACATTGTACGCCTCCTCAAAGCTACCTCTCCCGAAATCAAAAGCTGCACCTCCCCTCCTCGGGATTAAACCAGCGACACCCCATTAAACCTAAAATTACCCCGACCGATCCTATGACGTAACCGCCACCTCTGTTATCAAACGTAGGTCATATCGAGAAGGAGAGTACAATGTGTAAACAAGCAATGTGCTACAAACAAGCGTTCCGGAACACTTGAAATGGATACTTAGAGGCGAATAAGGGTAGCAGGGGTGAACCCATCAGTGTTGGGAACGGTAGACGAGGTGGAATACACGAACGGCGCCCCAACCAACTATGAATATTTATAAGATGATAATTTCAACCTGGCAGTCCGGCTCAGTGAAAATCGCTCTGAAAACCTCCGTTTTATCTTGATGAATCAAGAATAACGGCAGGAGCAGTTGTTGGCAGAGAATAGAGTGAATAGTAGTGCACCAGGAAGCTAGTGGTCTCAAATATCTAGGCTTCAGATACACGGGGGAAGCCGGGGTTAGATCTTACCGGGACCTTATATGCATGAATACCCAGATAATACATTCAAATATTGAAACTTTTACACGGGGAAGCCAAAGTTTAATTTTACCGTGGCCTTATATAACCAAATATCCAAGGTTCAGGTACACCCAGAGAGTCGGGATTGAATCTTGCCGTAGTTTTGCATACCCAAATACTCAAATACACAAGTTTTCACTCGGGAAACCGAGACCGAATCTTACTGTGGCTTTATATACCCAAATAGGGTTCAGGGACACCCATACGGCGGCTATATCAAACCAGCTTGGTTTAATGAAAAAATTCAAAACAGCTTTTTTGCCGAGTTTTGTTTTTGGGCGCCATCATAATGGAAGAGGAAGCGGAAATGAAAAATGTGACTGAAAAATAGAAAGTCAAATGGCCTAAATAAAACGCTAACAAACAATAATAAAGTAAATAGGAGCAGTGTCGATGCCAGTGAAATCAAACAAGAAATGAGAACAAATCAATGCAGAAGGCGACTGAAACTCGCTCTACGGAGTTTTTCCTATGAAGCACAGACCGACTCAGGCGTGAACGACTGGCGCATGAATAGAGAGCAAGTAGAAGTTGTCGACGACAAAAACCTTCGTCAGAAACAACATTAAAATTTTGGTGATCGAAGACCACACTCAGACCCGCGCTCGCCCCAATACACCGCTCTCTCTACGTACTATTTGGCAGAGTGAGGACTTTCAAATAAAACGATTTTCAGTACTTCTGCAGATATGAAGAGTTACAGAACGAAGATGAAAATCGGGCTTTTGATTTTGTTCTGTGTTCGTTTTTTTAACGTTTTCCTCGCTTCTGAATGGGAAATTGTTGATAATAAGGCCAACTGCTGCGACATATATAATACAATAAAAATATACAATATACAATGAACGAAAAAATAAATAAATAAAACTGAAATGAAAGAGAACCATAAAAAATAAAAAGGAAACTAGAAGGAGTTAAGAAGAATTATCTCCAATAGAATTCCCGCAACACGGGGTTATAGTGTCATAGGCCTGAGGGAAAAGTACAGAGAACGAACCAGAACGAAAAAACGAAAAAGGATTCCGAAAGGTTTCTAACGTTTACAGACACAAGGCGTGTCCCAATTTTTTCTTTCCTTTTGTTTTTTTATCTCAGCCCGGTCAGTACACATGCACCGTTTTTTACCATTAATTGTTTGCGACTGAAAATTCGAATAAAAAATGAATAAAGGTAAAGATAAAGGAAAACGTATCTAAAGTCGTGCCGCTGCATTCGTTTTCCTTCCAGAATCGTAGAGCGATGGTTACTCTGTATTCACCATAAATAATGACATGCGGGGTCTCAGTGCCTTTACCTTCCCAGATAACTCTGGTACCCATTTACCCGACCCCGGAGGGATGAACGGCTTGTTTAGCCTGATTCGGGATCGATCGCTCGACCGTGCGAGTGCCAGTAGCGCCTCTTTCCACTGCACCACGCGCGCCAAAAGTATGAAAAATACGTTCACGTTTTGATGGAAACAAAAACCCAAGGAAGCTCGCGACGAAATAACCAATTAACAAAATTTCAAATTAATCTAACAAATTTCACAGACTTTCGGGCTGTGGTGAAAAAAGCCAGAACAGATCTGCATATGCTCATCACCACTTGCCAGAATGAAAAAAGATGCCGTCTGGATCCGGATTTCATCCAAAACTTCTAGTTTATTGAGCTCGGCACCCTTCATAAATATGGCATGTGTTCTGCGTGATCGTTTACACCAACGTTTTCCAATTCCTACGCGCATTTGGGATTACTGTAGGAAGGTGATTTTCACGTGAGCAGCTAGGGGCTATTATAAAGACGAGCTCTGGGATTAATGAAAGATAGAAAGGCATGAAATCGAACGACGAAAATGGGACCTTTTCCAGATTTCATTGATTCCACGAAGGTGGAGAAGAGAGCAGATGTATAGATCAGTATAGATCGTAGAAGGAAATGGAAATAAATTAGGAAATATTCATAAAAAAGCAAATAGGAAAGGAAATTTTTGAAAATTCCTGACAACAAAAAGCATTAATTTCGACGTCCTGGCGCTGGCTTGAGCTGTGAAGAAAACATAAATTATCCGCATGGATCCACAGACTTCATATGATGACTTCGACAAATAACTCACATTTTGAGTGAGTTTTTTGTAGTTTTTCGTTTCGTAAAGCAGACGCAGCTGACTCTTTTTTTCGCCGACTTTTTGCTCTGAGCAACTCGTTCGACTAGTAAAACCGGAAAAGAGCTTAAAATTATGGCCACTGCGAAAAAAAATGACGCCAAACCCCAAGTACGAAGCTAGCCGTTGATGAGTATTCGTACACCGCCGGACGTAACCTGAGCGCCGCTCTAACTTTTTGCCCTGAGGGCGCAGAATTGCAGTTTTTTTAAGCCATAAAATTTCGCGATCGAAAAATCGTCAATTCGCATATTTTCGGGATGTCAGTATGACCATTCGAAAGTACTCGTGGAGCAGAGAAAGATACTGCACGAGATTAAACTCGACCTTTGCCGTGAGGGCAGAAATTTGCAATTTTTAAAAATCAAGTCGTGAAATTCCGTAATCGAAAAATTTCTAGGACATTGGAAATCTAAAAACATCGTTTTCCACTGTGAATGCCCTAGGCAGGGCACAGATAGGATAATAAAAAAGTACTTAACATTAAGTTTTATGTTTACTTTGTTTTGTTTCTTTTAGAGTGATCACCATCACCTCAAAGATGCTCATTCTGCAGTAGACTCATTAACCGGACCAGATTTTTTCGGTTATTTTTCACTCCTCTCACTGTCCAGAAGATTTTTGTTAGGGAACTAAAATAGATATTTATATTCAGGTATGTTCTAATACGCAGATTAGAAAAACAAATAAAACAGTGCGAGACGGATGAATGAGTAAATAAACAAAGAACCGATCGATACATTAATTAATGAGACCATTGTGGACTAACCAACAGCAAACATTACGGGCCCCAAAGCAGCCAAGTGCTAATCTTTGGACTTGATCGAGTCCGAACTCCGTTGGAGTAGTTTTCCTGCTGGTTGACTCCTTGACAGCGTAGAATGTGTAATAGAAGTTTTGTAGTTTATCTCTTGAATTGCACTCGATTCGATTGCTGCCAATCAACCATGTTTTAGCTGAGAAAGTGTCGAAAATGCATGAAAAGAGCATTTTAGGCTGGTCAGGACGAGCCATTCCAAATGATGGCTTGTTTGAAAGGACAAGAAGGAAAAGAAGAAGAGAAAAAGCTCAAAATGTAGACGAAAGAATCGCGAATTATATGGAAAAAAGAGATGAGCGAAGTTGTAAATCGAAATCTTAGATACCTAAGAAAATAAAATCCAAAATAGGTCCAAATAAAGTTTGTGATTTCGAGACTGATCCAAGATTATCTAAAGCAGTCTGAACACATGTGCATAGTAAGGGTAAAGCTAAAGTGGTCGGCGTTGATCTGCTACTTGAGGACGCGCCACGAATTCGTGTTACATTCAGAATTGCAGAGGCGTGTATCTGTGAATGCAAGACCTATATACAATGACTTACGGGTCCAGCTGCTGTACCAGGTCAGTGTCTCTACCGTTCCCAGATAAGTCTGCTACCAATTTACCTGACCCCGAAGGGATGGATGGCTTGGTTAGCCCGGGCGAAGATGGATCGCTCGACCGTGCGGGTGTCAGTAGCGCCTCTTACTCCTGCACCACGCGCGCCCAAACCACAGAGATGGGATTAGTAAATAGCTAAGTGAGCCCCAGGAGAACCTTCACAATTCTGTACGATGCACTAAGCTTTGCTCTGTCACGAACACCTAACGTTAGTTAAATTAAATCGGTCTATTGGATCCTTTCCATTCGAGAATGCGATGGAATAAGTCTGATATTTAGTCGCCTCATTGGACCTCACTAATATACGTAAGCTCTGACTAAAAGCTGAACCACTTCGAAGGGATGAAAAACTTAGTTAGCCCGGGTGGAGAGGGATCGCTCGACCGTGCGAATACCAGTAGCGCCTCTTACCACTGTGCCACGTCGTTCCGTTCTGGAACACATATGCCAAGTTCAGTTTTATGAGAGCTATTCCTATCATCTACGAGTTCGTTTCCAGACATTTCATTGCAAATGAAGCGGCGGCATTCGTTCTTTTTTGCAGCGAAGAACTTCATCTTCCTCACTCGAGAGCTAATTCAATTGGTGAATTGCGAGAGAACGCCGACTCGTTCAAAGTCCTCGCACCCAAGGGACACGGCCCGAAAAAGCCATCCATTATGGGGCCGGCGTTTTTTCCACTGATTCACTTGGCCGTCATTTAGTGCTGGCCTGTGTCCAGTTTGTCGTTTAGATGAACATTTTTAGCTTCGGCTTGGGACAGTCCATTCCCTCGATACACCATTTATATATCAGAAAAACGAAATAATCGATACCGATGTTCAACAATTGTGGAAATTTTCGAATCTCATAATGGTGATCGATAGTTGTTCCTAGAGCCATAATGTTGTAGTTGAACAAAAGAGAAATGGATGCAGAATAAAAAGAAATGAATAGTAAACGGATCGAAGGCAAAAAATTAGTTATAGGAGGAAAAGGTAAAAGGTAAAGCGAGAAGCGATAGTCGGGTACCTCAGGATGCGCCACGCCTTTGCCTGCCATTCAAAATCATTGAAGCACCGTGAAGGCGCATTTTGCTCATACAAAGAAAATTAGGGAATTAGAATGGAGATGAATCAATATAATAAATCCATAAAAACACAAAAGAAGAAAATCAACAAAATGACATAACTGGAGTACCAATAACGATGGGATTTTCTAGTTCTCTTTGTGCTATTGCTGTTTTATGAGAAATCAACTTCCAAAAGAGCATTGTTCAGTTGAATTAAAAGCAAAAAAACGATCAGAACATCTTAGAATGCAATGTTTTTTTCCTTTTGAAAAGTGCAATTCTTGCAGTTATATAATACTTACCTCGATCTTTACACCTTTTTACCGATCTTTTAATTTTCACTACGTCTTTTTCTTTTATTTTAGTACTTTGAAAACCCCTCTCCATTACAATCCACGGCAATAAACATGACGTTCGAAGAAATATGTTCCGTTCAACGGAAAGTATATACAGGAATAAGATGAGAAAAATTGGTAAAAGTAAGAGTTCTGGCGTAAAACCAGCAACGATGGAGATAAAAAAAGAAAAATAATCGAAAAATAACGAATAATTATAAATAATAAAAAAATAAAATAACGAATAATTAATAATTCTCCTTTTTCCCAATATCCTACCAGTCAGGTTGGCAGCTGTAGAAAATCCAAGGGTATGTTCGAAACTTTATGAAAAAGATCTTGGTGAAATTTCGGACACAGTTTGACTGGCCATTGAAAGGACACTAGGGAAAAGGTTTTCCATTTCTGTACATAGGATGGCATAGGATAAAGGATGGAAATGAAGCCTCAACGCTGTGAAAACAATGAGAAAATTGAAAAAAATATGAAAAGGTTTTGAGCAAAAATGGACTTTGAAATAATTAGTAATAGCATACAAATAATTAGTAATAGCATACAATAAGAAAGATAGCAAAAGTTCTAGGCTAAAAGATAAACCAGAATAATTAATAAGAACAAACAACGGGAAAACAGGAAAAATTTTCTAGGGGAAAGAGGAATTAAAATAGTCAAGGAGAAAAATTGGCAAAAGTTCGAGGCGAAGAGAGGAGAATAAAAGATTCCAAAATGACTTTGCTACCGTAGTAATTGTCGGAGAACGGTGCAGAATTCGCACGAATTCCCACCAACCGTGACACTTCGATCGACCTTGTGCGGCGATCTCGAGAGTCAACGTACTACAGCGTACAAAAAAATAAAAAAATAAAAACATTTTGTTCCAGTTCCTTCTTGGTTTCCTAACAAGTCGCTCCCCTCTAGACACTACATACATCGTATGGTTGGTCTCCGACGGCGACCAATTTCACATCGCTCGCTCCCTTTCTCTCTCATTTTCTCTTCTTGCAATACACATCAGTCCGTTCCGCACTATCAGTTCTATCTATTTTCCACTTGCGATCTCATCATCGTCGACGACGACCGAGGAAAAAATGACGACGACGACGACGACGACGGTCGTACTGGCACATCGATCTCGAACGGCTGCGAAGACACATGAACTGGTGAATGTGCTCATTACGACTGGTTCTGAAATTAATGCGATAGATCCGAGAAATATGTTGATATAGGGTTGAAAATTGAGCGAACGGTACGGCGAGAACGAGGACAACCAGTGAATAAGAACGAGATATGGTTTTTTATTCACCGAAAACATGCCATTGACAATAGTTGTGGATATTTCTCTCATTTCTCATCACAAGCCGGATCGATGGTCGCGTGCAAGAAAGTGGCGCTCAAGAACCGGCGATCGAGGACGATATGAACACCCCAAATGGAGTTCTGGACCGAGACAAAATGGCAGTGTGGCACCTCAACAAAAGGGAGAGCAGCACCAAGTGGAAGAAGACGAGGCGACTATCATGGAAGACGCACCCCGTAACTGATCGGGATAAAAACGTTGTGCGTTGAAGATCCTAAACACATTGTCACTTTAATGACAATTGAGAATTAATGTATGGTAAACCTAGCACCTCCGACTCTTTTCCTTATTTATCTACTCGACTGTGGTGCCCTGTATGTCTAGCCGTTAGCATAGTTTATATCTAACTGCTCAGAATTAATTGATTAATAAGTACTTTTTTGATTGTTACAATGAGTGATCTTAATTTTGAGGTTTCTGTTTTTGCTTCTACATCTTTCCTGAGTGTAGTAGTTCTTTTTTTGTTTTTTTTTCAATTTCGTTACTAACTTTGGTTGTATTGCACATCTATGTGGATGTTAAGGTAAAGGTAAAGGTGCCGGCGTTAATCAGTCCTCTGAGGACGCGCCGCCGCATCAGTGTTCCATTCAAGACGTAGTGGCTTGGTGAATGCGTATTTGGCCTATTCAATGACCTGCGGGGACCAGCCGCTATACCAGGTCAGTGTCTTTACCTTTCCAGACAAGTCTAGTACCAATTTACCCGACCACGGAGGGATGGAAGGCTTGGTTAGCCCGTGCCGGGATCGATCGCTCGACCGTACGGGTGTCAGCAGCGCCTCTTACCACCGCACCACGCGGGCTCTCACCATTTTGTTGTAAGGATAAGTAAATAAATAATCGATTAAATAAATAAATAAATAAAATATGAAGACAGAGGACAGCAATACGCATAGCGTATGGTGATTAGGAAGCTTCTGAGTGATCAGTCTGCTGTTAACACATCACAGTTCTACTCCTTCCCGTTTTCTACAGTATCGCCCCTAATTGTTCTCCAAATCGCTGTCGGCGGCACATACGGCTGCCCAAATTCCTCAATTCTGCTTCATTATACTAGAAAGCACATGATTGGATGAGAATAACGTGGTATATATCATCTGCTATACAAAGCCCTGGGGATTTCCCATTTTTTAAAGTGTGAACATAACATTTGTCGACCTCGCGACAGCTGCGAGCTAATGAAGTCGAATTGCACCGTCGTTGGTAATTACAGGCTGTGGGTAACCGCGTTCATGAATCACAAAGTTCGAAGTTGCACAGCAATCAAATGACGATGTACCAGTTGGGATCGGCAAGATGTAGGAAAGCAGGAGCTAGAATTTAAAGCGAATAAAACGAGTAAACTAAAATAGAAATAAAAAATCAAGGAAAGGAACATCGAGGCCAGCGAGATAAGAAGGGCTTTCTGGACGAGGGCTGTTCGTATGAGCGTATGTGCGAAAAACATCGACGTTCCGTGCCATCAACGTCGGTGGCCGGAAGAAGTCGTCGAGGGAGGCTCACACAACACGCGTGGAGACCCTCCTGCCGCTTTTCATTTTTAGGTATTCGTAAGGGTGCAGACATACCGAGAGAGGACTATTTTACCCATCCTGAAGAAGAGCTTGTTGCGCAGGACACAAATGTACAGAATGGCAGGGTAATTATTTTCGCACATTTTCTGTGAAAGTGAATGGAACTCGGTCTATAATTGTTTCCTTTACAGCAAATTCTTTTTATTCTATTTCCATATGGTCAGTGGTGGCATACATATTATGCACCCAAGAATAAAAAATTCGAAGTTTCCTCCCATTTTACAGTAACGAACGTGGCACAATGATAATACGGCAAAAGCGGCGCAAAAAAGCGGGAAAAACGCTGTTTTATCATTGTGGCGCGTCCGGTACTAACATGTCTACATTCTGAAGCTCAGCTATTTCGATGAGCTCTGCCCTGAAGGGCAGTGGTGTAAGTTCTCGAAATATTGAGCGGTTTCGTGGTGTTCAAGATAAATTGTAAAAATTAAATTGAAAAAATATACGTTGAAGAGATAAAATGTAATCGATATCCCGGAAGAAAACACAAACATCCGGTGCCACTGATGGGAGAGATGGCGTCATTGAAACAACATAGGCAAACTGAAAACAAGCCAGCTTCTCGTAACGACACTTTACCCAAACGGAACCAGCCATTAATTCGTCTAGGCGAATGCGAAATTATCGCTAACATAGGGTTTCCCGACACAACAGGAAGTCTTGGTTTGCACCCCGATCAAGGTATAATTCTCACTTTATGGCGGTCACACTTTTGGTGAATGCGCGAGTGGTACAGTGGCAAGAAGCACTTCTGTCACGCGCATGGCCGATCGATCGATCCTGGCCCAGGATAACCAAGCCTTCCATTCCTCCGATGCCGGGTAAATTGGTATCAGACTTGTCTGGTAGAGAGCTTATCCGTCCTTAGAGAGCTGATAAGCTCCGATTCCTTCACCTCTTTTGTACAGTTGGTGAATCTGAGCGCATACGATTGAGAACCAGAGCGAGAGAATAATGTGAGAGTGACTGCAGCACTGAGGAAGCTCACTTATGGAGTTGACGTATACCAGAATATGATGTTGTGATGGTGGTGCTAGGTTCATCGCAAAAATCGCATCCCAGGCTGGAATCGAACCTGCGTCTCAACCTATCCGGGGCTGTGCACTAACCACTGTGCTACTGAGACGACCACTTGCAAATCCTTAGCACTTTCCTTAAGCCCGAAGGCTTTTCCTTCCAGCACTCACCCGTAATAAAGGGTTGACATAGTTTTCTTGAAAAAAAAGGTCGCTCTCCTACCGTAATCGCGGCTCATTTCACGGTCAGACTTGAAGATGTTGGAATGAGACGAAATGAGCGAAACAGAAAACCGGCATGTGAAGCGTCTAATAGAAAATGTCATATAGGACAGCAACTTGAAGACGACCCCACTCGTCTTTGAATTCCTCAACCGCAATGAGGTTTAACGACGTCGCAGAAACCGCATCGAAGTGTCGGTAATTTGCCATAAGAAGTGGAGCCACTGTGTAAAAGCTGTTCGAAACATTGAGAAATTCAACACCTTCCCAAGGTTATGGTTTGTTGGATGAGGATGCCATTGGATTCTGAATGGTAAAAGTTAAGCTAAGTTGGTCTGGTCGGCGTTGATCAGTTCCCTAAGGAAGCGCCATGCATTCGTCTTCTATTCAGAATGGTAGGGTATTTCGAAAGCGTATTTGGCCTGTACAATGATTTACAGGTGTCAGCCGCTATACCAAGTCAGTGTCTTTACCTCCCCAGACAAGTCTGGTACCAATTTACCTGACCCAGGAAAGATGGAAGGCTTGGATAGACCGGGCGTGAATCGATCGCTCGACCCTGCGAGTGTCAGTAGCGCCTCTTGCCAGACCGCGCCTGCCCACTGACGCTAAAGTAGGTAAAAAAGATTAAAAATGAATACATTTGTTCTATATTTGACCAGCTTGCGAAAAATGCGGATAGAATCCTAGCAACTGAGCAGCCCAAAGATATTCGGATATTTTTTTACAATTTACACACCTTTAGATAAATTATCAGCTCAAAAAGCAGCACATTCATCGGAGCACCATGTACTTCTAACGGGATAGAAAAAATACTTTAAAAACAAAAAAGTGAATAAAGCGAAAAACAACGTCAATGATGAAGAAGTGGACATATAGCGGAAGAAAATTCACCAAGATGACTGGAGAAGGGCGGTTCGCTTGGCTGGCGCGGATCGTTTGGATCTAATATTTTATTCATTTGTCGAAGAAAAAACGAGCGCAGTGGCGTTCGCTCGATGCCAATAAATAACGGCTAAGCGGCAGCTGAATGACAGCAGGAAATCCAACTGGATGACTATGCACGAGAAGACGTCGAAGAGAATAGAGGGGAGGAAAAGATGAAAAACTTTCCCTGGCTCAGAATATACGGAGCAGGCATGGCTGACTCTTAATACTCATCAAGGCGGCCCAGGAAGGTCTGAAACGCAGGTTTGAAATTCGACTAAGTTACGATCTTTATGGTGAATCCATTAAGACCACTAAAAGTGAGAAAAAATAAACAAGAGATGAACAGCTACGGTATTTTATAAACGACAGCGAAGTATGTGCTGCACATGATCGGCCTTCAATAGATCTCAAGGTGAACTCGAACATTAATTTATTTTTTATTTTCATTTTTATTTAATTTAGGGCCCACGTGGTACAGTGGTAAGAGGCGCTGCTGTCACCCGTACGGTCGAGCGATCGATACCGGCCTGGGCTAACCAGGCCCTCCATCCGTCCGGAGTAGGGTAAATTGGTACCAGACTTGTCTGGGAAGGTAAAGACACTGACTGACCCGGTATAGCGGCTGGCCCCCGCAGCTCATTGTATAGGCCAAAAACGCATTCACTATGCCTCTACGAGTTGAGTGGAATACGAATGCGGCGGCGCGTCCTCAGGGGTCTGATCAACGCCGGCACCTTGACCTTTTCCTTTACATTATTTTTATTCCATTTATTTGTTACATATAGAATTCAGACATTTAGACGTCTTAGGCTCGATTCTGTTAAAATTTTCTTATCAATAACAATACCACAACCATGAGCTTCGCTTCGCTAGTCTGAATTTCAAAGAATAAGCAGATTTCGCAGAGCGATGACCTGAAACGTGAAGTGAACTATGGAATTCTGGTCGCAGATGTTCAAATTAAACGAACGAGGCTTTTTCATCCGCTAAGATCCAAGCAAAAGGTCAACGCGACACTCCCACGTACCCATGATTGATAAGGTTGCTTTTTAGCACGAAACGAACGAACGCATCAGGTGCAAATCAGACGCTGCAACAGATGACGGATCGCTTTTAGACGATGGGTGTCTCATCTGTCTAATAGGGACTTTACGGGGAACTACAGCTATTAGATTCAGTCTGTAAACTGAACAGAAGACCCATGAATGAGAAAAAATGAAAAAAATATGTATTTGCTTATCTATTTAATATGCTCTGAGGCGTATCACACCGAAGCGAAAAGAAAAAATAAAACTCAGCCCAAGAAAAGGAAAGGAAACACAAAATTCCACAGCATGCCACGAAAAACATAGACTAAAACAGAAAAAAGAATAAGAACAGGGACGATCGATTTTATTCTTTCATGTTTCATCATGAAAGCAGTTCAAGCGGGCTCACTAATTTGAAATTCTTCGAGCATTATGCATGATTTTATATTATACCCGCTACTCCCACATACTTGAAGAGTGAGAGGAGCAGTGACAAGGATCGCCATTTCAACTCGTATGGTCGAGCGATCGATCCTCGCCCGGGCTAAACAAGCCTCCCATCTTTCCGTGTTCGGCGAAACTCCTACCATACTTGTTTAAGAAGGTGAGGACACTCACTCGCGACACTATAGCGTCTGGCTAGTAGGGCCATCGTGTAGGCTAAACACGCATTCGCACGCTTCTACGATTCTGAACGGAAGACGAATGCATGGCGCATCATTTCGTTGTTAAATTCTTCGCATTTTATACGAAAATACGTATAGATGACAGTGGAAAAGCTTCTGCTGCCCGTTCCAAGTTGAATGAATTTGGCTTAACGGAAGATTTAAGCTCCAGATTTGTTGGAGCGAGAGTTTGAGAGCCAGAGGCAGACGAAGCGATCTTAGACCATGAGAAAAACACACAATAGCAGACGAAGCAGGCCCTCCCCAAGGCCACCCATCCATTGAAAAGAGCGCAGACGAAAATATGAAAAAATCGCGTCCCGCTGAGAGCAAAGAAGCACAGCGAAAAAAAAACAAGGAAAAAATAGCCAATCTGCTAGTGAAAGCGAACGACCGGCGAAAAACAGAAAAACGCTCATTGACGCGAGACTAATGATGAGAAAATTTTCGTGAAACGAAATCAAATATGAAAGATAAGGTCAACGAAGGGAATCTCTAATACTAGCCAGAGTTTTTTAAAAAAAGAAAAAACCTCAGAAAAAAATAAAAAAGCCAAAAGAAGAAGAATGAGTGAAGCTTATCGATAACACTGTCCTCTTAACATTTATGTAAATATTTTGTGATTAGCGTGGGATCAGCTTTCGATATTGCTAGGCTTATCGCAAACATCATAACCTCCTACTATACGCAGTAGTAACTTACAAACCCAAAATAAAATAATGTACTGTAAATAAGTAAATCAACAGGGCGGGATGGCCGAGAGGTTAAGAGCTTAGGCTCAAGATCTCGATGATAAGGGTTCAATCCCGTCCCAGGCAGAAACCCTTGCCTAGCTTGGAAATAGCTGGAAAGGGTGTCGGTACCAGCATCAGGCCCGTGTGACAGGTCGAAAAATCGACCTGTCACAAAAATCGAGCGAGCGGAACGGTGAGAACGACGACAACTTCTTATTCATCGAAAACATGTCATTGATAATAATTGTGGATATTTCCTCTCATTTCTCATCACAAGACGGATCGATGGTCGCATGCAAGGAACTGGCGCTCAAGAACCTGCGATCGAGGACGATGTGACCATCCCACATAGAGCTCTGGACCGAGACAAGATGGCAGTGTAATAACCTCAACGAAGTGGGAACAGCACCAAGTGGAAGAAGACGAGGCGGCTATCTTGAAAGACGTACTCCGTAAATGAACGGGATAGAACGTTGTGGAATAAAAAAAAATAAGTAAATAAACAGATAGTATGGAATTGGGTTTGGGAAGGTGAAGGGAAGTAAAAGAGGCGCTAAGGAAGCGCAATTAGAGCGCTTAGCGCAGCTGGGTGGTGCAGTGGGGTAGCGTCGAGTTACCACGGACAGTTCTGGACGAGGGTTCGAATCCCTCTATAGATGCGATTTTTGTGAAGAAAACATATCGTACCGTCAAACCTGCTCACTATATATAGCTATGGTTTTGAAGAGCCCGGCAGTAGAATTGAAATCTGGTATTAAGAAGCTCGACAATGATGAAGATCATGATCAGGTTTTTTTACTCATGTGAAAAGAACTAATAACGACGACCATCAGACATATGGAAATGAACAGGAATGGCCCAGAAGCTATCAAAAGCTGACCGAGAGCCTGCTTCAGATGTGGGAGGGTTGGCAGTGGAGCGTTGGTCGTTCCGAACTCGGCCTCCTTCACACCAATGGCGATCGATGACCGGAACTTCGGTCTGGCGCCGCTGCTCTGCTGCTCCGCCGCTGTTCGACACGAACAGATTGGAAACATCTGATGGACGCCGATTAGCCTCAGACTAGGCTACTACAGAAGCTGACCGGCGCTATAGCAAACGGGGATGATCAAATAATTAGCATCGTTTCCAGTTCCAGATACCCCTTTCCAGCTATAGCCCATCTTCAACATTTTCTTTATATTCTACATTTCCTTTACCTTCCATACGCAATAGAACCATTTACAGTACAAGTGAATAATGTTCCGATGACGCTAAAATATTGACTTACAATACCGCGGCTAATCATCCGCCAAAACGCTGTCGGCGAGGATGAAACCGTCTAAGTGTCGCTTCGCCATAACTCCTTTCAAACCTAACCATTTCAAATATTAAATACATGGTCGGAATCAGAATACCACGATCTAGGCTATGGTCCATGAAACATTTGGAAATTTTGAAAATTTTGGAATTGATTCGAGCGTTCTTTGAACGCTTTGACCTCTCTGTAGGTGGGATTCGAACCCGAGTCTCAGGCATGTCCACGGTGATGCTGAATACCGTCATGGGAAAATTTTCCCTCCAAAACGTTTTCCTGCTTCTATTCAAAACTTTCTTCTTCTATTACCGTGGATTACAACCGTGCAATACATGGCGTACTGGTGTTGCTGGATTCAAAAAAAATTCGACTCAGACGTGATTCGAACCCGATTACCGAACCTTCATCAAGCGCAGTGATTCTAGATTTTGTCAGAGCAACAAATTTTGTAGGTATCGTGCCGCTCACCCTATCCATTCTATGGATTTTAAAGACGCTACAAATATCGCCTAAACTTTTCTATCAACCTCTCTGAAACTTCAGGCTCGAAAAGTGTTGAGAGAATAAATTCATTGCTCACACTTCTTTCCCGTAATTCCGATCATTTTCAGGTCCAAACACTTAAGACTTGGCTATCTGACCTCGTCCCTTTCTCAAATCCAACTATGACCCATTTCTTGCTGTTTTACCAACAAGATATTTCACATTTACCTCTGCTTTTATACGGGATAGACCTATCTACAGAACAAGTGAATAATGTTCCCTATACATCGGTAACTTGGCGTGGTTTTCACTCCAAAACAGGAGCTGGAAACATACAGAAGTTCAACCCGTGATGATAACACCGCTTTTAATCGGCTGATAATAACATTGGTCGCCGACAAAAACAGCAGTGAGTCAGCAGAGGTCGACTGGAAGGTTGCGCTTAAGAAACACCTCCTTATCATCCTTATCAAGAATGACGCGATAAATGGAGTCAGGAGCTCAGGTGTCGCTTGGGAAGACTAATAGTAAGAGCTAAGATGTTTTTAATGCGAGCTGTGCTACATGACGTTTATAAAAAAAATTCAGGTAAAAAATATAGGGGAAATTTCATTATGAGACCCCTCGCGACCGTCTAAAGAGAACACAGAAAAGGCGCATCAGATTCATAGCATTAGATAGCAATTTACAAGAGAGAAAATCTATATGTATATAACTGAGGTATGTTATCTTAGAATCATTTTTCCTTTCGTTTTAGCTCACTTCTGTTTTTTAAACCTTAAATCCAGGTAGGGCTTTTGAATACACAACGTTGCAATCAAAAAAGTCAGTTTTCAAGTCACAGTTAAAGTAACCGAGCGCAGAAGAGAAAAGAAAATTTTCTGTTTTTTGAACTTTTATTTATTTTATTTTGAAAAAAAAGAAGAGAATATATGTAAGGAATTGGAATTTACAATAACGTAAAAGGAATTCGGTGTGGTTTGATAAATGACGAAATACCAAAAGAACACGAAAATAGTAACGTGTCCACCGATCCTGAATCGCAAAACAGGAAACCGTCAATCAACGGAGAATAGTTAGAACTGACAGCGTCCGCCAGCATCAGTTCGGTTGCGAAAAAGTACAGAGCGGAAGAAATTCAGGACGATGCAATTCGTTTTTTGAAAAGACCTGAAATAGAGTCGATAAAGTAAATGTCGTACGAGAATGAATTTCGCTAGAAACGACAAAATGCGTAGTAGGATGGCGTAAAAAACGGTCTACGAAAAGGTGATAGAGTGCGATAGCAATCATGAAGAGTAATTCGAAATAAAAGAAGCGGAAGGAAAATTGAAGAAGAAGCAAGAATGCGCCAACCTAAGTACGAAGACCTTCAAAACTCTACTGACATGTTTATGTATTTATTCGTTTATTTATTTACTTGTTTATTTATCCATTTTCGATGCCCAGAGATACACCAGAGAAAACAGATTTAATTGAGACAAATGAATCACTGAAATAGGACGACATACTAAATGACGCGTAATATAATACATGATAAATAAATACGAATACTAGTTAAAGTGAACGTATTAAATAACGTGAAATGAAACGCACTCAAGAAAAAGTGAAACAAATATCAGATCTAGAATATCAGAAATATCAGGATGAAGAAGAATATCAGAATAGGAATATCAGAACCATCTCAAACCAATTATATGTATTGGTACAATTTTGCCGCCCTTCATAAAATCAAATGGAAAGGAAAAGTCGAATTAATTGACTAATCAGCTAAAGAAGAGGAGAAAGCGCAACGCTGAGACTACTTTACACCATTTAATGTGATTAGCGATGGTTGCAGCCACTTCTTTGTTGTTTACCAGTGACCTTTCAGAGCGTTGAAAGTTTTATAGGTCTTCAAGCTCTCTCTTCTTGAAACCTAAGGCTTCGACCTGTTCGTCGTCAGAGCCCTAAAAATGTTTTGCTGGCACAAATGAACATTTGGCCAGTAAGCGAAGAGGTACCTTAACAGCACCGCTGGGAAGGCAAAGACGTGAAGTGCATGACGGGAATGATTTCATTTGTTTATTCATTTATTTATCGAATACGTCAACTAAGTCAATTAACGCGCTGAAATATAACAGCATTAGTAAATACTAAATTAAACAGAGCACACCTGTGAGAATACAACACAACAGAAAAAATTGCTAACTGTGGAGGGAAGAGGCTTAACGGAAAATCACAAAACCAAAAACCAAAGAAAACCAACGAACTCAAAGACCATCATGTAACTTTGGGCACTGGTAGAGCTTTTATAAGAATAAAAGGAGAAAAAATATCCTACAAATGTATACTACACATAAGAAGATAGTGATGGTTGTGCTCATGCGAGAATTTGCGATTTTGACATCAAGTGCAGAATTCCTATCATATGAGAGCGAGAAATCGTCTAGAAAAGCATTGGAAGCGTTTTGGATTTCCGCAAAGAATCCTTATATGAACATACGGAATGAGTGTCTCTTGATAAACAATGACTTCCTAGCGTTTGCACCGTTTTGTGGGTTTCGGAATGACTGATATGACTCAGTCGCATTAACCAGAGCTGGTTGCCATGTCGGCACCACTCTGCCGGTGGGTCACGGGGCAAATCTCAGGATATCTCTAATTTTTAACAGCTTCTTAACACGTTGACGACAGGGTGGCGCAATGCTGCGCCACGCTCAAGCGGCCGCGTGTGACAGTGTGGCGCAATGCTGCGCCACAGTCTTGTATCGTATTTTTCTCGATACATTTCAGAATTTCGAAGGATGTTTTTGTGCCACTTTTTAGTAGACCTTTGCACATTGTTGTAGGAAGCATGGTCCATGAAAGTTATTCTTACCTTCTGATTTACTGGAATTTTTGATTGTGCCCTAGTTTTCTTCACAAGTAAAAACAAATAATGGTTATTGCAAGAAACAATTGAATGCAAACAAATACTGGTTACTGAAATAAACACATAAATACAAACAAATATTGATTATTAGAATAAACAAATAATGAACAATAAACAAATAACAATTTCCTTTTAACCTGGATAGGGAAAAAGGACATTCTAAAAGCTTCCAGCCGTTATTTTTCTATTTTCATTGCAAAAGAAGGAATAGTCACAATCCCCGAAATTATAGGACTGTATATGTAGCCTTCGAGATTTACTATTCACTTCCATTTTGAAAAAAATTCGCCGTATGCCGGCATCATGCCACAACCTCGGCGCGCTAGAAAATCGGTTGGTCCCACGCGCCAGACACGCGAAAAAGGCGCTGTCGTCAACGTGTTAAGTAGATTTTTCGACTTTGTCGACATGCTAGGGATAATTCGGCGCATGGCCGGACAGACCCAGCAAAAGAAGTTTCGGACCATTTTTTAGGCCTCTGACGACGACGAACAGGTCGAAACATCATGCCAAATAAATCTGATCCACCTTACTAACCTCGCTCGGCACGGCACTATACGGAAGTTTTATAAGTTTTTGGCTCTTTTCGTTGTTCGATGTGATTACAAATGTATGCACGTACACCATGCAATTTAGCGACACATCGTCTGAGGATCCCACGAGTTTAATCAGAATTCCCTCGTTCATGCAGAATGAAAAACGAGAGCCAATCAGCTGCAACAATTTCGCATGGAAATTTAACAAATTGTTCCATTTTTCTGCCGGAGGGGTAACAAATATTATTTTGTTGCGAAGTTTAAATTATTTTGTGTTTCTCTTCGCATTTTTGCTAGTCGGATTCCGATCAAACAGGGGTAAAAGAGCTCGCGAGAAAATATTGGAAAAAATGAAATCAATAAAAATATAATATACAAATATATAAGTAAACAATAAACAATAAGTAAAAACTCAGATTTTGATGCCTGACTAGGCGTAAGCTAGCTAGCAAACGGAAAACAATGAAGAAGAATGCTAGGAAAGTTGGACAAAAGCAGGAGCACAATGAAGTAGTCAACGTAGGCGATTCTTTTGAGCTAAAGATGTTTCGTTACGTAATCGAAGAACAATCACCGGTTACCCAAGCCCGACTGACTCATTGCATTCCGACGATGAATCGATGGCTTCCAGTGAAAGAAGAACGCCCAGTAGGAGGAATCCGACGATAATGAATCAGACCGACGGCATTCGTCGTGTTCCTTCGAAGCGTTCGCATTTCGTCAGAAAAACCGTTCAGTCTGAGTCGTTCTCATGAATTGAAATCCTCCTTCAATGAAAATGTCACTCTAAATGACGGAGAACAATCCCTAGTCGAGGTATGATCCACTAGAACGCACCAGTGCTCCCTAATTCACAGGTAACTAATCTATCCCATTTCCTTATAAATTGTACCAGCTAGAAGTACTGACTAGAAAACAGTGAGCGAAATTCTTACGTTGAGTCATAAGTAATCGAAGATTCGCAAGTGTTCGGATTCCAGATCAAATTTCCCGCCAATGAGAGTACTGGCCAGAACGAGAAAGATATCAATACCCCAGAGAGGGAGAAGATCCCTACAACGCGATCCACTGCATTCGCTTTGGTAAAGTTGCTAACTGTTACAATGGCTCCGCAATTCATTCCGTAGAATTGCATATTCGCAGCGTTGTGCTTCAGATACTTATTTTATTTAATTATTTATTGTTACATCCTAAGGCTCTTGTTATACGTTCGCTCACCCCCCCCCCAGCGTAACTCGTCCATTCAGTATCAGACACCGTGGGGCCAGACACGTTTGTACGAGTTATCATGGTGACGCTGGCGTGGTGAGCTCGTACAAACGTGTCTGGCCCCACGGTGTCTGATACTGAATGGACGAGTTACGCTGGGGGGTGAGCGAACGTATAACAAGGGCCTAAAACATGGATGTGCTACTGAATAAGAAAAATGTGTTAGTTAAACAGAAATGCTGTTCAGACACGAAAAAACAACAAACTTCCAGAGAAAGTGGTGTTAGTAACAACTTTCAAAAAAGAGGAGCTCCGTCACTGATAATACCCTCTCTGTATGGTAACTACCATACTATGTTATGAGTTTGGAGAATGCCACATCGCATTATAGTAGAAGAAGAATAGCAGGAATTCGAAGAAACATAAGCTGGAATAATTAGCCGCTGACTTTAGTATCGAAGAGGGATAGAGTGCAATGTTATCATTATCTTTATGTCAGTACTGAATAAAACACGGCAGCAGAGTTAACAATACCTAACGAAACTGACCACAGAAAATAAAATGTAAAATGTAATGAACAAGGAAGGGATAACTGCGTGTGCTCAAAAGTAATTGTAGTTGAAAGGAGTCAGCTTGGCTATAGCACTAATTAACCAAACAAGTGTTGTCTCTAGAAGCAAGACTTTCGGCCGACCAACGCACTACCTGCGACCTTAAAAGCACGCAACTGCACGTCCAATAGTCGCATGTTGTATAAGTGTTTTTTTACATTCTGCTGAGTTCTGTTGATTGGATAATCGTGAATAAAGTGAATAAAACTGGAGGATCCATTCCGAGGCTGGCGGTTTCAGACCTATTTGAACTGGAACGCACTTCAGGCGACGGCATAGAAGGGAGGAGCGACGCAGGGCACATTGACTGATAGCAGGAGACTCGGAAAAAATGTGATCAACTAGTCACAGCCCAAGCAATTTTGTAAACACTTGTACTAGTAGTCAGCCTAAGGGCTTGTTCAGACGACGCGCGTCGAAAATGCAAAATCGAAGCTCAATCGATAATTAACGCCCTTGATCGAATTTGCTCTTTTGCATTAGTGGCGCAGTCCGGTTGCGCCTCATATAGGCAAACTTACTGGTCGCTCGGGTTTTTTAGAAGGCTGTTATTCCTTATTAATGGAAATTTTGACAAAATTCACTTTTTTCGTTAAATTTCTTTCCTATGTGATTATATGCCTAATTTTTTTTGCCTATATGAGGCGCAACCGGACTGCGCCACTAACGCAAAGGAGCAAATTCGATCAATGACGTTAATTATTGATTGAGCTTCAATTTTGCATTTTCGACGCGCGTCGTCTGAACAAGCCCTTATATATAGCTTTCAAAGATATTTGGAAGGAGGGGAAGTCCCTCCGGTTTTTTCTTTGGATAAAAAAAAACCAAAAACGAATCTGCATCGGATGTGAAAAGGACATTCGAGAAGGAGCCGTGTGGAATTGTTCGAATTTCGGAAACACGAGAGGCGGGTCGGGGTAACCGTGAGACAGACGACCTTGACTAGGAAGCCCGAGACGGCAACACCCACACCACGAGTGCGACGCGATGACGGTAAAAACCGATCGAATCATTTCCTGAACGGACATCACAACCCCGTGTGACTCGTCTACTCGATAGAGAACAACAGCTGTCCGCATATCCTGCTGGGAATACCGCAATGATAATGACAGAGGTCGTTCCTAAAGTGGCAGGATAAGAGTAGGAGGTGATATTAGCATAATCATGATGACTCATCTCTGGGCCCAGTACGTGCCGACAGTAGAACTTTTGCCAACGGCCATGTAACTATGCAATCTCCGCCTAGAATAGCCCACAGAATAATTTGGCCACTCTCATCCTTTTATATAATCTTTCGTTTTTTTTCGCCTTCAAAAGGCCGTTCTCGTGACTCTGGATGTCGGGTTAATTAGCTGCATTTCGTTAAAAAAAGCCATGGACGCTTACTTTTCTCCGTCGGATAACTCCTAAGTCGATTACTGTGGTTCTTAATATATTTGTGCCCGCTTAGTCTTTGCTAACGTTCCAAGTCTGTGTTCCAGTTAGTACGGCATCCTTGCACTATTTGTGTGTTTCTTGGCGCGCCCTCGGACGTACAAAATAAATGAATAAACAGCCAGTGCAAAAGGGTCCCGCCACGATAGTCCTGTGATTCTTTTCACGCATGTAGTCCGCTTACAGTAGTTAGATATCTCATACGCTCATTATCCGTATAACTTACATATGTTAGTTGTGTCGCAGACAAACACATTAATTCAACCGATGTTCACAAACCACTGCACCACTGAAGCCCTACACATAGAATGAACAGAAGCCAGCAAGTACATTTTAGACAATGGTTAAGGATATCGAGTAACGCCTACAGGCGGTGAAAAGAAGCAGAGAAACTTGTAAAAGGAATTCCTCCACGGTGGACAATCGGTAAAGAGAGGAATCTCGCGGATGAAGATCATTATACTTTACTCGCAGATGGAGATCATCATACTTTTGTCAAGTGAGTTAGACGACAGAATTAGTGTCAGATTCCAATGTGATTATGATGTTATATGTTTTTTCTTGCCAGGCAAGGGTGGGAATACAACATAATCCCCAAAGAATGCTCTCTACAGTAAGACGTTCGCCCAAATAAACAAAGCAACAGACTGGTAATTAATTTTTGAACTCTCAAGCACCTGTCTGCCTAAACCATATGTCTGAACCATTTCTGCGGTGTACATCTTGTAACCAGTTGGGCCGGAAACTACCACCTATGAGTTCTCAGAAGATCACACCTTCTCGAACTTCCAAACTGAGATCACTAGCTGCTTGCAGCGAGGGTCACGCTTAAACGGGGAGCTAAAAACAAATTGAACAAATTGCCTCAAGTCGATGCATGGCTCATCTTAATAGGTATGCTAGTCCAGTATAAAATTGACCGCCAGATACAACGCATTTCTGTATTTTCACTAAGGCTCAGTTGCTCACATGATTTGCTTATTTGCTTACTTGAGGTTTTGTTCAGAGTTCCCGTTCTGGGTTTAGTGTTTCTTGTTGCTTTGTTCGGTACTTTCAACCGGCGCACAGTATGGCGCATAAATAAATAAATAAATAAAAACTCGAGAGGTCTAAAGTAGTGGGATGGAGCAGCTACATGAGCTGTGAAGCAACTGAATTTTTCGTTGATCTGATTAGGGATTGCTTTGTTGTGTGGTAATTGACACTTTTGTTGACGGTGCTTCAGAGCGTACGAACTCAGTTGTCAACCTTATACATTATTTCCTGTTCGTACTTGTGGGACTGATAAGACCCTTCCTCTCACTCTCCTTATTTATTTATTTATTTATTTATTTATTTATCCTTAAATCAATAAAATGCCAAACAATTGCCGGAAGAGGTCGCAGTCTGAGACAGTAGTCGATGAGAACTGTAGGAAACAGCGACAAGAAGTTGCATATCGTAGCCGGAGCGTACGATCAGTTGCAAATGATAAGTCGGACACGCCCCAGTGGAGCGGCGGCGGGCGACGACGATTGCGATGCGCCCGACTGGGTTTTCGGACGGCACCGATGTGAGTGAGGGGCTGTTAAATCGCACTAAACATCGTCGACCGATTCAAACTGACGATCCTGGTTCGCAGATGTGAAGATCTGGCACGTTTCAACATCGTCCAGCTACTGATTTAACGACATCACTAACGCCACGAATACACTGCTTCATTTCTACAACTGGATGATTATTCAACCTTTATGCCGGCCTTTTTTCGCTGCTTAAGAAGTCAACGTTATCACGACCATTTAGCGACATCGTACATGTCCGTGCAGGACAAATAATTCCTTTGAAACCTTTGAAAAACACGCTTTTGCTGCTATTGCCATTGTACTTGTGTTACGTTTTGATTTTTTCTCCACCCCTAGGGTACTAGTGCCGATACGAAAAACACCTTGAAAAAGCCGTCTGACTTTACGATGGTTGGATGCGATACGGGGTGATGTTGTACCTTCTCATCCCATTTTGGTTTCGTTTTTTCCTTTGTATACACGAATTTGATATTGTGGTGAAGTTAGGTCCTTGGAAAAATAGTGGTTGCGACGGAATAAGAGTCTGCACCTCAAGTCTATTCAAATTTGATTCGATATGGTTTACTACACCAACATAGTAGTGCGTAGAAATAAAACAGCAGTTCGCAGAAAGGTATAGCACCTTAATAAGATCTCCTACAAACCAGAACGAGAACTAGAACGAGAATAACAAAAGGAAAAGGGAATTTACAGGGAAAACAAACAAGAAAAACCTTTCAAGGCGGAAGTAGTTAAGGAATCTGAGAAGCAATTGATCCAAGAAACATAGGAGGAAAATTGAAGAAAACAGTCAATAATATGTTAGAGAAAAACAACAACCAATTAACTATATGTTAAAATTGCTAACATATAAAAACCAATACAATATATAATTTGTAGAATATAAAAATTTAATTTAATTGAACATGAAGTAAAACTATATGCTCGTGTCGTCCCCACCTCTAGACGAGCACATAATAACGAAATACTCCACCAATTCATTCATCAGCCAACCCTCCTCAGCAAGGAGGGCTGGCTATAGAATAAATTGGTAACTAAATATTAAAAAAAAACAAAAAATAAACGATATAAATTTCGATATTCTATAGCCAACCCTTCTCATTGCTGAGGAGGGTTGGTTATAGAATATTGAAATTTCTATTCCCTCTTCTTAAATTAGGATTGATAACATATAAAAACTAATACGGTATGTAATTAGTAAAATATAACAACTCAATTTAATTTTTAAAATTAATAAAATAAAAAAAAACTTTAAAAAATTAACAATAAAAATAAAACTTGAAAAATAAATAATAAAAATAACAACAAAACTTGAATCATGAACCACATCATCTCGCAATGAAATACAAAGTTTATAACAAAATGGTTCAACTCCACGTCGTGGACACTTCGTCAGCTGATTCGCGATCGGATCAGTCATGAGATTTTTTCAACATTTTAATCGGCGGCATACTGTATTACACAAATGCTTCCAAAGAAACAGTGATGAGCGTCTATCTTCGACAAAATAAATGGGAGTGCGGAAACAGAAAGAGAAGCAGATATATACTGATGACATTTTGAAAGCCAGAAAAATAGGAAAATGATCACAGTAGCATAGCGGTAACGCAAAACGTCAAGTGCTTCAGTGTGGGTGTGCGATGCCTGGGAAACAAGGTAATAACATTCTTCTTGATTACTGCCATTTTCTTACGCCTTTCTCTCCAGAACAGCTGTTAGGCGAGTTTCTCACGGAATCAATAATCCACATCCAGGTTGTCGTTATCCGAACAGCAATAGAAAGAGAGCTGGATGTCTATTAAATTTGTTTCAAGTAGACAAAAACGAGAGAACATACAAGTAAACCCAAGTAAAGTAGAGCAGCAAGTTAAAGATGATAAACAAAATAAATTAAAATGAGAGGGGTTGAAAATAATGACTTGGCGGGGTGTCTCAGACATTAGATAACCACGTTGCAGACACGATACTCCTTCGATTAGAGAATTATAAATGAATACCAGCGAGTGGAGGGGAATTACAGCAACCTCAGACTTTGATGACCCGCGTAGACCCAGTGATGGAGGCAATTGACATCGCAAATAACTTGTGCACCTGCGACGTAGGAATTCTGCAGGAAAATGTGAAAAAAATGGAATCAGTGCGAATTTGAATGGGATTAACATTTAATAACTGCAATCACTAGCAATCACTTGGCTTACGGCTATATTCGCCAAGAGTATGACAAATTAACGGCGCCGTACGGACGTCGGACGGTCGAGGATTTCTCGCTGAGATTAGCGATCTGATAAATAGATCGCCGTGTCAGTTGATCAGTCATCATCACGTACAGAAGCGCGAACGGTCTCGTAAGTGGGACGTCGACTGGACGAACGGGCTTTTTCAGACGTAGTACCAGTGTCTGTCCACGGACAAAAGGCCAAAGAACCCTACGCCGGCCTGGAGCTTTTAGCCTTAGAATGCTTGCTACGTTATTAGTATCCTGCTAATAAACAAGCGAAACCACGTGGTTAGTTTGTCAACTCTGGGGTCCCGCCGCGATTGCCCGTTACCGTACTCCCAGTGACGTATTTCATCAGTTCCTCGCCGTCTTTTGTTGCATGCTTTTTGTTCTTCGTTTTATTTGTCATTGTAAATGTTTTATATACGTTTCTTACTATTTATTAGTTCATTTAGCGGCCTGCAGGCCGCTGAATGGCTGGTATCTACGCAACACTGGTCCGACATCGAGATATATCACATAGGCCCCTGTTATAGTCCCGTTCCCGATCGCCGATCACCGGCGATTGGCGAACTCAACTCGTACGGGCATAACAGGGACCGTTCACAATGACACTGCGAACGGCCGCCTCGGGACGAGTTATCTCGGCAGTCACACCCCCCCTCCGGCGATGGGTGACGATCGGACCCTGTTATAGTCCCGTCGGTCGATCGCCGCCGATCGCCGACGATCGGCGACGGGCGGCGACGGGCGCCGACGGGTGCCGACGATCGTCGGCGATGGCCGGTCGCTGTGCTGTGCACTGCGACTGGCCGTCGCCGGTGTCAACCGAGGTGATTTTTTAATGGTAGGGTTTTTCTACCATAAAAAAAAAGTCTGATATCCGGTTTCTGAACTTCGGCCGTGGACCACCCATATTGACGACTTTGCCGGTGGGGTCGAAATCTCAGATCTGGCTCAAACTTCATCCATTAATGTTATTTTGTATGCTGACCACGATTCTAATGTTGGTTTTTCGAATTGCGGAAACGGCCCATTGTGGTCGTAATCGGCATGTTCAGCTAAACAATGAAGGCGAGGATGGGGTCAGAGTGGATGCTCGAAGAGGCACGTAACTGAATTTGCCAAAATTGATCGCAATCTTAGAGGATGACAACAGATTTGCAATTAGTGTCCCAGATAACCTACTTGAAAGAAAATTCAACCAAATCGGTAGTTTCGATTGGATCATCCACTTCAACGATATGGGTGATCCTTAGCTGAAAATCGCAAAGTAAAGGTCAGAATCGTTGTCAGCACGCAAAATAACCCATCAAGCGCAAAATAACCCCATCAAGTTTCAACCGTACCAAAGATTTGAGGTAGACTACCCTGCAAGCGATTCGGGTCCTCGGCCGAGATTTGGAATACGGACACCAGATTCATGATCACCACCCCAGAAAACCACGATGGACGAAGTTTCAGCGAAAACTAAATTTTTGACCTAAGCCGGTCGGTGGAGTTGGAACTGTTTAACAAATGCCGAGAGAGCTTTTGTAGACCCTGTTCATAGTTGGGTTGGCACGATATTAGCATGACTCCCACGTTCGCAGCAAGTACACTTTTATCAATGATAAAAAAGGAGATGGAGACGATGAAAAACATTTTTAGCTGAACAACCCTCCCGGTTCAGCTTACATTGTAAAAATAAGCACATGTAGCAGGTACTCCACTTGATATTTCACAAATTAGGTACCTAAGTTCTGCTGCAACAGTGGCTGAACGGCACAATCATCCTTAATAGTCATTCACAGCAAAGCAGTGACACAACCGCCATCATATATTGACGGTTTAAGAATAATAGTACTAGCTCATCGAATTAAAACAGGCGCTGGTTAACTTCCTCATCTCTAGGAACCGTTCCAAGAATCCAAAATTCAACATCACCATTTATCACCTCTCATCCATCGATCAGCTGATGTTTGGCAACATTCCAAAAACTGCGCGAAAACGCGCCCGAATCTGAACGGTCGCCGGCCGTCGCTGGCCATCGCCGTCGGTCGGCGATCGTCGGCGACGGTCGCCGGTCGTCGCCGTCGCCGCGCATTTTCCGGTCGCCGGCGATCGGCGATCGGGAACGGGAGTATAACAGGGGCCATAGACCATCGATATGCACATGATCCAGAGGTACCGTCGTTTCCGTGCAATAATGGCGCATGACGAATTACTGTATTTTTTCACCGACGGGCATCCCGCCAAGCTTTCCCCAAATCTGGGCGAATCTCGTATATATAAGTCCCAGTTGAAACGTGGGCTCAGATTCATGAACGGACAAGCGCTCTCCAGAACCCCGTCGGCGATAAACCTGCTCGATACCGCGAGTTTGCGGCCATTTATCATTCGTGAAGGTAGGGGTTTCGGAGACCGCGACGGCTTGTTGCGCAACTGCCGCAATCGCACTCACTGCGGGCAAGCCGTCGTCGACACATAAATGCGGCGATCGATACGCCCAGTTCTAAGTCGACGGCCGATCGCTCGCAGTGCGTGCGACTACGGCACTTGCGCCATAACCCGTCGAGGTCTCCCAAACCCTGCCTCATCGCGAGGTGTGATAGACCAGCGATAAATATCGGGTAAACCCGACGCGCGTTCACGAATCTCGGTTTGCGCGCCGTTCGGGGTATATCTGCGGGTTTATCGGGGTTTTCCAATGATGAATCCGGGCCTGTAGTGATTCTCTCTCTGCTCTAGTGTGCCATCGTCTTTGAAAAACAGAAAAATTTTTCGTTGATTTTCCCTGGAGAAATAGTGGCAGCACATATCCCATCGGGATCGGTGCAGAACACGCCTAAGACGCTCTGGTAATTCTTCAGATAGCCGAAGGCAGGAACCGACCCTGTAACACGCTACCAAGCCTCGGAGTTGCTGTCACCTGAATGGGTAAACTTCACCGCCTTCGAACACACCCTTCCTACCGACCTTGTGATATGTAAGGGAGCTCTTAGGCTAGCAAATTTCCAATGACCTTCGTACCAGAACTAGCGCTTTTAATTGGAAACAATTGTCCCATTTATTATGCAGGTGGCTCGCGAATGTATTCAGAAGGCGGTGATAAATCTCCCTCAGACAAATCACCCGAATTTGGGCGCTCGGCCGATCGTCGCCCGCCTCTACGACGACAAGGTGACGATCGGTCGTAAACAGCGCCATAAAGGAGTTCTCGGAGAGATTTTCCACCCAGTAAAACTTCTCACCTTGTGCAGGAGACCCTGCAAAAAATTCTGCAGTTTCGGACAGTTGTAGTGTAACAGGGCAGGTGGAACGTCGGTCTGGTTATTTGCTGTTTTCCACAGCAAAAATCGCTGGAGTCTCACGAGAGCGGAGTTCTGCTCTTCGAAAACTGTAGTTCTTTCAACATGATATGAAAAATTGTTTTACCCGTAAACGACCTACTCTTCCCAAAGCTCTTTAGCGAACTCTTTTAATTCATCGGTGTCGGATAAATTGGCAGCGTATAGGTAAAAGGAAAATTCAGGACTATTTGGAAATCCCGAAAAATTTCGTCTTCTTGCGATTACGCAATAACTGCATGTCGACGGCCTTTAAGTTCACGATGTTGTAGGAGTATAGTCCGGCAACATACAGCTGTCATCCAGAGGTAAACGAAAGCTTTTTAAAAACTCCGCTCAAACAGGTCACCCATAAAGCGTGTTCTTTCAATCAGAATTTCTTTCAAAGTCAGAAAACGTCGACATTCCAATTAAAAGAACACGCTATTCAATCACCGACGATGGCTCATCGACTTTGAATGGGAATAGAACTTGCCCTTTCGGTTATGATTAGCAGCTGCGCGCTTTCTGCATGGGCGACTTTGGGGCAGCTCAATGAGGGGGGGGGGCAGCCGCAGCACAACTACAGTACCTTCGCCAATTTCCTGTCAAAACGCTGCCGGCGGCACATCCGGCCGCCGTATGTGCCGCCTCGTCATGTCTCGCTTTAATTCTACCTATTTCGACTGTAAACATATGGTGGGAAACAGGAGAAAATGTTCTTCCCTTTGCTTCACAGAAAGCTCAGAAATTCTAAAAATTTTAGATGTAATGTGAAGGTCTCCTGGCCACGAGCAAAGTATTGAGGTCAAACTCACTATACCATCCACCGTAACTACAGACTGTGGGTGACTGC
The DNA here is from genome assembly GCA_030553155.1 of Nippostrongylus brasiliensis. NCBI lineage: Eukaryota > Metazoa > Nematoda > Chromadorea > Rhabditida > Heligmosomidae > Nippostrongylus > Nippostrongylus brasiliensis. Next base: position 11,213,837 of record CP130732.1, read on the forward strand.
GTAACTGAATATCACGACTGAAGTTATACACTTTTCAACAAAATTAAATTAAATTAAATAGAACCAGCATGAATTTTCTCGATCCCACAGGGATGAAAGGCTTGGCTGAGGTGGGTGAGGATCGAGCGCTCGACCGTTCGGGTATCAGTAGCACCTCTTACCGCAGCATTACTCGCACCTATACCTTTACTATTAGAATTAAACATGGACGCGCGTGGTACAGTGGCAAGAGGCGCTATTGACACCAGCACGGTCGAGCGATCGATCCCCGCGTGGGCTATCCAAGCCATCAATCCTTTTGGGTGAGCTAAATTGGTACCAGAGTTGTCCGGGAAGGTAGAAATTGACTCGGTATCGCGACTGGTCTTCGCAGGTCATTTTATAGGACAAATACCGATTCACCATGTCTCTACGATGGAACACGAATGCATTGAAGCGTAGTCGTAGGAGGAACTGATGAACGCCGACACCTATATCTTTACTTTTTACCTATTAATCTGAATGCAGACAGCTGCCAACATATCAACCTTCAAGTTCAGAAAGCGAAGGTAATTGGCCAGTCGAATCCCGATAAGGACAATTGACAAAATCCCCCGACAAATGGGATCTTTAGAACGCTCGTATCACGCCTATCCCATCCCTTATTTACCTGCCTATTGAACCGTACCGATGAGAGGGTCCGAAGGATCGATTCGAGCGCGTTGATTCATAACGACAAGCCAACCAGACGGGACGTTCCCTTCGAGCGGTAGTCGACGACAACGTGATGGACGTCTAGGGTTACCCGTCAAGTGTCAGGGTAAAAACAAGGAAGGGTGGACTCCAAAGGTATGAGGGACGTGTCGTGTCTACGTGCTCAGAAGTCGACGACGTTTCGGGAATGAACGGTCTTTGCAGTCGTGGGGAAATTTCACCCCCGGTCGAAGACGACCGCTCGAGGCGAACAGTCGACTCTCCTGCGGATGACAAATTGCTGCGGTCGCGTATCGGCCCCGTTCTCGACAAGAAACAACTCCAACGGTAAATGGGGGGGGGGTGTTATCATACCAACTCGCCGTCAAGTGGGGTAAACTCGTTCAGCTCACTCGGGTGCTTCATAGTACAGCTCTTCAAGCGCTTAGTAAACTAATCTGATTCTGCAAACGATACCGTGCCTCTTACCCAATAACCAATAACTCCAACAGCTGAGGGTTAGCTGGAGCCTAGGGATAGAACTGCTGTAGAAACATGGTTGTTTACTCTTCTATCAAAGCAAAACTCGATTAATGTTGTCAACGGTCAACAACCCAAGAAACAGTTCATTTGATTCTTTCTTTTTCACTCTCCTTAAACTTAACAAGCTCAGATGATTTAGACGGAAGAAAACGGTCCCATACAAATTTCAAGGAATATTTTGTAGATGTCCTTGTTGACGACGCCACCCGATGGAATTGATATTGAAAACGAGGCTCTTTTTCCCCTGCGGCTACACCAAAAAACAGTTAATTTGATCCTACCCTCTGTTAAATCTTCAAAAATTATTTATTCATTTATTCATTTCATTACGCTCATGCTCCTGCTGACTTATGATAGCTAATAGAACAATTTCCGGCTAATTTTCAAAACCAGAAGCGTCGCGGTGTGCTCAGACACTATGCCTAGAAGATATGTCTGAAACCCTATTCATACTTGGCAGCAAAGCAGCGCAGTACAGCACTACGTGCTTCTGACCTAAATTTTGGAGATTTTTCAATGGCAACTTTGCCCTAAAACACGTTCCAAGGACGAATCTTATGGTAATTGTCCAGCAGAAATAACAAAGAAATACAGAATTGAGAATGTAGCAGTTTCATCTGAAAATCCGCCCAGCTGCGGCTTCACTTTGCTGCCAAGTATGAGTGGGCCTCATGTCAAACTCGCCACGGAGATAGTGAGCCAATGGACTTTCACCCCCAACTTGTCAAATGCAAACTCATTTCCATTTACAACAACATATAATTGTCGATTTTTGTAGCAGACCATGGCACAGATAATGATTTGAGAGCAGCAGTAGAAGCAGCACAGAAAAGACTATTTATGTTCGATGCAAATAGGAAATAAAGAAGAAAAAGAGGTGCAAATGGCTAATGGAACGGATGGTGTATTCAAAACTAATGTCAAGAAAGGGGACATGTTTATTAATCCAATAAAACAAAACAGACGGAAATGGAGCAATAGGGTGGTTTTTTGTAGTCAAGCAGCGGTAAAAAAGCGAAAAGTAAAAGACAGCAATAAAGGAAAGGACGAGAATAACGTTTTTGATAGAGTTCTCGAAAAACAACAAAAATGGCTGGCCGACACTGACTAAATTAACTCTGAGAAGTAATAAAACAATGAAAAAAGGCCTAGATAAAATTTTTAGCAATCGTTCTACGAAACACATTACAATCGTGTCACTTCGCACAGAAACAAACCCATAACAACAATCGGATCGTGAGGGCAAAACCAAAAACCGTCGGCTCTCGTGACTACAAAAACACGCACAAATGGCGAAATGAGTTTCTGTCGGCGCGTGCCAGCACTATACTATATCATTCGTATCAACCCCAGACTCCGGCCAATAATCGATTTCACCAGAAGGGCGTCAATAATGTATCCGTTCGTCCGATTCAGGTGAGCGATTAATTTGCGTTTTTTTCCAGGGAGACTAGACCCATTCGCTGTATGCTGTGAGAACATTTGATCCAATTATGGTTTCCGGTGATGTCTTTCATTCATTCATTTATTACATGGAGCACCATGTGATATGAGAAGAAAAAAATGCATGCGTAGGTAACAAGGAACACAACCGGAGATAAACAATCTACAGGCAGTGAAATTAAAAAGTAGTTACTTAAAGCGTGATAGAAAAATACGAAAGAACATAGAATGATAAGGAGACAATAGAAATATAAAATACATTAGAAATCAAAACACCAAAAAAGCTACAGTTGGGCCAACAGCGAGGATTATGTAAAGCAAGGCTATGGAGAGAATATGTAGTGTCAAGATGGTTCCGGAACCCAGATTCACCATTGGTAAACCCCGATAAACCACGGAACACCACGAACGGCGCGCAAGCCGAGATTCGTGAACGCGCGTCGGGGTTCAATCGGGGTTTATCGCGAGTCTATCATACCTCGGCGCAAGTGCCGTAATCACACTCAACACAAATTGGGCGTACCGATCGCCGCAATAAAGCGTCGATGGCCACTAACCCGCAGTGAGTGCGATTGCAGCACATGCGCAACAGGCCGTCACGGTCTCCGAGACCCCGACCTTCACGGATTATAAATGGTCGCAAACTAGCGGTATTGAGCGAGTTTGTCGCCGACGAAGTTTCGGAGACCGCTCGTCGGCTCATGAATCTGGGCCCAGGAATTTATCGACTATTCTCTAAAGCGTTGAAACTCGTTGGAACTAATTCTTCGGAACGACTCTATTGATGGAGAAATGAAGAATGTTAATTGACGGTGGCTTCTTGAGCACCTTTCCATTATCTAGTTGTAGATGAAGAGCGTTACTATGATAAAGGCTTTTAGTCTGAATGAATACAAAAAACAAAAAATAAATGTGCACTAGGCGGTTTTTTCCCTTTAGTTAGGTAGGTTTTCCCATCGGAATTGTTTGGCGGCTATGCCCACAAAAGATCTGTATAGATAGGATGTTTTCAAGTGATATTGCCGATATTCTCTCGCGTGCGTGACAAATCGTGACAACGTGAATCGTTTATACAAAGTATTGAAGCTATCCCCTTGGTTACCCACCAAATAAAGGTTGACTTTGTAGATCTTCCCGAGGTTGTTAAACGCTTTTTACCCCTTTGTGAAGCTTTCTAAACAGTGAATATATAATTTAAAAAAGGCTTGCCCGCTTGCTTTTTACACTTTTTACACTACACTTTGCACTTACAAATTGCGCTTATACAGAATCACTTTCTTTTCTTTTTGGCTCTGGATTTTGAGCTCATCACTGACCGCATCGTTCGTAGCCACCTCAGCTAAGAAAATTGGACGGACTCAAAGATATTATTAATTTATTTATCTATTTATTATAAGACGCTCACATAGGTTGAGCGTGAGAAAAATAAAATTCAACTGAATATGAAACTGTAAACGATATGTAAAATAGCTATTACGTTACTTACACATTGAGAAATAAACAGATGAAAAAACCAGGAAGATAGCGAACAGCCAAAAGCACAAATGAGGGAAAAAATAGAATAGGACCAAATAAAAAACAGCAAACAGAACAAGAGATGGTAGAAGACGATAAGAATGCCAAAGAGGTCCCTGCGAACTCGAAGCTATTTTATCAACTCGGAGATATCAGTGATTTGACGGCGTTCGCCAACGAGAAACCCAATCAATTAACTACTGCAAAGGGTAAATTTGCGGAAATAATCGAAAAAAAGTAAAAATTTCCTCAATTTTTGAAAGCAAGCGCTGTGAAACAACGCCACTGACACCCAGCTTAGAGGAGAACATCCATAGCGAACATTACACCAGCAAATGTGGCGGCACCAGCGGATGACTGACATGAAACAGAAAACCAAGAGGAGAATCTCAAGTGAAACGTTGGACCGTGCAAGAAGAGAAAAAAGAGGGAAAAAGTAAAAGTGGGCACTTTCTTAGAACATGATCCGTTCCTTTCATATCATCATATCATTTCGCATCATATCGTAAAATTTTCCACTCTGTGTAGCCAGCTTCATACCATGCCCGAATCCGCACTTCTCCTCTGAAGGCACTTTTTTTCTTGCAAAAATTACGGTACTTTTCCTCCTAATGCCCAATTATCACTCAAGCGTATCATATCATGCTCATATCTTAATGCACATCCTTGAAGCCGTCTTATCATGTCATGCTCGCGAGAAAGGAACGGTTTTTTCTTCCACATCAGGCAGATTAAACAGGCTGCACACGACCATAGGTGGATGCGAAATGGCATGATATCGAATACGGTTGGGCATGATATGATAATTGGGCATTAAGAGGAAAAGTACCAAAATTACATTGCATCTTTCTCACTTCTTGGGAGATCGAACATCTTCATATTCGACCGAATCACAACAAAACGAGGAAACGAATGCCGGCTGCAGATATGATATGCCTCGCTATAGATGATATGAGAGGAACGGATCAAGTCAGAGGAAAGTACCTAAAAATGTAGAGGAAAGGACTTCCGAAACATTACTGATTGTGAGTCCTAAAACTGGAAGAATGATCAGTTCAAACATAACGTATGGGGTTAGAGGCATAATATTGATGGACATCTGTATAGAGGTGAACAAGTTCTGCCTCATTAAAATTGGTTATCCTTGATCAGGGTTACCTTTGACTTGATACAGTGTCTCGGACCCCTTTGAGTGGAACAGTCCAAAAAGGAAAAGGTGCGTTCATACTTGGCATCAAAGCGGGATCTCTATCACATACCTGACACTATGCAGTGTCAAGTATTGTTGACCAGTCCAGAACGAGAAAACAAATATCATCCATATCGCTTGCAGCTGTACCGCACCCTCTTTATCCCCCTGTAATTCGCCATTAAGGCATAGTATCGCTGCTGACTACAAATGGCCCTTCAGAAGGACTACTGATCGCCACAACTCAGTTCTTACTACCCATTGTCGGCATGATATGTATAACGATTTCAAAATCGAAAAAATCCCAACTTTTCCTGCAAGCGGACGATCGGCGCAGGTGGGCGATCGCTTTGAATTTCTTCCAAAAGTTTTTGTTGGTAAACACTACAGCATCCAGTGCAGCTTTTCCTCACGTGATCGGCTGCTGCTCTTCCGCAACCGCACAAAATTGGAAAATTCTGTAGCAAAACAGAAATATATGAACGGGTCGACTAGAATGTTTTGCATTTGTATAGATGCCGAATATTCCCATTACCACGTAAAACATCTGTTGATCCTAGTTCATAAAATTATCCACCACCGGAGCGGTATGAAGCCTTCGGAACTGACGGCTATAAAATTGAAAAAACGCCACCAGCGCCGATTGTGTTAGGTAAGATCCTGGTAGAGCCAAACTTAACTGTAGCGGTTACTCTTTTGCATGTAGAGCAGCACCTTTGTACAATAAGTTTGAGACTAAAGGCAGGGTTTATTTCGAAATTGCGTAAAACTAGCGTGAGGTGCAATGTTAAGAGGCGCTGCTGACACCCGCGTTATCGACCGATCGATCCGCGCCCGAGTTGACCAAGCCTTCCATACCTCCAGGGTAGGGTAAATTGGTATCACATCTATCAGGGAAGGGAAGAAACTGAGTTGGTATGGTGGCTGGCCACCGCAAGTCATTGTATGTATAGGCTAAATACGCATTCACTGTGCCTCTACGATTCAAAATGAAACGCGCGTCGGTAATTCTATCTTTACCCTTTATGTACCTGCGTGCAGGGAAGAGTGAATTCGGAACTCCATGAACTCGGGAATCCAACAGATGTGGAAGGACTCGAGGTTTAAAATCGAAGGTCGAGCGGGCCCAGCGTACTACAGCAAGTTGGGAGGCTGGGCAGACCCAGAGCGGCCTTTCTAAGGTTTTAAAGTTCAAATTGCTACGACTCGATAGATTTTAATGCATTTCGCGAAGAAAGACGACGACAACAAACTTATTGACCAGCTGAGGAAGTGCAGCGCACAGCTGTGATTAAAAGCCGAAGCCCAGAAAAAAGTCCGAGTCTCCGCAGCAGCGGTTGAGGAATGGCTGAATGCCTCGTCCCGATGTACACCAATGTTTGTACGATGCGCTCGGTTTTTTTTCAGTCAAACCGACTTCTCCAGCCCCGAAGGCATCAACGGACAGCCGCACAGATCGAAACCGGGACAACGGATCTCGAAAATCTCGAATATAAATCAATTGGAAGAATTGGAAAACTTCAGAAGATTGGACTCGAAAACATACAAAGCTGTTAAGAAGCGCGTAGTTCAGTGCTAAGAGGCGCAATTGACACCGGCACGGTCGAACGATCGATCCTCGCCTGGGCTAACTAAGCCTTCCATCCCTTCGGGGTAGGCTAAAATGGTACCAGACTTGTCTGAGAAGGTAAAAACACTGACTTTGTTTAGCGGCTGGCATCTGCAAGTTACATATTGTTGCAGGCCAAATACGCTTTCACTATACCCTTCCATTCTGAATGAAAGACGAATGCGTGGCGCGTCCTCAGGTGGCAGATCAACGCCGACACCTTTACCTTTCCCTTCTACCCTGACTAGACTGTTAATCGTGATTCATCAACTCTGGATGAGCTATATTCAGGGTTCAATCTTAGGTACATCACGATACCGCTGGTGGTCGAATGTGCTCGGGTGGGGGCAGGGAATGCTTACCCATGCTGTCGGGAACCTCACTCGGTAATCAGCGAGACCCGGAAACACGCTGGGCTATCAACTTCAGAGTATCCGATGCCTCGACAGGGGGTCCCCGAGATCCGGAGAGATGCTGGATTATCAACTTTAGGGTGTCTAATACTCCTGCTGTTTCGATGAAGAATGCGGCCCAAGATTGCCACCGTGGAACGATCCTTAAAAAATAGGGAATGTAAGGTGAGATAAGGCTGTTTAGCCAACATTTTCCACCTTCTTCAAGAGCATTTGCTGAATTCATTACAGGGAATAAACCCAAAACCATCGCCAAGTTTAAGATCTGTTGTCAAATCGAAAAAGTTCAAAGCGATTCGAACGTTCTTTCCGAGCGGAAGATGAAAAGCGGCTGCCGCCGACTGGGATGTCAACGCTGAACAAACAGAAAGTGTACGATAAAGCCTAGGGATAGAACTGCTGTGGAAACATGGTTGTTTACTCTTCCAACACAGCAAAATTCGATTAATGTTGTCAACGGCTAACAACCCAAGAAACTGTTCAAGCTGATTCTTTCTTTTTCATTCTCCTCAAACTGAACTAGCTTAGATGACTTCGACGGGAGAGAGTGGTCATTACAAATTTACAGCAAGCGTTTCAACATATATTAAAATATTTTCACTGTTACACTCAAGAAATGCACATTATGGCATTGGTCTCTCCTCTTGAATACTGCTTGAATACTCTTGAATACTATATGTCGCATTAGTTACCAACATTTTACTTTATTTCAATTTTTATTTGCAATTTAGCACAGTATTATTGTTTCTGTTTCATTTGGCGTATTTAACAGTGTAAATAAAACAGAAATAAAATAAAAATAAAAATACAAACTCAAGAGAAACAGAACATCTAGACCAACTGAGAAAGCTGCGATAATTTCTAGAAGTGCAAGGCATTTTTACGCGACCCATCATGACTGATAACGAATGGAAGACAAAGGCATGGCTCGTTCTCAGCAGTGAGCAGTCCACCTTCATAATGACGCCAAATAAAGACGACGGGCCAAGAATCAATCCAAAATGTTTAACTAAAAAGAGTTGAAATATGCCATAATCTTCTCAACAGAAAAGATCTTACGATTAATTGAAAAATAAATAGATATGGTTCTCAAAGATATGGTATGAAACATTCCACAGAATCCCACATTACGTAGGAAGATCTCTGTGAACATGAAACTGTAGGCCTCATAATTCAGTGAGACTGCATTTTCATCGTAGAAATCGAAGGAATCAATAAAAGAAAATAAAACAAAAAAGCGTCAAAAAAGTAAAAACGATATTCGACACTTCGCGTACGACGAAAATACCTTTGGGTAAGCTGTGAAATCGCCAAGGCGAAGAAATGCCCACTCAATAACCTCCAAAGGAATATGAACTTGGATTAAAATTGTTGCCGTCTATTTGGTCGAAAAAAGAATCGAGAATACAGTTAAGAACCCATTAGTCAAGGTGAGTTTTGCTTCGGATCATCGATTAGAAGAATGACGAAGGCACCCGATATTTAGCTACATCTACCGATGGTTACTCAGTTACAGCTAAGCGGGTTTCGAAATTCAAGGTCACAAAAAGCACGTTAAATCGAAAATCAACGTTGGGAACATTCGAGCAACAGTGCAGATGCAGAAAACCCGCAAGAATCGACACTCACTAGTACTCCAAAAAAAGTATAATAGTAAAATGAGAAAACGAGAGGAATAAGACGTCAAAAACCGAAAAGAAATGTATAAACATCAGCAGGACGGCGGAATAACACTGGGATATCGCTATGCATATATCGAAGAATCTCTGCTGTTATAAAAACGCTATAAAGTGAACAAATAATCCATCAGTCTACCTGAGTTTAGGGTCGGACGATAAACGAAGGCACCGGATATTTACCCACATTTACCGGTGGTTAACCAGTCACAGCTGCGCGGTATCAAAATTCAAGGGCACAAAGAACGCTTTGAACCGAAAATCAGCGTTGGGAACATTCCAGCATCAGTGCAGATGCAGAAAATCCGGCCGAAATCAATACCGATGGGTTGATCGACAGCGGTGTTCGAGGCGGCCCCTGGTCGACCGGCGGCTGCCGTTGTAAAGTCGTCGCCACTTCGACGACCCCCATCACCCCCAACAGGTGTTCAATTGAAGTGAGCGTGAAAAGTGCCAGCAGTGACGAACTCCGTGTAAAATTTACATAAACCCTGCGTAAACCAGCGTAAACCCCACTCGAACGTCGGCAAGTCGACAGGTCGTCAAGTGCACGGCGCAATCACCACGGATGGGTCGAGCCGCGGAGGGAATGGTAAAGTGGAAGAGCAGCACATAATTTAGCTACAAAGTCGTCTTAGAGTATATCCTGTCTTGGTCTGCCTAGTCTTTATTTCACATTATAGCAAGGTAAGGTTAGGGTAAAGGATAGGTGTTTATCAGTCCCCTAAGGACGCGCCACACACCCGTCTTCCATTCGGAATCGGTGAATGTGTGTTTAGCCTAAACAATAACTTGTGATGGCCAGCCGCTATATAAAGTCAGTGCATTTACCTCCTCAGGCAGATTTGGCGCCAATTCACCCAACCACGGAGGGATGGGAGGCATGTATAGCCCAAGCGGGGAATGATCGCCAGACCGTGCCGGTGTCAGTAGCGCCTCTTACCACTGTACCATGCGCGCCCTGTAAATCGGTATACGCCTCTAATTTGCGACCTGAACCTTACGCAGCTGCTGAATTTAGATTTTACTAAATTATCGGTGTTTCTTTAATATGCATCTAAAACATTTTGATCCAATAAAGGAAATTCACCGTCATGGCATAAAATATTCCCTATTCTCGTAAACATACCCGTTTCAAGGTAAGATTTTATTCATCTTTTCTTCCTATCCTCTGTTGGTGTTTCATTTCCCTTGAGTGCTGGTAATCATCGTGCAAGCATACCTTAACGTGGGTAAAAGGTAAAGTGACCCGGGTTAATCAGTTTCCTCAGGCTGCGCCATGCCTCTGTCTTCCGTTTAAAATCGTGAAGGAATGGTGAACGCGCATTTGGTCGGTATAAAGTATCGGGTGGACCAGCCGCTGTTTAACTGAGTAGTTCACCGTCCCAGCCAAGTGTGGATCATTTTACGCAACCTACGAGAGATGGAAGGTTCGGTAAGCCCAGGTGAGGATCGATCGCTCTAGGGTGCGGATGGATGTAGCGCCTCTCACCACTGAACCAGGTGCGTCCGTCTCTAGGCTATGGTCCCTACATACGTAGTTGATCTTCCGGGACAAAAAACACCAAGATGGCGTGTGGGCAGGGGAATCTATAGCACTCAGACAATCTCAGAGCATACGAATTATTTGGAACACTGCATTAATTCATGAGTGTCTCACAGAAACCGGTTGTGACAGACTGAAATTCCTGAAATGTGAATCAGGAAACTTTCACTGCAAAGAACGATTGATTTATGAGTAGTTCTCTTAGAAGAAAACTGGGCGCTATCAATCTAGTATGCAGTGCACGGAGAGTTTAAACCGCGGTTTTTCAGCCTCAAAAGTGCAAAGGCCAATCGAGTTTCTCTTCTCGATGTGAAACCGTTGCTAGCAACCGCGATTAAGACCGAAATTCGGTGCTGTTGGTGGCCCGAAAAGCTGACATTCATCCATTAGAAATGCTCACTGTCGCAAAAAAAGGCTGAGAGGGAGTGCGCTGAACTTACCATCGGCATTTGAAGCATTCGGGTCAGCAGGTTGACTCAGCAACTTGCTACTGTGTCGACTGAAGTCAGGTCGTTACTTACAAAAAAAATAATAAATCAATTGGAAGAATTGGAAATTTTCAAGAAATCAGACTAGAAAACATACAAAGCTGTTAAGAGGCGCGTGGTTCAATGGTAAGAGGCGCTACTGACACCCTCACGGTTGAGCGATCAACCCCTGCCCGGGCTAACCAAGCCGCCCATCCCACCGGGGTCGGGTAGACTCGTGCCAAACTTGTCTGGAAAAGTAGAAAACATTGACTTGGTACGGCGGCTGGACCCCTCAAGTCGTTGTGTAGGCCAAATACGTATTCACCATGCCTCTATGATTCTAGATGGAAGCCGAGTGCGCGGCGCGTCCTTGGGGAGTCATCAACGCCGACTATATTGCTTTTCTCATTTTCTTGAACGATTTTTGTCAAACTTAAGCATGAAATTATTTGTTGAGGCAAAGATAAAATTGTGGTACCGGACAGAAATTGAAAAACGAAAAAATAAAAGAGAAATGTGAAAACTCATACACAACGCTCCCTTGAACGAAGTGACCGAAAGATTTGATCGCGTTGGGTGAGAGAAAAGCATTTCTGACTGAACAGGCTTATATAAGAGTTGAGGTGAATATTTTGCAAAGACAATCGAATGAAAATAGTCGTTGACAGCTTTAAAAGAAGGCAGACGATAAATAAATGCAGTGGAAACCAGATGCAGAGAAGGTCAGAGGACAAGAAAAACGAAACGGAAAACAAGGCCATTCGGCACGCGATCGAACATCACTCCACCACCAAAAACGCAGCTACTCAGCCACGGCGGAGCGATGATCGTCCCACTTTTACTACTAATTTATATGTTCGATTTGGCATGAAAGAAAAGAATTAGGACTTTATGAAAAAAAGAACCGAAAAGAAAAGAAAAAACCGCTTTCCCTGGACACTCACGCATAGTCTTAACTACGTTAATTTGGAAATAGTTAAGTTCTTTGAGTTCTTTAAGTTAAGTTCTTTGTCACTAAGCCTCAAGTACATTCAATGCACTCAAGAGAATTTCATTATGTATCTATTTTAATCGTTTCCTTTTAGTTTCGTGCTCTTTATGCGGTAAACTTGTCTCACTGCACTGGGAGAAAAATGATTCTATTGTTTATCTATTGAAGATTTTGAATGGAAACGAAATTGCTATGCTTTCTTTGAAAATATGTGGTAAATGTTGGTAAATACATACTCTTTGGGATTTTCATGGTTGTTTTTTTCTAGTCACCTTCACTTTTATACGGATCGCAAATAAGTAAATAGAATCCATTAAGATAAGGCGAAAGACATCGCGACCGACAAACAGAGAATAAAAGAAAGTGAGTGAAAATGTTCGCTCTTCTTCACTCATGTTTGTAAAACCGAACCGTTAAATAAAACACCCGCTTAACAACCTCATGAAGGAGATGAGCAGAATCTTCAGTGAAGAATTCTGTAGTTGGTTGGTATAAATATCCCTCGGAAATACGCTGCACCGCAAGCCGACAGCTTACTGCCGGGTTAAAGGTTTACCAAATGCATAATTAAGTATTTATTCAATAATTTATTTATTTATTTATTTATTTATCCAATTTATTTATTTATTTATTTATTTATTTATTTATTTATTTATTTATTTATTTATTTATTTATTTATCGTGCGCCATCAAATACCAAGAATGATGAGCAATGAACAAGCAAGGAAGCAAACTAAAACAAAAACTATGTATAATGTCAGAAATCGTGGCATCTTTGCGTTAGAAGGCTGATTCATCATACCCGAAACTCGCTTAGGAGAATGAATTTCGTTTAGAAAAAAAATAAAATAAAAAACCAGCTGAACAGTTGAAGAAATCTTTTGAGCCATAACAAGTAGGTGCAGTGGCAACACAAGAACACCGTTCACAAGTGGTCCACGACGAACTATCAGACTGATCGATGGGATAAAATAACATGTGACGGTCCGAGCGAAGTAGCAACAGTTTGTCGACGATGGCACGAGACAGGGAGAAGGAGCAGTACCACACGTGAGGGTAGGAGGAGAGGAATGCGCTGGCGACCAGCCAAGTGCCGCTTCTGTACTACTGTTTGTCCACTGTTCTAGGGACCGTTTGAAAACGCCGTTCGAAATTCGATTTAGGGAATTTCAATCGGTCTGATGGGTCGACAAAATCGATGCGTTTGCAGGTGAGAACTATAGTTGAAGTTAGAAGCACTAGACAGTCTTGGGATGTGATTAAATCCTGAAGGAGAGATTGGCGTGCCGAACACCAATATCCAGACTGCATTGTGTTTCTTTCTTCAACTTTGGGGGTGCATTTGTCTTATCTTTATTTCTGTTCTCTTTGCCCTTATTTGCTTCAAATTCTGATTGATCTGGTTCTAGGTCTGTTACCTTCTACTCATAGCACTTTGTTTTTAACCTACTTTTTTCAATCAGTGGTGGCACACTGTGCATGTATTCATAAATTAAATAAATAAATAAATAAGTAAATGAGGCGCTATGTGGGCTGGACGGTGCAGTGTGGTGGTCCGCAACATTACATCGACTCTAACCTGTTATCATCGTCATATCTCCAATTGTTTACGATCAGGTCGTCGGTTTTAACATGTAAACTGCACAATTATTCACACCATCACAATGAAACAGTGATAAGACGAAACTAGTCTGTTAATTTCCACTTTTTGTTTAGCGGTTTATAGACAAGAACTAGTTGAAAGACTTATGTATTTGGAGATGCTAGGTTATTCGCAAAACACTGACATCGGACGGGAAACAGTGATAGTTATGGAAATGATAACATGTTAACCAGCATAAATCCAACGCAATACTGCAGACCAGCACGATGCAACCCCAGCCCACAGACCACTTTATATGACAGGAAGGAATTAATGAAATCGGAGGGAAATGGTCGGAAGCCGTTGGAATAGAACATAAAATAAAGTAGATAAATATTGAATAAGTAAGTAAATAAAAATAAAATAATGAAGCGAATAAGCTCTTCCCCGATTGAAACGAACTGAAAAACGGCTGCAACTTTGGAGCAAATTCAATGTCGAGTCGATGATTGTGCGGCAACCGCGAAAAGCCAAAGAACCCAACGTCGAAGGTAAACAAAATGCGTCCGTTGTCGCATATTTCGTCGTTGCAATTTTCTGTTCGCGAGTGACATTTCGAGTGACACTCCACTGGCCAATTTACCACAAATCTATGCCGCTGAACGAGAAAACGTTCCAATTTCAGAAGTCTTTCCGTGACTTCACTATAGAAGTGTTTATTGAGGGTATTTGGAGAGCGAGGAACGTTCCGAGGAATCCACAAATGAATTCTTGTCCATAAATCTGAGGATTGTGAGGAGACGTTTCCGTAGAACTACGGCTGTTCGGGAAAATTGAGTACGTCTTCCGAACATAAATCGGTGGACATCAATCACTACAAAAAATGTGCGCAACGAGCATTCCACAGAGCATCGTACTGCCCGTGAAAGGGTTAAAAACGTTCAGAATATTCATTTCAATCAGGCCCGCTCAGTACGTACAAGAAGGGAAGACTTTTTTGGCGTGATAGACAAGAATGCTTTCAAAATAGAATTAAAAGCCTAAAACGAGCACCTTATAGTGGAAAAACAGTAGTATTTCGAGATTTTCAAGAGAAAGGCTTTTTCTCAAATCGTTTACAATGAAACCAGGAGTAGAAACCAATCTATCGCACTTGGATGATGCGGCTGGTGCCGACAAATACTTCATTGTGATAAGATTGGTTTCAGAGAATTCGAATGGATAATATCGACGTCAGCACGATAGTAGTTAGTGCACAAGATGTTTGACTTGTCTCCCGTTTCCGTGTTCCGCCCAAAAATAGAGCGGAACACGAAACTTCAACACGGCTATCTAAACTTGATAAGAGGAGATGGGTGAGCCACCTTCTCTATCTAAAGTTGAGACCCTTCTTCAACTCTGTAAATGCACCTTAAGAAATCAAGAAAAAGAGCATATGAAGGACTGAAATGAATTGAGGTGAGGTAGCGAGTGTGCAGTTAGCCATCAAAATTAAAGATTAGAGATTCAAATGAAACTATAATAGCGCCAATGATATTATGGTAACCCGCAAGCTCGTGTGCATTTCAGATTCTGACCTCCATCATTCATAACTCAAGAAAAACAATTAAATGACCAACAAGGTTATCATATTTAAACACAATTCATCACCGTCGGTCCGATGAAAATTTGTGCTTAACCACAAAGACCTTATTGCTCATTTGTCTGTTCTTCTTAAGCCATGAATGGCCTTGGTGAAATTCAACAGTATTTGGAATCAAACCAGAAGGTCCTGGGTCAATCCCTGCGTGGTTTTCGGAACCTAGTAGCTCATGTGTAAATTTTTATGTCATTCTGGTAATGGAACTAATGCATTTTCTCACTTTTAATGACTGCTTCGATTAATGTGTACGTTGCGGTACGCGTTGGCATCTGTCGAGTTCTTGGATGAATCAATAAATAGAGGAATAAAGGAAGTCAGAATCTCAAATGCACATGAACTTTTGGCTCACTCTAATATTAATAGTAGCTACACAGGTTTTTCTTCAATTGCAACGCGTTGGAAGAAAAAGAGCCGGAACTAGGAATCCACCACTAGGCACCGGATCACCCTCTTTGCTCTGGAGAAGCCCTTCACCTGATGGTTATATTCAGATCAATTCAGATAACTCCCCATACATAGTAGAGTTTGTCGGCTTACAGTCTAGGATTTGTTAGTTGGCTAGGATTCCAAGCTTACCAACTTAGTCTTGTTACTTTTTTTAAGTAGTACCTTCGGTGCTAGTAAAGGTAAAGATAAAGAGCTAGGACTTAATCATCGTCGAAGTACTCGCCACGCAATCGTGTTCCAATCGTAAAGGCATGGTAAATGCGTGTTTGGCCTATAAGATGGCTTGCGGGGGGCAGCCGCTATACCAAGTCAGGGTCTTTACCTTCCCAGACAAGTCTAGTACAAGTTTACCCAACCCCGGAGGGATGGACGGCTTGGTTAACCCGGGCGGAGATCGATCGCTAGACCATGCCGGTGAAAAAAAGTATTATTTATTTATTTATTTATTTATTCATTTATTTAATTAACGTCACAGCCCTGAAAGTGGATATGCTACTAAAAAAGAAAAACGAACAATGAAATGAACGGAAGCATTTTTGATTGGACATCGGCTTCAGTGGGAAATAGCAGGAAGGAGCACTCGTAGGCGGTTCAGATGCCGGTCGAACGGATGAATCAGCGACATTTCAGAACGTTGTCTCATCAGAATGACGGTCGCTCAAGTGGACGCTCTCAGTCACCAAGGAAAGGGCTAGTGGAGAGCGGCTTTCTCTCAAATTGTTGTACAACCCGTTGTCGTCGCCCTTTCCCGTCGGTTAATAACCCGTTGCAGCGTTTGTCGAATGCATGGCGTACGCGACGCATGCACTTTCCCCAGACGCAAAGCCTTCAAGGGACCACAAATCTATTGTACTCGGTGTTTTGCTGAATATTCTTCAGGCTATCATGTCCACACCCTACTCCGCATGAAAAGGTTGGAATTGAATTGAATCTCTAAGCGAATGTACTCCACAAGAAGGCAGCTGAAGCATTTTCCAAGAGAAAACTCAAAATTCGATTTAGTCAGACGAGAAGTAAAGCGCTAGCTGAGAAAAAAGGAAGAGCTGCGCAATATTTGAAGGAATAAATGGATCAGATCACTGATAAATATTGATTTATCTAATTCAATAGCAATCAATCATCCTATGAGTTTGCCCTTTCTTTTGAGAAGTATTTTAGTAGCTGAACGAAAGATCGATGGGTCAGATCACAGATAGGACGTGCCGCGCATCGGGATACCATCCAGAATTGCAGAGGCTTAATGAAAGCGTATTTGGTCTATGCTAAGACTTGCGAGGCCAGCCAGCTGAACTAAGTCAATGTCTTCACCTTCCCAGACACGCCTGGTACAAATTTACCCGACAGCGTAAGGATGGAAGGCTTGGTTAGCCAAGACGAAGATTAATAGATCAAGGTCGACCTCGTTGAACCACCGCCTTCCCAATTATCGCCACTGGCAAAAGTGCGGATCAATTAAAAGTCACATTCTTGTTTGGTTGCAATTTACCCGAGAGATGGAAGGCTTGGTTGATTCGGTCGAAGACTAATCTCTTGAGCGTGTGGGTGTCAGCAGCGCCTCTTACCACTGCTTCACGCGCGCCCTCATATTGTTTTTAGTAACATTAAAACAATAACACTATAGAAGATGGGTTAGTAACAACTCAGTTAACCGTTATCATTTGACATTTATTATAACGCATGAGGAGACCACATGTCATATTGTTTTTATAACATTACCGCTAAACAATAACAAAAATAATAAAATTTTCTTTTTGATTGCATCTTTTCTTTTTGTTACTGTCGATTATAGTCCATTTGCTTCCCGGTTGCCGTTCTAGCGCGTATAAAGAACGAACGGGTTAGTAACAACTCAGTTAACCGTTATCATTTGACATTTATTATAACGCATGAGGAGACCACATGTGGAGAACTATATCTCCTAACATACATATCAAAATTGCTTGGTTCAAGTTCATACCGCTATGATAGTAACTAGTTCAACAAATGCTGATGATATATGAAACAGACGTTGACAAATATAAAAAAATTAGACGGAAAAAACAAAGTAAAAAACAAAAATAATAAAATTTTCTTTTTTATTGCATCTTTTCTGTATGTCACTGTCGATTATAGTCCATTTGCTTCTCGGTCGCTGTTTTAGCGCGTCTTATGGCGTAACAATAAATAAATAAACATAAGTAGACAGGGTAGGAAAACCCTAATGCTACGGGAGCAAAGCGGTCAGGAACACGAACGTTTTTAGTAAGTTTAAAGTATTTATTACCTGCAAAAAAGGAGAAAAATAAATTCAAAGTGAATTTTTCTGACGACGACGAAAGGGTCGAAACGTTAGGCCAAATAAAGACTGATCCATCTCACTAACCTCGTTCGGCACAGAAGCATTTGAGAAGTGAATTCAACAGTTCCTTCTCGGAGATCCTTGAACAGGCAGTAAATGATAATAAAGAGTAAGGATTGTGGATTACAGGTCTAGTGTTCGGTGTAATTTGCTCATCGAGAAAACTAAGTGTATTGGTGGAGGATCTGACCGGAGGCAAAAGTGCAGATTATTAATCAGGTTTCTGAGAAGGGTATGAAGCTGAACGGTAGCGCATGGCATCGAATCGCGCGCGTGTGTGTTTATTGACGTCGGTCGTGTACTTGAAGGATTTAATCGGCGCTCGGTTGCAACTCGCCGAGCGGTAGAACGGGTTTTCCCACAGACTGATCAACCACCCGACAGCCGCCTCTGATGAAGGTGTCGACGGCCGATCTGGTCGCACTGACGGCGGCATGGCGCGACTGCGACCGCAGTGGTCTTACCCGACTACGGAAGCTCTCCGTCTTCCCCAACAGAGCAGTAGAAACGAATGACTGGGCGGTACCATCGACTCCTCTGCTCTACATGGGAGGGAAGAAATTTACTAAAATGAGGATAAGTTAACGGTAAAGGTAAAGGTTTCGGCGTTGATCAGTCTCCAAGGGACGCGCCGCCGCATTCTTGTTCCACTCAGAATCGTAGAGGTATGGTAAATGCGTGCTTGGCCTATACAGTGACTTGCGGGGGCCAGCCGCTATACCGAGTCAGTGTCTTTACCTTCCCAGACAAATCTGGTACCAATTTACCCAACCCCGGAGGGATGGAAGGCTTGGTAAGCCCGGGCCGGAATCGATCGCTCAACGGGTGTCAGTAGCGTCTCTTACCACTGTACCACGCGGGCCCTGAGGATAACCTAATTGCAAAAATAGAGACTCAGGCGGGATTCGAACCTACATCTGATGAATCTGTGGAGTCCAATGATGCTACTGAAACCCACTGAAGGGCTAAACGTCTTCGTCCCCAACTGAGCCGGTCATCTGCGGTCTCCTTATTTAGCTTTTTTTTGTAATCTATCTTAAGAGATCATATTTACATGGGTTGGGTCCTGACTGAAAATCAGTTTCGTAGAGGTGAGAATTGAAATGGTCGCGGCTGATCAGTCCTCTGAAAACGCGCCACGCATTCGTTTTTCATTCAGAATCGTAAAGGCATAGCGAAGTCCTACTTGGCCTCTAAAATGACGTGCTGAGTCCAGCTGTAACTGATCAAGTGAGCGTCTTTACCTTCCCTGACAAGTCTGGCAGAAATTCACCTTGCCCTGGGGGTAGAGGGGAAATCGGTCATTGACAAAATTGTTTTGGAATACATAACGTTCCTCAATACACTATTAGCCTAACCCATCTTTTCTTCCCTTCGTTTTCAGGAAAATTTTTAACAATTTTTGAAAAATTTCTTGCTGCCTCAAAAAAAGAAACATTTTCCTCTCCAATATCGAACTTTTTCAAGTCAGCTCTTCTGCAGTACATCTGGAAACTATTCCTCCTGCCCTCTCATTTCAATTGAGCAGAGCTGGTCCGCAGCTGGAAAGTAAATAAAGGAGAAATATTGTATGCTGAATTTGATGAGTGTTTTTCGAGATTTTTCGAATAGATTCCGTCCTCTCCCGGTGATAGCCCTGCTCTCCAGCTAACTTGATAACGCTTCCGTATGCTAACTAGAGTCATTTAGCCCCCCCCCACAAAAACTTTCTCAATCAGCCCAATTAAAAATTTAATTCGTCATCCGTAGAAAGAAACAGTGAAACCTCTTCTAACCTGAGAAAAAAACGACCCGAAAACGGCTCAAGTTGTTCAATGGTCGACAGTCTGATAGTGTGATGATGTACGATACGTAACCGACAAATCTATTTTGGCACCTCAAAGGCCACATCGTCGTCGGCTCCACACTGATGCCGAACAGGTTCTTTCCCAATTTCTCTCGCGCCGATTTCTCGACTATTACGGCTACAGACGGCTGTCACCGGCAGAATTATGAAAATTTCTGAGAAGGGGGTGAGATGAAAATCAGGTGGCTTCAAATCCTACTTGGAAAATTTGTTCTAATTGTACATGCTCTCATCATGCTTTCACGACACTCTAATGAAGCTTTCTAAATCGGCTAACTCGATGAGACTCAAATAGCGTGTATTGACTGCAGCAGACTAGAAATGGGTCTCTACTGAGCGGAGTTTCCAGAGGGAGTTTGAAGTACTTCAAAGCAAGAAGGCGATAGAAAATGTGGAAGATAAAATTGACTTTCCTTGCTTGATAATGCACTTAATTTGAACCATTTTCACGAATTGCACAATATTTCTGACTAGGGCTATGTATTTTTCTATTCGAGATGCTATCTCTCCTATTCTTCCTACAAAACCCTATTTGAAGGTTTCGGTCAGTACTTCACGTAAAGCAACACGGCTAAAAGAGAGAATCAAGGCAAATTTCTGTTCTTCCAATTTTAAAAATTTCATTCAAATTCCGAATTTAATTTGACTGCGAAAATCTATCAAGTCGCACACAATTTGGGTAGCGCGTTGAATCGTATATATTTTTATAGAAACAAAAAATTTTAAGCCAGTTCTCAGAGGGGGTCCATTTGGAAGTTCGTTTTCACGGTTATTCAGAAATGTTTGCTAATTAGAAATTCTGCACTGGTATTCTGGGTATAATCTATTGTAATTTTTATGGCTTTGCCTTCCTCCATAAAGTTATTCAGAGATTGAAGGAAATAGCTTACTAGAGGAGTCATTTATGAACTTCATGAAGGATGGGACAGAAAAGTTCAACATCACGATCCCACGATCACTAATCGAACTGCTTTTGCAACCTGGTTAAAGCAGGACAATGCATTTTTGTCGCCTTCGTATAGAGATTTTTCTGGAAAAGTGGCTTTTAATTGCTGATTATCAAGAACTGTTACACTTGATTTAAATGGAGGTTTTTCTTAATCATAAACGTGGAATGTACTAGCACATGGGACGGGCTATGGGTTCGGACATTTTATTAGCGACGTAAACACGCACTTTTCATGAAACAAATGCAAATGTAGAAAATGAAGAAAAAGAAATCATCTCAGCTTCGTTTGTCTCGAAACCGACTCAGCTACGAAGCGGACCTTTCAAACTGTCAACCTAGTACATATCAGCAAATTTCATGGGTAATTTGAGGTAGTGTTCGTTTAATCACTCTGCCAAGTAAAGCGCTTAGTGGAAGATCAGTTAAAATTGTAAAACTAAAAACTGAGATGCGGAAGTGAACAGATTCAGTGAATCACTTTGAGCTTTCACAACTGTGGCCGACTTTTCCACGTTTCATAGGAAACCGGAAGGGAAGGGAGAACTTGGGTAGATTTTGCCATTTTGATGTATATGTTGGCAGTACATATAAATATCAACCAAACCAACACTTACACCAACACTGTATTACACGCTTTTCGCATTCAACGAAACAACAAAGGTCTTAATAACTAATGTTTAAAAAATTTGGGAATAAGAGAGAAATACGAAAATATTAAATAATGAATGACAAATGATATAAGAATGTTAATTAATAAAGAGAATAAAAGAAAATTATACTAAAAGGTTAATAGTAATACTATTAAGTTACTAGTAAGTAAGTAATAAATAAAAAGTAAGTTATAAGAATGAAAGGTAGTAAGAGAAAAATGGGAAGAAGGAATATAAATAACAACAACATTAGTTATTGTTTAATTTTTTAACAGTAGTTATATTCCTTCTTACCATTTTCTCTTGCTACCTTGCATTCTTATAATTTACTTCTTTTATATTCATGTAAGAAGGTAATAGAATCACAAATTCTGTCGTCGATATTTTTGCAGCCTCAAAAACAGAGGGAGTAACATAACGTAACAAAACGCTTAAAAATGAAATGAGGAAGTATTACTATATGTAAGCTAAAATGTAAGACGGCTCAACGTAATAAACAGGATATTACACAACATAGAATAAGGAAGAAGCAAAAGGCTAACAGAGAACTTAACTATCAGGCCTTGTCCAATCCTTCAACTCGGGACAATTATGAGGTCAAATGCTTTCTAAGCACTCTCTTGAAACTATCCAAGTTCTTTGAAAGCTGGACCTTTTCGTAACTTAGCATACTCCAATCTTGTACGTATTGTGAAGAAGTCGCGACGCTGAGAACACCAGCTGATTCTATGCGGCGCCTGCTCGGCCCTCCTCTAGTACGAGATGGCATTAATTTAGAAAATTCTGTGCCTTTAAGATCTTTGTAATCATGCAAAATCTTATGTACCATGATGTACGTTGATTCTCATCAATAGAACATCGACAGCTGAATCAAAATGTATTATTTCGCGCCTCAAAAAAAGCCGAAAACTCGGAAGTTCAGCTAACCGATTTTCTTGTGAAATCTATAATGAAAACACGAAGAAAAACTCGACGGCCATGCATATGCAAACGGCAGAGAATGGCAAATGTCAAATTTACACAATCGATGCAACTTGGGGGGGAGGGTTTGTTGACAGACCAAATCGCGCGCAAAACCCGGACCACTGACATGTTCTTCGGTGGTCCTGATAGAGAGTGGATAGCTACTGCGACTGAGAGTCAGAATGTCAAAAGTGATCATAAGCTTTTCTGATAAAGTGAAATTTCAAGAGATCTTCGAGGAGGATGGCATACGCAAAAAGCAGTGAATGGATGATCCTGTCGATTTTTGAATGCTATTTCGTTATTACAGTTTTCCATCAATGGAGACGTATATTGATTTTATATGGCTTTAGGAATATTAGAGCTAATATAATATTAGGAATATTATTTGCTTAATTGTTTATTTAATTTATTTTTCATGTATTTACATGCGCCACACAATAGCAAAGTAACCACAAAAAGTGAAGGAGACAGCAAAAACGAGGAATATGCACGAAAAAGTAAACAAAGAAGCCAATACAAAAACTTTCATTTACGATATCACAGTTGATGTGTATCACATATGACCTATAGCCAGGACATAATCGCTTTCATATTTTTGTTCATAAAAATAATAAAATCAGTACAGTGACTATTGTTATTGATGCTATTTTGTTGCTCTATCAGAAGTTCAGGGTGGCAAAAAATTACGTGCGCCATAAAAAGTGTTCAAAATTCTTCTTTCTTAAGACATTTGCAAATGTATTCATATTCAAAGACAGAGCATGACATTTCATAGTTACCGAATGATTTCAAAGTGGCTGGCTTCAGTTTTTATATAAATGGTATTTTATTACTTCATGAAATCGATGGTGCGCCGCAAGTTGTAATTTTCTATATTGTTTCATATTTTGATCAACTCTTCTCACAATCTATCCAAATTTCGGATTTTGTACTTCTGAGTTTTCTTCTGTAATTACTGGAACGGGAGAGTCCAACGGATTCAGTTAAGGGATGTTAAAGGGCTACAAACCCGTAGACGAAATGGAGCTGTTTTCGGTCTCATGGAGGTGCACTACTGATTTGGCTTCTTATACCGTTACTTAACGGTGGAATTAGGATGTTTGTGCTTCAAGGTTCTTCCGAGAGACTGCAGCTTCTATAAGAGTCTTTCCTCCACAGATTTTCGTTTTGCTTTTATCTTTTCTATCGATAGAAATGAGGAAAGTCTTGCCCGAAGCACTGAAATCGCTTCAAACCATGAAGCTCATTGAATATCAGAATTCCACGGTGGTTTTTCGCTTGCAGTTATTCAACGGAGCTGTGCCGGTGATCTTGAAAATTTTAAGCAATGCATCTAGTAGAAAGTTTATCATCGAAACAGAGGTTGCCCTCATTGCCGCACACCTTGAATGATTACCACAATTTCTTTCGATTTTTCTTACATTTGATAGATAAGAGTTTGTGCTTTGAACAGAAGGTAACTTCAGAGGGTAGACTTTTTACGTACTATCATTTGAACCGATTTGCAAAAATATTTGAGCTCTAAGGTCATTTTTATTTTTATCAACTTCACGTCATTTTATTAGTTAATCCTCTTCTTAAGGATACCATTCCACTCTTATGTATTGACAGTACATTTACATCCGCTTATGTGTTTTGTGTGAACATGTACTTCATCAAACCATTGCTTCACAATCTCCTGGACGATTTATAGAGAAACACCAAACTTCGATGAAAACGCTGAGTTCTCCAACCCACCTGCTGGTTATTGTGCAATCGTGTTTCCAGTTAAACAGTTTTTCCAAATGGATTGGAAACAAAAATTTTCCTTTGAAAAACCGATATTGGGCATCTAATGAATATTTTAGAAGAAAAAAAACATGCAAAAAGATGCTGTACAATAGTTAAGAACTTGTCGAATGTAGCGCGCACGTAATTTTTTGCCACCCTGTATTAGGAGAGTCCGGAAGCTATGTTCAAACTTTTGAAACGATGGAAAATTTTCGGAAAATTCTGCGAGTTGTGTCCTTTTACGTTGTCACTGGAAGCAAGCAGCTGTTGCAAAATCTCCAAGAAAAACGTGCAGTATGGGTAAGGAGGTGAGGATGGGTGTTAAAGCTCTAAAAAGGTAAGAACCTTTTTAGAGCTTTAACAACCAAGGATCCCAAAATTCTTGTCCGAGCTTACAAAGTGTATATAAGGCCTATTCTCGAATATGGCACTGTAAATTTTTAGTCCGTATAATAAGAAAATGATTAAAAAACTTGAGTCAGAGCAAAATAATTTCACTAGAAGAGTTCAAATTCGTGTCCATGGATTCTCGTATGATAAGATACCATCATACAAGATTCGCAACGCCACTCTAGGTCTCGAGCCTTTGGAGTTGAGAAGAAGGAAATTCGACTTGATCATATTCCATAAAATCCTCCATGGGAAATGCGGGCTCATCCTCCATGATTTTGGTGTTTTGAAGCGCTCTTGCACACGAGGGGGAGCTTACAAACTACGGTTACCTTTAGCTAAAACAGGATATAGGTTTCATTTTTTCGCAAACCGCGCGGGATCAGAGTATTACAAATTGAGCAGGAAAATAAGCATTCCGGTTGAATTGAAGGACTTTCTTCTTAGACTCCCTTCTCTATGTCTCTGATAATGTTAGCATTTACCTTTAGATGTTCGTTTTATGTTAATCACTAACTTATATGTTCCATTTGTGTTATCTTATCTCTGATTTTTATTGTATATCGCATGATGCATTCATGTAATAAAGAAGAAGAAGAAGAAGAAGACTTATGAGTAACTCAGACGCCTTGAAGGAAGTGAGAGAGAGGAAAAAGAGCGTCAAAGGTTGACGTACCAAGCGGCGGCAAGACCAAACGCACAGAGAACAATTGGCAAGAAGTTGATCAGCGATGAATTGATCTCCTTGACCTGTCCGAATAAAGCAATAACAACACCAGAAACGAATATCCCTAATAGAATTTGATAGGAAAAAAGGCAAAAAAAGAAGGCAGTCAGCAATATGAATGCGAACACAACAACCAAATTAAATAATGACAAGAAGTTGAGCTACATGCTCGATTCGTCCCAACCTTTGCACGAGTCTATAAGCTGCCAAGATTTTTCTTCTCCAGTACTGCTAATCTAGGGAGGTCATCCTTGGCGAAGACAGTCACAAGGTAAGCGTGTTGCAGTGGTAAGAGACGCTACTGCTGATACACGCACGGTCGAGCGATTGGTCCTCGCCCATGCCAAACAAGGCTGCCAACCCTCCGAGGTCGGGTAAATTGTAACCAGACGAGAATGTAACATTTTAATTGTTTCGCACTTTCGCCAGTGGCGATAATTAAAGAGGCGGTTGTTAAATGAGGTCGACCTTGCTAGCGATCGATTTCCACCCAGGCTAAACAAGGCTTCCAACCCTCCGGGGGTGGTAAATTGAAACCAGACTCGCCTTGGAAGGTGAAGACGCTAACTTGGCATAGCCGCTAGCCCCCGCAAGTCATTGAATAGACCAGAGACACATTCACCATGCCTCTACAATTCTGAATGGAACACGAACACGTGGCGCGTCCATAAAGGCTGGTTAGTGCCGATACCAGTACCTTTGCGTTTGCCTTCATTTTAACATTGTAATTGGGAACTGTATGCTCGTTCTGGGCTTAGTCAGCCTCACTCTCACGAAATAGTGCATTATAAACAAATAAACATAAGTAAATAAATTGGTGTGTTAGAATAACAACGACTTTTCAAAGGCCCAATGGTTTACCGTTTCTTGTGTGATAACTGAGTAGGAAAAAAGGCCGAGACTTCTGGTTTACCCAAGTATGTAAAGGTAGAAGGTAAAGGTAAAGATGTCGGCGTCGATCAATCCCTGAAGGCGCCGCATTCGTGTCTCGCTCAGAATTGCAGAAGCATGGTGAATGCGTATTTGGCCTATACAATGACCTGCGGTGGCAAGCCGCTATACCAAGTCAGTGTCTCCACTTTCCCAGAGAAGTCTGGTAGCAATTTATCCGACTCCGGAGGGATGGAACGCTTGGTTAGCATGGGACGGGATCGATCGCCTAATCCAGTGGGTGTCAGCAGCGCTTCTTTCCATTGTACCACGTGGGCCCATGCTCTAATATGCAGATTGGAAAAATATAATAGTTGTAAAGTATGAAGTTTGAATTAACAAGAAGGCAAAAAGCTGTAACGAGTCTCGTAGCAACTGTGTAGCAGCTTTCCCACAATGTACAAGAGCGCATCTAAGTTCGATGTTATTGACCGGACTCCAAAGAATTCTAATTTAAACTTCGTCTGTGCGTTTTCGTGACCATGTGTAGATGGCTCGTTCTTTTCCAGAAACTTATTAATTCTACGCGCTTGACTGTAATAGGTAGTACAGTGCTGAAACTTTGTTTTAGATAGTTCGCAAACCTCAGAAAAGTGTTCAAGAAGAGATTCACTGCCGTGCAACATGACTGATTCATAAAGGTACAAGGCAAAGGTGTCGGCGTTGATCTGTCCCCTAAGGACGCGCCGCCGCATTCTTGTTCCACTCAGAGTCGTAGAGGCATGGTAAATGTGTGTTTGGCCTACGCAATGACTTGCTGAGCCCAGCCGCTATACCAAGTCACTGTCTTCACCTTCCCAGACAAGTCTGGGAAGGTGTCTGGCTCGGGCGAGGATCGATCGGCCGTGCGGGTGTCAGTAGCGCCTCTTTCCACTACACCGCGTGAGGCCCCAAAAACTCGACTTAGCGAGGACTCCAGCCTTCAATCCTCTGTTTAGAAGACCGACGCCCCAGGCCAGAGGTCCTCAACTGAATCATAAACGTCCTAAATCGCCTGTCTCAACTGTCATTTTTCGCATCAATCATCAACTAACCTTAAACTTCAACATTGCACCATTTCACCTCGACGTCTATGATCCTATTGCGAGGTTTTCAGGGACGTTTTCGTTCTCCCGGAGTGTGGAGTAAATGGTGGCCGCTGAGACATTAACTAACAGTGAGGGTAGTAAAGAGAAGAGAGAAGGCTAGGGATTAGAACAAATGGTAAACGATACAGCAAAGTCAGGGCAATAGGAAGTGCAATGAGCTATTCTGTTTTACCTTTTAGTCTAATTACCCAAGTTTGAGTTTCTGACGACTGTGGATTCGCCGAAACGTTGGCCATAACGAAGTTCAATCAAAATACGAGATCTTGCAGTTGATATGGATCCTCTAGCAACACTGGCCATTCGACCGAACATTGCATCTACTAAGCGAACTCGAAGCGAAAAATGCTGATCTCATTGTCTCAATTCACGGCTTTATTTATATT
Source organism: Nippostrongylus brasiliensis (assembly GCA_030553155.1). Taxonomy (NCBI): domain Eukaryota; kingdom Metazoa; phylum Nematoda; class Chromadorea; order Rhabditida; family Heligmosomidae; genus Nippostrongylus; species Nippostrongylus brasiliensis. Next base: position 11,241,612 of record CP130732.1, read on the forward strand.
TCGAGTGAAACAGAAAATCTTTGACTAACTGAGAAGCAACTGGTGTCCTCCTCCATCACACGTTGAATGCCCATTCAGAAGTTCGTGTGCATTTGAGATTCTGACTCCCTTTATCCATAATTCGAGAAAAACAACTAAATGGCCAAAAAGACTATTCAGGTTAAGCACAATTCATTGTCAGCGATCCGATAAAGAATTATGCTCGACGATATGTAGTAACATTGCTGGTCATTTTTTTTTTTTGAAATCCATGAGGCCTGAATAACGGAGGTCAGAATCTGAAATGCACATGAACTTTTGGGTCTCCCTAATAGAGAACCTAGGCAAATTAACCACATGAATCTGAAAATTTCTACAACCTCCATGGTACAAATCGTTCTGGTTCTGTGGGAATATGATTTTTAAAATAGGAACGTGATTCTAAGCCACCTTGTATGATATGCGAATACGTACAATTCGGAAAACTCACTCTTGTCTCATATTTTCGCAGTATTCGCTGGACATACTGCTTGTGCTTGTACTTTTACATCAACAGGAGATATTATTATTATACAGCAGCGGTCAAAAAGATGTGTCACTTTTCATTTTCGTTCAAAAATAGCTCAAATCGAAAAGAATCTGATACCAGTCAATAGTTCTGACAACTCTATTCAAAAATATGTCAAAACATACCGCTTTTACGAACTCTGTGTTTTTTAGAAATATTTTATAGTGATTTTAATATGCTATTTTGAACAAGAATGTCTCCAAAATCGCTGAGTGTAGGATCAATCCGAGACGACATTCTGATAGAGCATGTTCTAGTTATTATAATATGCTACGAACATTTGATTGAAATCGCCTATAAAATGCATATTTTTTGAGCAAACATTTTGGTGGTCAAAAACCGGTCAAATTTTAGGACCATGTTTCAAACATATTTTTATATCTTCTTAACTTTTTGATAAATGTTTTACCAATTTTTAACATCTTGTAGAGGGTAATTTTCTCTTTGGGATAATTGTTTTTGTTTCACGACTAGCTTCTTATTTTTCGAGGAAATTCCTTTTAGAGTTGAGATTGCGTAAACAGTTATATCCAAAAAAAGTTCAAGAGAAACCGACTCCATTTTCTACAGGTTCATAGTAAATTTGTGGTTCTTTCGATACCACACGTAAGCTAGAATGAATCAAAGTTTTTCATAAAAATATACCGCTTTGACTGTTACACGCTGTAGGCGCCGTCACTACCAGTACAGTGCATGGCGCAGGCAAAGGCGCGCACACCATCATTGCATATTTTTATGAAGCACTTTGATTTATTCTAGCTTACTTGTGGTATCGAAAGAACCACAAATGTACTTCTTCTTCTTCTTCTTCTTTAGCGTTTGTCCCGCTTTGAAGCAGGGTCCGCTTTACCAATTCTTTGACGCCATACCGCTCTATCCCGCGCGTGGTCTGGATGAACTCTTTCTGCCTTCAGGTCTACGTGTATCGTATCCAGCCAGCGCTGCTTCGGGCGTCCCCTCGGTCTTGTACCTTGTATGTTGAGACCGAGTCCAATCTTGCATACCGTGTCGTCACTTGCTCGGAGCACGTGCCCGTACCACCTCAGACGGGACTCGCGAAGTTTGTCGGGTATTGGAGCCACCCCGAACCTTTCCCTTATCTCAGCGTTAGTTTTACGATCAAGTCGTGTTACGCCTGCCATCCACCTCAACATTTTCATTTCCATTACGCTGAGGCGGCGCTCGACTTCTTTGGTGGCAGGCCAGCACTCAGCTCCGTACAGAGCAACCGGCCGTACGACTGTCCGGTAGATCTTCGACTTTAAACGTTCCGGTATTTTTCTGTCGCATAGTACGCCGGTAGACACACGCCACTTCGTCCAAGCGCTACTTACTCGAGCGTTCACCTCGCCGCTGAGGTCTCCATCGCAGGCTATCGTTGAACCAAGATATTTGAAGGTGCTGACCCTTACAAGTTCTGTTCCGTCAATCGTAATTGTACCAGGGTCATTCACATCGGTCGAAAGGTACTCCGTCTTCCTTACATTGAGGCGAAGACCGAACTGCGCCAGTCGATCACTCCACGCTTGCACTAGCACTTCGAGCTCATTCTTGCCGTCGGACGCAAGCATTACATCGTCTGCATAAAGCAAAGTCCATGGGACAGGTCTTTGCAAATCCTTCGTCACGGCATCCATAACAACAATGAAGAGGAGAGGAGAGAGTGGCGATCCTTGGTGAACTCCAACCGATATTGGAAATTCTGCCGAAATTCCAGCAGCTGCCCGGACTCTGCTCCTCGGGTCGGCATACAATATCCGTACCCAATTTATAAGTTCTTCAGGAACGAGCTGTTTCCGTAGTGCGTACCAGATCACCTCATGCGGCACGCGGTCAAATGCCTTTTCTAGGTCCAGGAAGGCAAGATGAAGAGGTCTTTGCTTCTCCCTGTGTTTCTCTACTAGAAGTCGAACCGCATGGATGGCATCGGTGGTGCTACAGTTGGCAACAAAGCCGCACTGATTCATGGATAATTCAACGACGTCTCGGATTCGTCTGTCAATTACACGCTCAAACACTTTCATAGTGTGAGAAAGCAGACGAATTGGTCTATAACTAAGACAATCCGCTGGACTACCCTTCTTCTTCCAGATCGGGATCGTCGTGCTTGACTGCCAATCCTTGGGCATCCTCCTTTCCGCTATGATCTGGTTGAAAAACGTGGCGAGCCAGATGCCGGAATTCCAATGGCGTGACTTCCACAGTTCTGCAGCCACGTCATCCGGACCCGTTACCTTACCAGGCTTCATCTTCCTCAGCGCCATCACCACCTCTTCAGAAGAGATGGGTAGGATTGGACCAGCTATAAGTTCAGCGTGAGGAAGCGGGGGATGAGGAAATTCTTCCGTGGAGATCTTCTCAAAATAATCACGCCACCGTTCCATGACCTTCTTAGAATCCATCAACAACTGGCCGTGCTCGTCGTTCACACCGTGGAACTTTTCGACATCTTCTGACTGCCGATGTCGAGTCCTCGCAAGTCTGTAAATGAGCCGTTCCCCGTCGCGCGTTTCAAGTCTTCTATTAACTTCATCGTAGTGAGCAGCTTTCGCTATAGCCACGGCCTTCTTAGCTGCCCTCCTAGCTTCCCGGTACGCGGACCAGTTTGCGGCCGTCTTATTGCAGAGGAAGACGTTGTAGAGGCGTTTCTTTGCCCGAACCTTCTCCTTGACTTCATCCGTCCAGAGCCACGTCTGTCTGTCAATCATACGTCGACCTGGCTTGGTCACTCCTAATTGAGACCGTGCAGCTTCGTAAACCACGGTTTTCAAATTCTGCCATGTGTTGTCGACATCCACAATAGGGGCAATCGAATTCCACCGATAGCTTCGGCTTTTTTTCCTTAAGACGCCACCAATTGATGTATACTTCTCCGCACCGCTCGACCCTCATTTGCTTTTGCGGAGTGATGTTCATCGTGCAGATCAAAGGTCGATGTTGTGTAGCCACCGTCTCGTAAGGTACTACCTTTGCGTCGCTCGCGAGCTTAGCATCGCGACGTCTTACGAGCACGTAATCGATCTGCGACCTCGTATTCCCGCTGTAGAACGAGATCAAGTGGGACGGACGCTTACGGAGTGTCGTGTTCGTGATGACAAGGTCGTGCGAGCATGCATACTCGAGAATGCGCTCGCCATCTTCGTTCCGTGCTCCGTAGCCAAAACCACCATGACATTTGTATCCATCTTTACTTGTGCCGACGTGACCATTAAGGTCTCCCGCGACAACGATCATTTCTTCTGGAGGTATCTCGGCTGTCTTTTCATGAAGCAATGTCCAGAATTCCTCTTTCACCTGCTCAGAACAGCCTGTCTGCGGGGCGTACGCAGTAAAGAAATGAAGTCGTCCATTTTCCGTGATTACCATGATCTTCATTAGGCGGTCGCCGAATCGCTTCACCTCCGAAATGGAATCACGGAAACGCTCGGATACGGCAATTCCGACGCCATTCGTGGTCTTGGGGCTGCCAAAGTACAAAACTTTGAAGCCACGGCCGATGTCTCTTGACTTACTGCCAGACCATCTCGTCTCTTGCAACGCACACAGGTCAATTCTACAATGCTCCAGAGCGGCGGCTAACTCGCTCGAGCGACCTGTTAGTGTGCCGACATTCAGCGTTGCGACACGAGTCTTGACTATACTCTTGCACTTTCGGGCAGGCTTGCTTGGCCCTCGAGGTTGTCTTTCCTTCTTCGAGACAACTTCGCTCTGACACTCGTGGACTAGCTTGGTTACCCCTCGATGCCGTCCTTGCATCGAGGACCCTCGCATACTTTCACCACTCACCGGGCTCCGTGAGTGGGCGTCGGTTACCGCGGACGCCGTAGCATTCACAATTACACTTTGCGTCATCTAACCATATGACGTGACGGGTTTCTCCATCGGCCGGCCTGCCACCAGGGCCTGTCGCCGGAACTCGATAGTCCGCGATCAGCTCACCCCAAACTAGTTGAGGAGTTCCCAGTGGCACCAACGTGGAGGAGCGGACCTCACCACCAACCACAAATGTACTATGAACCTGTAAAAAATGGAGTCGGTTCCTCTTGAACTTTTTTGGATATAACAGTTTACGCAAACTCAACTTTAAAAGGATGTTTCTCCCAAAATAAGGAACTGCTCCCGAAACAAAAACAATTATCTCAAAGAGAAAATCATCCTCTACAACATGTTTAAATTTGATATAATTTTTTTTCTAAAAGTTAGGAAGATATAGGAATTGGTTTAAAACATGACCCTAAAATTGGACCTGTTTTTGACCACCAAAATGTTTGCTCAAAAAATCTATATTTTATAGGCGATTTTAATCAAACGTTTGTAGCAGTTTATAATAAATAGAACATGCTCTATCAGAATATCGTCTCAGATCGATTCTACACTCAGCGAATTTTGAGATATTTTTGTTCAAAATAGCATATGAAAATCACTATAAAATATTTTCAAAAAACGCAGAATTCGTAAAAGCGGTAGGTTTCGACATAGGTTAGATAGAGTTGTCAGAACTATCAATCGGTATCAGGTTCTTTTCGATTTGAGCTATTTTTGAATGAGAATGGAAAGTGACATATCTTTTTGACCGCTACTGTATATTGAATGATCTCACTTCACTTAGAACGACATGCCATTTTTGTTTATTTATTGTGAAAATTAGTCTCTGCGACCGTTTCTAGGTGGTTCCTGAGCAGAATAAGACAAAACGGCCAACTCGACGGTGAGTTTTCAGTACCATATATGTCCTAACTGTACACAATAAATCTTACATATATTATAGTTGATGTATGGCGCCAGAGATGTGACTGATCTGTCAACAACAAACATTCAAATAGTCCGACTGAATCTGCTGCGCATCAGCGTATCCCACCGCTGGCGAACGTGCTCGAGCACAGATGCGTCGCGGCTGCGGCGCGGTGGAGTACGGTAACCCTACCGTAGGCTGTTGTGGCTTACGGACCGGCCGACTTCTAATTGGCCACGGCATGGTAGAGCGCGTCATACTATATACCGTAATCCACTGTGGTCAAAGGCGCACTCGCGAAGAGCGCAGCACTTGTGGCGCGGTGCAGTACTGAAGGGTGTGCATTTCTGAGGAACTGCAGCTGACCGTTCTTTAGACATTTCTCCAGGTTTTTCTATTAGGTTGGCAGAAAAGTCTTGAGACGAAAAAATCAATTTTTTATTGTAACATAATTTTATAAAGACAAACAAAGAATCAACAATACGTTCACCATGTAACGTCATAACCTTCTCCCATCTGTGTGTCAGTTCAGTTCATTCAGAACCCTCACACACCCGAGAATTTAAAAACTTTCCCAAAAAATTATGAAGCTTTCAAAATTCTGTCTCAAGACTTTTCTGCCAACCTGATAGTTTTCTAGTTCCATTACACATGTGCTCGTTGAAGAGCGATTACTGATGATTGAGAAGATTATTGAGAAGTAGGGCTGGTTTTCATTCAAGCTATGCTTCATTTATTAATAGGAATCCTTCACGCGTGAACTCCACCGGTTGGATGGGTCAGGTTGGAGTTTCAGAAATTGAACAGCCAAATTCGAACACCTCCGCTATTTTCGGACACATTCTCGGTTCATTGAGAATGTCGTTTGTCTGGTGGGTTGAGAAGATGGTTAGAAATTTCAATGTTAGCTCTTGAAACATCTGTAGAGTGTTTTGTTGCAAATCATCCTAAAAGCATCGTTGATTCGACCTCCGTGTCGCGTCTTTAACCTCATCCATGGACAAGATGCTCCATTTGTGTTACTGGCGTTCAGGCCCTCGTTATATGTCCTAAAATATGTCAGGCTGCTTGAAACTGCCGGGTATAGTTTTTTGTTGTCGATCTCTAGCTTGATAGCCTCATTTGTCATGTGCCTTATTACATATTATATGAATGTTTATGGAAAACACTGTTTACTTGAAATCTCCACGATGGTTTCAAAGACTACCTCCTCCCCTTTCTTCAACTAATTTCCCTGCCTGCACATTGCCGGTTCTCGCACCCTTACCTCTCATATGATGTAACTCCCCTTTTCTCGCTCATCAGCTGTTCTATCCATTAGCGACTTGCCCATTTTTTTTACATGCAATACGAGCCGAGGCACCAGCGACTGACACCTAGAGCGCAGTGTGCCATTAGAAGATGTCAAAAACAACACCATAGTTTTGTGTGTCTTTCCTACAATTTCTTTATGATAATGACGGAAGTTAGGTGGTCGTTGATCAGCCTTCTGAACAAGCACCGGGTATTCATCTTCTTATAAGTCATGAAGAGGCAAGTTAAATGTTTATTTACCCTATTTTGCAATTGTTGCGGGGGTGATAGTGGTACATCTCATCACTTCGGTAGACGTAGACGTACCTCATTGTCAGTAGCAGCAAATTATTTCAAAGCATAGGGTACCTAGACGACACACCTGTTATCCAGGTAAATGTTAAATTTTTATGAAACTTTCGTGAATATGGCACCGCCGATCTCCTTCGTCTGCTTCCTGCAGAAATATATTCTCACTTGTGAAAAACAATACATAGAATAAGTAAATCGCATCCCTTGTCATGTGTCATTCTGGCCGAGTGGTCTAAGGCGCTGCGTTCAGGTCGCAGTCCTCTTCGGAGGGCGCAGGTTCGAATCCTGCGGATGACAGGACATTTTGTCGGCATCATTGAGCCCTGCGTAATGACTCAGGAGCACTTCCAACTCAATCACTCAGGAGCACTTCTGCCTTGTGTCAAGACTCCTTTTACAGGGATAGGTAAACGGAAAGGTAAAGATGCTGGGGTTAATCAGTCCCTTGTTGCCGCGCCACGCATTCGTGTTCAATTCAGAATCGTAGAGGTATGGTGGATGTGTACTTGGCCTTTACAATGACTTGCAGGGGCTAACTGATATGCCGAGTCAGTGTCTTCACATTCCCAGACAGATCTGATACCAATTTGCCCACTCCAGAGGGATGGAGTGCTTGTTTGACCCAGGCGGAGATCGATCGCTCGATCGTGCGAGTGTCAGTAACGCCTATTATCCTCTGAAACACGCGCCCCTACAAAAATATTATGACACTCGTTGCTTTAGAGACAAAGCCGCGGATGTTACATAATGTGCCGGAAAAGCCTTCTTATGCAGTCAAATACTCACGTCAAAAACATATTCATTTAGCGACACATTCGCCTACTATACAATGGCGACCTAACACCCTTTAGAACTGTTTCACATGTGCGTGACAGAAAACAATAATAACATTTATGAACGAAACAAATGGGGTTCATAACAAGAAACAATCCCATTTACTTCTTGGCAGCCTTCTTCACATCGCTCTCCGAGGACCTCGAAGCCGACGATCTTCTGCGGGCAACTTTCTGATCCTTCATCTCCTGAATAAGCACGTCATATATAGTGCTCTGGGTCACTTTATAGCTGAACAAAAAGTTTATAATTTCGGTCTCTACTCACCTTGGCGAACTTGGTCATGAGCTTATGATAGGCGGCAGCCTCCTCGCGAGTCTTGTTACGCTGTTGAATCTTCTTTCTGAGCAGAGCCTTGCGCCTTCCAATGACTGTTGGGGTGATCAGTCTCTGGATCTTAGGAGCAATAATGCGGGGAGGCTTTCCTACAACATATGCGGATCAATATCATGCCTCTGGGTACTGATATACCCTACTAAGCTAAACTACTACTAATTTCAACGAAGAGCAAGGAATGTCATCTAGCTACGAACCAAAGGCCGTATGATCCCGAAGCATCACACAACGGTCAGAGGCCAAAGGCAGATACTGAAGATATTCGATATAGCTCTCTGCCTGCTCAATTTCAACAAAAGGTTAAAATCGTGCAGCAAAGAGCAGAAGGATAACACAAGAATGCGGGCAGAAAGAATACAAAACTAAATATTTACCTTCTCCGCGAGACTTCTCGTGGGTGATGACGTACTTAGTCACATCGTCTTCCTTGGAAAGGTTGAAGAGCTTGCGGATCTTGGTAGCTCTCTTGGGTCCAAGACGGCGGGGGAGAACCTTATCGGTCAAACCCTCAATATCTTGGTCACCTAAAATACGCACAATTAAATGTGGATCAATCATATATGGAGTCTAACCAACGGATATAAATAACTCGTTCATGAGCAACTATGTTTCAGGTCAGCAAACCCGAACAGATTTCAGGACAATTGATCTTTCAGAAGAGTAGTTTTGATTACACTGTCGAGCACTGATTGCTACGCAACATATTTCTAATTTGTGAAACAGAATTCGTAAATACGTCCCTCAAGAAAACGAGCATCGTCAACACTACGTTCAAGCTCAGAAAATAGGTCTTCGCAGAAAGAAAGAAGTACGTATAACTCACCCTTCTTCACAACAACAAGGGACAGCACGGAGAGGTTAGCATCAACAATGCAGCCACGCACGGACTTTCGTTTCCTCTCACCAGCCTTCCTTGGTCGGTAGCACGAATCGCCCTTGGAAAGGAGAAGACGGACTCGTCCGTTGCTAAGCACACCCTGCTTCATTGGGAAACCTTGCTTGTCATTGCCACCAGTGATGCGGACAATGTACCCCTGAAATTACAGCACATTAATGAATCACGAATAGGAATGCAACCCGAAGTGTACCTCTCACAAAGTAGAAACCACTAAGCACAGTTGGAGCAAAACTATTTACTTGTTAGCAACCATTTAATAATAAATGACGTTACCGTATTTTAGGGTATCAAACAACAATAAGCACTTCAATGCGAGATTTTCGATAATACTCGGAAGCCAAATATTACACAGATAAGGTACAAAGACAACTCTTTGGTTCGGCTAATTCCAAAATAGGAAACCAAAAGTCAAATAATATATGATGACCTGCATCGAAATATAAGCCCAGTGAGTTGAATTTCACACAACAGTTTTCGACGTCGTTGTTTTCAACTTACGATAATTCGTTTGTAAGCCAGTTACAGTTTTATCCTAAAACTCTTGTGTCCGCGAGCGGCTACCAAAATGCAAAATTCACAGAAAAAAAAAACATCCGCTAAGGAGCAACACGTGCACTTCGAATGTTCACTCATAAATATAAAAAACGAAAGAGAACAATCTCTGTTAATCTATTAATAAAAATGCATATCCTAATACTGATCGAAAAATAATAAAACACCGCAATTAGATAGACCCAGCCCAGTCTACGTAAAGAATTTCCAAAAGGGACTAACCATCATACCCGTTAATACCGAAACCATTTTCGAGTCCTAAATGTTCACTAGACGAAGTAATATATTCAGAACAAAAGCTTATTCCGCACTGATAAACCGATGCCGAGCAGTTCCGCACAATTTAGGCCTCATAACAACGAGGATGATAGCAAATGACCGAAAATTTACAAGCGGAAGATCCAGAAGAATATGCTAGTGCCTTTTCTCTGTTGCCGTCCGTTAGCAAAAAAAGACGGGCGTGAATGATGAATGAGAATGTTCCACTTAAATAAGCCTACAGCCTCCGGGCCGCCACGAATGAGTAATCATGAATTAAAAGACACGATTGTCCATTTAGTTCATGGTATGATCACTCCACGAGCATAATCAATAGGGGAGTACTGAATAAAATAAAGAACGAAAAGCTTTCGACATCAAATCCTATATCTATGCTAAAGTTGCTCAAGTGGGTCACACTAGGACAGTTAAACGGTTAAATGTGAGTCGAAAGAATGGATAGCTATTATATCTAAACTGTCTGGAGCTGAAAAAAAATGTTATGTTTACCCAAGAAACTGAAAAGACCGAGACAATTGGATAGCTGTTATATTTGGATCAAAACGATCCCGAAACTGCAAACTATCAAAGACTGAATGGATGGACTCTATAAATTAAAATTAATGAAACCATGATTCGCTTATTGGACTGATTCGTGTACGTCACACACAAATCGACACCGCCATTACCATACAGTGGAATGATGGAAAACTAAAATCCAAAAGTAGGGAAGTAAAAGTTCATCTTTCAAGAACCATAAAAAGCAAAGTACGAAAAAAATCAGCACCAAGCGGAATCGAATATAACTAACCTTCCACTCTTCGCCAAGACCATCGATCTCAACTTCCTGAGCCATTCGCTTGTCGTAGAACATGCGCAATTTTTTCTCGTCATCGACTTCGAATAACTTTTGCTGACCGGTCGCCGGATTGGCGAAGTTGAGTTTCATCTTTACAGATGGTGCTTGTTACCTGAGAACATAAAGGATACAGAACATACATATAATAAACAATTGCACTCACATAAAAAAACGATCAGGTGCGGAAAAATCCTATTAATCTTTTAATGGCTGAACCAAAGACAACACAGAACTAAAAACGCCGCAGTGCAAAAGAATGAGAGATTCTCTATAATCCAAAATAAATACTGTATACTGTTTAATTGGCAACAACGACATATTAAAACCACAAAGCAGAGTTTTGGGCCCGCGTAAAGAAATGTGCAAAATTTAAAGGACGCGTTGGAACGGCGATGGAGCGCGAATCCAGCCGGGACCCATTTCGGCGCTACCGTATTTGGGCACACTGCCAGCCTCGAAATCATTCAATAATTGCTTTACAAAGCAATAAGTGTGTATTTCTAGCATCCTTTCGAGTTGTTTGACTTGTGTAGAGAATGATAAAAACATGGGATGATGCTGAACATAAGAGGGAGGCTTGGGGAGCGTTTTTGGAGGTTTGAGAGGGTGCTCAGCCGCGCCGTGTTTACCCACGTATTATCTCAATTTATTCGTTTAATTTGTGTAAATTCCTTCCTCGACGTTGAATTTCTCGTATTCTTCGTGCCTAAATAGCTCTAATAAGTGCAAAATCCCCATATCATTGCAGGATTGGGATCGATGGTGGATTGTCCACACATTTCGGGTTCGGTATGCATTGCAGCCGTGAATCTCTCGCAGTTACAACTTTTGCGAGAATTCAACGATGTCGACTATGGCGGACGGTCTGCACTACGAACTCAACGCAGGCAAAGCCGTGAAGTCTCGTGAGTACCTTTTTTATTCATCAAGAAACGAGGGCTTGACGGCTAAACAGGGGATTTCCTAAATTATAAGGTGATGGGCGATAGCTTTTTACCCATATAGTTAATAACAGCTGAAAGGTAAACGAGGGGACGTGAGGTTCGTCGTGAAATGTTAACGCTTTGAGGGCCTAAACCTTTCTCGGCAATAACGACAGTAATACCTAGGGGTCTTTACACCCTTCCGATAACGCTTATGGGTGATTTGCCCCACCTCCGACTGGCCCATCAATTTCGTCCGTCCGAGTTGCTGCTTTCTGGGCCTATATTCGTGACTGAAATATCGCGACAAACGTCCTGAATACCCCATTTGGCGGGGAAACCGTGATTCAGTAACACTACGGGTTTGTTCATTCGACAGTTATACGTGGTCCACATAGACTCCATGTGGACCACGTATGACTGTCGAATGAACAAACCCGTAGTGTTACTGAATCAAACACAACTCGCCTAGACGACGAGGGATCGAAGACCCCAATCATCATGAATCAGAAAGCAGATTCGATGTTCGAAGTGTGGAAGTGGTTTATAGTAGTGTTGACCTTGGTGAAACCTCGTGATTCGTTTATGAATCAGGGACATGGGAGTTAATCGGCAATGAGCTACTTTTAATGAATGTTTCAGAAATTTGTTAGTATGCAAATCTCATAAACGGTGTGAGAAAAGAGAAATATCACAATCTGCAATATATAGTTGTACAAATCGGCAGCTGAGATTGCACGGGCATTTCACGGGCGAGGTATTTAACTCCGCCTGCCTACGATGTCCTATTTAAGCAGCTTCTAATTAAAGGGGAGCTTTTAAGCCTTGAACGATACGTTTTAGGTTTGGTTTGTTGTCAGGTTAATGTTCGTCCTTTCAATTCCTGTTTTCAGAGAGAAGATGCTATGGAACTGCGTGACGTGTGATTCCACCGAGAGTCCTTGGTTGTGCCTGGCATGCGGTCTGATCTTCTGTGGTCGATTCGTGAACGCTCACGGTTTGAAGCATCACAGCGAAATGAAGCATCCTCGTCACTGTGTTCTCATGCACTGTCAAACGTACGAGGTTTTTTGGTGAGGGATTTATCCTTTTTATCAAGTGATTCCATGCTGCATTTGGGAAGAAATAAGAAAAAGCGGTTTTGTCATCGATTGCTGGTCGCTCCGAGTATATATGAATGGATGCAAAAAATACGTTACTCTTCGGCTCAAAGGCCAGTTAACTACCAGTTTTCAAGGGGTTGCTTAGAAAATAAGTCAAAAAATGATTGATCGATGCCTGAGCCAAGTGTTGTCTCGCTTTTCTTATCCGTTATTCCTTACGTGGCTGTTCAGCTATGTCTGCGACGACTTTGTTGGCGATGACACCGAAGATGGGAAGATCTCGTCTGTCCGCCATTCACTGGCTTATTTCAACAAAGCCAGGTCGGTCACAAGCATGGTCGTTGCTGCGTTCAGGTTTATGTGGCTCATGGTTTCTTTTATCGTTATCCATGGGTAGGAAAGGATTTTACGCTCACATCTTTGACACTTCTCTTGTAGAAGTTGTCATTCCTGATCATTCAGCACCAAAGGCAATCATTTTCTCATCGGAAAAGAAGCGTTCTCCTCATCACATTAATCATGTTGCCGCGAAAGAATGTTGGATATTTGTTTACTTGTGAGGCAAATAAGCTTCATTCGCATACGAAACGGAATAGCTCAGCGGCAATGAAGCAGCATTAGATATTCTATTCTTTTGCGATCTGCCGAAGGTATAGTCGTTACCCCTCTTCCACTCATCACTTGGGAGGTTTTCTCATTTGCATTGTTTGTGCATGCAAACGCCAAACTAATAATCGGCATCTGGTTGGTATAGGAATGTTTGGCGTAAAATGTTTGGTTTCGTGTAGTGAGAAATCAAGGAATATGGGGACCAAGAAATATTAGGACTACGATAATTTAAGAGCATCAATGACTTAGCAGCAGTAAATTAAGAGCAAAGGATTAAGAGCATCAGAACATCGTGAATTTACAAATTTACGGTGAACTCAGCGTAAATAGGAATATCAGCTAAATATTCTGAATATAAAGTAAACAGCAAAACATGATAAAAAGCAGGATGTGTGTAGCATAACAACAGAATATACCGAGCGACAGAATGATCTGTTTCTCAAGAACTTCAAGAACGAATATCTGTAGTTTTGAGGCATTTTTCTCAGCTCAAAACTCGCCATCAACAGGGGTGTTCAAGTTGATTTTAGCTTGCATTCTACGACATGAATTAATGAGAAAAACTGTCACAGCTTGTTCAGATTTCAAAACTGATGAGCTAGCTTTTGAAGTTTTTTCTGAAAGGTGGAGAGCGCAAATTCCAAAGATTTTTTTTGTTAAAAAAACTGAAAAGTGCAATAATCAGAGGATCATGGTGATCCAGAATCCACAAAACATGGCGTACATACTAGTGTGCTAGTTGAGAAACAGACCGAGATCACAAAATAAATGGGGAAGTGACGGGGAAGTGTACCATAACCTATCATTAGCCATAGACTGGACAAAAATGAAATTAGTCGATTTCAAGAAAAGAGACAAGGACATACTATCGTTTTTTAACTATGGAGATTGGGCGTGCAGGTGTTAGTTCCAATTTGACATCTTTTTGAACTTGAGAATATAACACTACTGGTTGTTGAAAGAAAACCAAATAATCTGTCAGATGTTCAGATGTGCTGATCACAGCTACTCGTCCCAGATGTACGTGGCATCGCATGAGAACTCCATGTACGACGCGGAAGATTCTGTTGATCTGACGACCGAGGAGGAGGACGAGGATGCGATCACTCAAGCTGTGGCGGAAAGGTGCCAGTTCTGTTTTATCACCCTAGATACTAAAAATCAGCAAAATACCTATCATTGTAATTTCGCTTTCTTTCCAGGGTGGTCCAGCTGGATGAGGATAGCGGATCAGTGCCCGAGGACGATGGGCGACCTGCCCGACAAGCTTTCGACAGTGGTTCGTCGAGAGTTGTACCGAATATTGACGTCAACAGATCCGGTCCTCTCATTACTGGCAGAGCTCTTCGGCCACGTAAGAGAAAGGTTAGTTTGGTAGTTTTGTTTTGAAAGAAAATTTTCTGATTCACCCGAAATATAGTGGCGAAATCACTGGGTAACTATCGGGTGATAATGAAATTTAACAGGTAATGCATATATCGCGATAAAACAACGGATGCCTTCATCACTAGTTTTTCAGCAGAGCTGCTCTCTGAATGCGTCGTGCCCACCATCCCCTGGGATGGATCCCGATCTCCACGTCGGCAGCAAGCAACCGCGTATGCGAGTTGAGCTGCGCGGCCTGAAGAACCTCGGGAACACATGCTTTATGAATTCAGTGATACAAGCGTTGAAGTGAGTTTTATCGATCCTGTGCGGGATTTCCTGAATTTTAATTTTCTTTTCAGTACTACGGATGTGTTTCGTGGATACCTGGTACAGCTCCCGTTGCTGCAGCCAGACGACGAAGTTAGCGATGAACATCAGCCGTTGGCCAGTCCGCGCTACAACACACGGCGAGCCGCATCAGCTGTTAACGTGCCGACGTCGAGCGCATCTACCTCGGCACCGACGTGAGCGCATTGAACTTTATCCGCCTCGTTTTCTGACTGAGTGTAACTCTCAAGTTCGCCACGTGCTCAACGGCAGGGGTCGAGAACGAGTTGCTCATTGTTTTGGTAAAAAACGTAGGTATCCTGGGCCCAGATTCATCATTGGTAATCCCCCGATAAACCCCGAGACATACTCCAAACAGCGAGCAAACCGAGAATCGTGAACGCGCGCCGGGGTTTATCGCGGGTCTATCACGAGGCAGGGTTCTGGGGACCTCAACGGTATCGAGTGGTTTTATCGCCGATGGGGTTTCGGAGACCGCTCGTCCGTTCACGAATCTCTGTCCTGGTGGTGGGCCGCGCGTAGTCAGCGGTCGATGGATCGATCCCGGCCCGGACTAACCAAGCCTTCCATCCCTCCGCGGTTGGGTAAATTGGTGGCAGACTTGTATGGGAAGGTAAAGACACGGAATTGGTATAGCGGCTAGCCCTTGCAAGTCACTGTGTAGGCAAAACACGCAATCACCAACCCTTTACGATTCTGAAAGGAATATGAATGCGTGGCGCACCTTTGAGGTTCTGATCATCGCCGACACTTTTACATTTTTTTTTACCTTTATCCTCGTAATGAGAATTTGCTACTGTGCGAACCGTTCTGTCATCCTTGTCGGACCTCTTGACGTGGTGATTCTAAACAATCTTCTTTGTAAAAATTTTTGGAGAAAATAGTGGAGGTGAAGGTACAGTGGCCAGTGCGTTGCTGTACCATTCAGAATCGTAAAGGCACGGCGAATGCGTATTTGGCAATATTATGACTTGCTCGGGCAGTCAAACAAGTCAAAATCGAAAATCAGTGTGTTCACCCTACCAGACAAGTCTGATATAAGTTTACCAGACACGGGGGGAATGGCTGGTGTGCTTGGCTAGTTTTCATGTCAACGTTGTCACAGCTGGCACATAAATCTTCCTCCTTCTCCATAAAATTCCGGTGCCCCTGGTTTCCATTAATTGTCAATATATAAAATGCTGCACGTGTTACTCTGTAGAGTGCTTTTAATGATGCTCTCACACGAACACTTATTTTTCCTTGACATTTTTGTCCGCTGTGATCTCGAAAGAGTTCCAGAGTCCTCGCTGAAGAGCTGCGTAAAGTGTTAATTCGCCTGGGAGATCTGAGATGCGATCAGGCCGTTTCACCCGACGAGCTCTTCCAGTCTGTGTGGAAAATATCTCCCCGGTTTAGGTAAGTTATCCGATGGATTACCCAATGGTACCAGATCGCCGTTAATGTAATTCTTGTTCTTTACAGGGGGTACCATCAGCAGGACGCCCACGAATTTCTGCGCTGCACCATGGACAGAGTCCATTCGGAGCTCAGACGATGCCGTCTCCCGGAATCTGTCGACCAGTGGTTGGCTGCAGCTTGTGGAGGCAGTGAGTCGCCCAATGGATCGGCGGTCACCACGCTTTTCGAAGGCTCCTTGCAAAGCCAAGTGATCTGCCTGACCTGCCATACTGCGAGCAACAAACACGACCCCTTCCTAGGTAAATAATAAGGTCATTTAACTATTTTTAGGTTCACGTGATGCAGCGATAAGATGCACTATTTACATCCGCATGGCCGTGCGATCCATCCTCCCCGGGATAGCCAAGCCCTCCATTCCGGGGTCGGGTAAATTGGTACTAGGCTTGTCTGGGAAAGGTGAAGACACTGACATGGTGTAGCGGCTTGCCCACGCAAGTCATTGGATAGGAAAAATATGCATTTACTATGCCTCTACGCTTCTGAATCGAAAGTGAATGCAGGGCGCGTCCTAAGGAGATTGGACCACCCAGTCACTTTACCTTTTTCCTTTTAATTGTTTTGAAGAGTGAATTTTCGCGCATTGCCATACGACGTTAGAGTACCTACCATGTAAGTACCATAATTTTACTGACTTTTCAAACTTTTTCAACTTTTCAAGACTTTTCAATCAGTAAGGTGAAACAGTAAAAATCTGTTTGCGAAGAAGTCTCAACGAAGAAAAACCGAAGACACGAACGAACGACTGAAAACTTACAACTCGCTAATCGATTAAGAGACATCTGAAGCACATTGTCCTTAAGCGAAAAACTCAAGAAAAATTGGAAAGAAGTGTGATCTGTTGTGGACGCCCAAGTTGTATTGCTGGGTTTAAGACTGCCGGTTCTTGATTTTGGTGATAAACCCATTGAACAAAGCCTTGAGGGTTCCGGATTAACTACCGTTTTTATTTTTGAACATCATTAGCAATACCAAAGAACGTCATTTCTTTTTAGATTTGTCCCTCGACATTTTTGTTCCTGCATCCAACGGAAGGGCAAGCAACGTGCGACTATCTGAATGTATAAAACGGTTTTTCGCTAAAGAAGAGTTGGATCACTGTGAACAATACATGTGCAGCAATTGCAAAGACAAACGTCCATCCACCAAGCAGCTCTTTTTGCGAGTACTGCCGAATGTGAGTTTTTGACGCGTTTTATACTTAGAAAGTTCGTATATGCTGAGAGAGGTTTTTCAGGTTTTGTGTCTCCATTTGAAGCGATTCAGGTGGTCCCACATAAATCGGGGAAAGCTGGACAACATGGTGGATTTTCCACTTAGTGGCTTAGATATTACGCCGTTCATGGCGCAGGTTTGTGCTTCACGTCATCAGCACTCTCTGCATAGTTAATTTTTGTAATTAATTCAGCAAAAATGTAATTATTTGTCTTCCAGTGTTTTGTTTGCGTTGAGCAACACCCGCACGATATTCTTAGTTTCAGTGTGCAGCGTCGCGTGTTGCTGACAGTACGGGCAGTGTCACTTTCGACTTATCCTCGGTGGTTGTGCACCATGGATCTGGGTGAGTAGCGTTACAGATTCTGTTTCAGATAATGAGGACCCGAACGGAAAGGTTACTCGAAATAACTACCCGAAATGCATCTCACAATCAGATGCTGCGCAAACCGTGATTCATTAAATGCATAAAGGCTTATTTAAGGTTCATTCCGGTTTATTCGTGGTCTTACACACCTTGGCGCGGTGAGGGTCTTACATTCATCTCTGGGGTTAACCGCGCGTCGTCACTTGTTCGAGGGGTTCAGAACGACGTACGCCAAACGCCGAATGAAACGCGTTAGTGAATCAGGCATGCCTTTCGCAGCATCCGAACGCCCTCCCACATGTTGAAGTGCACGGTTTGGCAACATTTTGGGTTTATTTACGGTATTCCATTCATATAATCCGTTTCCTAGAAGAGCTTTAGATATTCTCCTCAAACGTTTTATCTGAATACTATACGTTTTGTCCGAACGGATAAGTGCACAAGCCGTGGAAACAGGCTTTATTCGTCGTGGGGGGTCATTTGCATGGGAAGAGGGGTCGTATAAAAAAAGGTCGTTTTTTATGGTTGAGATGAGGGTAAAGCGCTATTTTCAGCGAATACAGCGTTATGAATGGAAAAAATTGTATGAAATTTGAAAATTCATTGATTGCTCTCCCTCATCCAAGGAAATACAATATGTAATAAAATAAACCTGTTGATTATGTGAGATCATGTACGCCAATGTCGATGAGGAAAGATGAGTGGAGTTTTTAAACAAGGACAAGAGAGGAAGGCATGTGAACTATAAGAAGAAGAGGCGGCATGTGATCTTAAAAATGTATGCAATGTATGCAGTAAAAGAATTTCTTGTTCCCTGGTACGATTTTGCAATAGCAACAGTCGTGAAAAGAACAATGGTAGCTTGATGCTTCCCACATTAGGGTAACTGCAACTTATAGTTTTCACTACCGAAAGAACGCATCTAATTGGAGCGAAACTTCACACAAGGAATATTCCTATCCAGCCCAAACTTTGAAGTGAAATTCAGTATTTAATGAAACTTCCTGATTTCTGGCAGAAATCGAAACAAAATCGAAACTACCCTGTTCACCGGGAAGGAAGTGATTTCTGGAAGCGAATCTACTATGGAAGAAAGCTGAAATCCTCTACTGTTCAACGCACGAACTTTTATAATTATAAGATGAACTAACACCACTGCCTCACGGTCGCGTCGCGAAGGATGGCATTGAAAATAGTGCTGTTGGAATGAATGGTTCATGTAAGGACTTTTGGAACGAAACTTCACACAAGGAATATTCCTATCCAGCCCACACTTTGAAGTGAAATTCAGTTCATTTACGGTATTCCATTCATCGATAATCCGTTTTCTAAAACGAACTATGGAAGAAAGCTGGAATCCTCTACTGTTCAACGAGATGTTTTGAAATTATAAGCACTTCTCAAACGTCGCGTCGCGAAAATATAAAACGAAACTACTTGTTCACCAGAAGGAAACTTCATTGGACTCTGGATTTTGCATCAATGTTTGGGCTAGATAGGAATATTCCTTGTGTGATCTGAACGGATAACTATAAGTTGCAGTTACCCTAATGTGGGAAACATCAAGCTACTGATTTATTCAATCGTGATTGCATACATTTTCAAGATCACATGCCGCCTTTTCTTCTTTTTGTAGTTCACATAAAACTCTACTCATCTTTCTTCATCGATATTGTCGTACCTGAACTCACATAATCAACAGGTTTATTTCCTTACATTTTTGTATCTCCCTGGATGAGGGAGAGCAATTAATGAATTTTCAAATTTCATACAATTTTTTCCAGTCATAACGCTGTAATCGCAGTTTTTGAGATAAAGGAAGGGTCGTACGAAAACCTCTTCTGCTGAGGGGGGTCGTAAATTTTCGGGAGAAATCGAAACTCACGCTTGAGCCTGCGTGGAAATCAAAGTTCCCTTTTCTTTGTATCTCATTGTAATGTAAGCAGTTGTTTAATTTTATTCTTCTACCCCTCGAGGCTGCTAGATGAAATGATTTATTCAATTTATTGGAGCCGCTCAATGTATTGTTCCACCTAACAACCTCGAGATGCCGAAGAATAGAACTAAAGATTGATTCACTTGAAGATTTGCAATAGAATACTTGGGAAGTTCTCTCTCAAACTGAGAAGTCAGTAGTTGTATTATAGTTGGCTTATGAAGTATCTGAATTGCTTATGGTTTTTTGCAGGGTGACATCTGGCCACTACACAACATACGGACAGCGAGATGGTCATTGGTACCATTTCAACGACGCGTCAGTGAAAGCGTGTTCGGAGCAGACGGTTTTAAAACAAAAAGCCTATTTGTTGTTTTATACTCGCTCCACACGCCGCCGATCGTAACCGCCGAACACGACGGGCGTTCGTTTCAAGTGCGCTTGTGATTGCCTAGGAATACGAATGGTTCTAGTTGCTAGTCAGTAAGTGGCAGTAGTGAAGCAGCTTCTCATACATAACATGCCTTTGCCATTGCCGAATCGCGTAGCCAAAGCCCCGTTTTGTGTGACGTTTTAACTGCTGTCCACAAATACATGGACTTGAACCGTTCTAACTGGATCGCATCGGTTCACTATCGTGCATAAGCGCTGTGATACGGGTAGGTAGTAGGATAGCCCATTTCAGAAAATGAGCCCAGTTTGTTGCGTGATTGTATTCATCATTTTCTTTTTCTACACTCTTCATATTTACTATATTTACGACACAATATTTTGTATGTAATCGATATACGCACGTTTTCTATACATAGTACATAATGCTCCCGTTATTTCACGTTACTTCATAGGGGTGGTCGATGTTTCCTCTTTCGTTTTACCTCGATGTGTATGAAGGAGTGATGTTGATTGTAGGTGGTGTCGTGTTTCTAGGAATGTAGGTGTGATTTGAAAGTGATTTGAGTTTGACAAAAAATCTCGCAATCTTTCGCTAAATCTAACATTGTTGACGCTTTGACGTTGTGCTACGGCGCTTCCAGGTGTTCCATCAAACCCAGAAGAGCTTATTTCAAGGATATCTCTTTCAAAATTATGCTGAAAAAGGTTGTTGATGGACACGTGGAACGTGCTGCCCGAAATGGTGCCCAAATGCGCTTCGTTGTGCTTCAATTAATTATGCAGTCGATTCGTTTATTCTCGTTCCCGATGTATGTGTCACATGTGCAGTTTCATTGTTATCTTCCGGTCTTCTCATAGCTTTCCCAGTTTTATTTTGTGTGTGTAGTCGAAATGTTTAAGGCTTTTTTAGGATCCGTTTTCCCGCTCTCCGTTCTCTTCTTCTTTGACGTTCTCATCCCAGAGCAAACGCGCTTAGGTCTCATATCGCCTTCTACGGCTAGCAACCTGGTGTCTGTGTGGAGAGGAGACGGCCAGATATGAGTTCCACACACGTATGCTTTGTTTTGCATGTTTTCAGCTTTTTCACATGACCACATTATCCTACCTTTATAGATGCGTTTCATTTTTCATTATTCCCCAATGTTTTTCGCTACTTCCGCCTTTAACGACCATTTAATAGCGCATATCTTTCATCACAATTTTTAACTGTTTCGGCTAGAATGTTTCCTGGGCTTGCGGAGGTGCAGCGAAGGTGTTAGCGTAGGCCTGCCTAAGCTTTAGGATTAAGCTAAACCCTACAAAGTCGCTTTTTCGGCTTTTCCCTCGCGGCCACTGTTCGTCTTTTTGATAGAATTTCAGGCGCTTCCTCAGTTACAGAGTTAGGCTGCACCAATTCACCCGAAAACCTCAGGATTACGACCTTATCGGCCTAAATAAACCATATGGTATCTCGCTAGGCCATTCAGTTCTTGCGGAGTGTGTTGACTGGTCTGAAAAAGAGAACAATGGGAAGTAGCGGCTCTATTGACGTGCGCTGATGCGTAGGATGACTTGCTGAGCAGAAACAGCATGCGAGGGTGTAGGGGTCGGCCCCGGCGGGGGTAGCTGCTTCACCCCACTAGGGTCATAGAACTGGCCCTAGTAGGCGAATCCGTTGATGCCCAAGGATCCGTTGCCCCAGGGGCGGAGCTGTGCGGCTGTTCAGCAACGGATTCGTGTTCTTCACTGTGTGTGGACCTGAACATCCTGTTGGGACACATGTCGGCGGTCGGCCAACTCGGATCAGGTGTTGCAGAAAAACCCGCCGCTTACCCACTGAACCCAGCGGTTCTCCTTTTACCCACGCGGGCGTGAGTGGGGGGCTTCTTCCAGAGGTCCAAAAGGTGGATCGCCAGTGTGCTGCGTGTGTGCTTCATCTCTATCGATCCGAAAAAGGCAACGGTGAAGCGGCGAGCGGCGGCCGCCTCAGCACCGAAAGCCATTGTCATCTCGCGTCGTCGCACGCGGCCGAGCGACGTCGCGTTGCGATTGCCCCTCCCGGCTCGCCGTGCTGCCACCCTCCCTCATCGTGTTATGCTTGAGGCACAGCTAGCTTTGTGACAGTGCGACCGACTCTGCCTGCCTCCGCCCTCCCACTCTCCCCCTCATTCTGTCGATTTTCCCGCTTTATAGTGCTTTTATCCTACAGTACACAGTTTTATCGTTGTAACTATGCGTAGTAAGTTATTATGTAGGTGTGTGTGCGTGCTTTTCGGTCTCAAATTCTGTACATAAATCATGAACTCGTGTCGGTCTGTTAGAGTGCATTTTCTGGTGTGTTAACACCATTCGAAACTGGTCTGAAAACCTTGTATTTCTCGTTCTGATTCTCCAGTTCGTTTTCGAAATCCGCCCCCACAAATGGAAATCGATGCGGGAGTTAAGTGTTAGCCTGAGAAGATGCCTGACATTTTTGTCGGCTAAAAAGCTCGGCGGCCACATATTGACTCTTTTTCGTGTTTTAAATGGGAGGCTTTGTCGCCGCTCTGGGATACGAATTGTTTTCTCATAAAATTTGATGGACGAATTGTAGAGAAAGTAAAAATGGAAGAAAAATGATTTTGATCAACAGGCTGCCCTCGTTATCCGACTGGGACACATCTGAATGGACAACTCTTCAGTGTCAACCATAATTGTCAAAGTGTCATCATAAAAACTTTTTTAAAAGAATTGTAATGTTCCGCTTTTTGAGGCCGTCAAAAAATCAGCCTTTTTTGTTTCTGTTGTTGCACTAGAATTTAGAAAAGAGGGTAAATGAATTTAATATACCTGCTTTCCATATCCCAATGCTCAAGCTTATATGTTTTATTATACATTAAGTATACACTTTTTATAATACATTTTAATATTAGGATGGTGCAGAAGTTCTCGGACATTTGGGATACAAAACAGTTCATTTTATAATATCTGAACAATAGCAAGGTCATTCGAAGTAGGCAACGTTAATATCAATGGTCTTCTCTTCTCTAAAACATTTTTTGGCCGGAGCTTAAAATACCGGGGGGGGGTCCTTTTCAAGTTCAAAAGGTCGCAAATGTCCGAGAACTTTTGCACCAACCTCATACATTTATGTAACAGAAAGGGTAAGGCCTCAGTAACTTTTAAGATGTTTTACTAACCCACTGGTATTTTGTTTCCTGTGCTGAAAGCGTATTTTCCAATGGGTAAGGGTATGTGCGGCTGCAGGTTAGTGTAACTGGGAATGGAATCCTTGAAATGGTTCCTGTCGTATATGAATAGGAAATGGTCTGAATGTAATTGGAAATGCAGCGGCGCAGGCCAAACAGCGGAAATTACTGAATTCATGGACCACCCACATTTTTATGATGTCTAAGGCTCGCGATCGAAACACGTTCAGGATCTCTTTGATTGCTTTTTTTCTTTTCATCTGTTAATCTTCGGTTTTGGGTAGAAAACACCTTCCGATATTGAAAGAAGCTGAGGGTTAAGAGTGAGCAAGGCCCAAATTTCCCTCCACGTTTTATCTCTTTAGCTGTGTATTTGATAATTGATCTTGATAGGTTTTTTGATGCCTCCATTCCATGTTTTATCTCTTTAGCTGTGTATTTGATATTTTTATTGTTCTCTTTTAATACTCAGTGCTTCGATTTTGTTGAAACCTTGAATGAGTGTTCATTCATATAATCATGAAACTTTAAATCGCATCGTTGTTGTGGTGAAGTCACCAATTATCGAATCAGTTTCTCCTGAATTTTTGGTGTTTTCAGAGCGCATCTGCAGCAGTTAGTCTTCTATACATTCAATATTGAAAGAATTCGGTCCCTCTAGTCGTGAGATTAGCAGTATAAATGGATTTAGTTTTGGAGGAAAATTGCCAAAGCAATAGGTCCAAAGTTAATGAAGCTGTTGGGTGGGTGCTCTCCATTGAGTGGATGCCGTCTGATGAACGTATTTATTGAGACCTATGAGGTCATGAAATCGTAGTTCACGTGGTTATCTGATGAGTTAAGAGTCGAGGATTAGGTTTTTCGGTTGTTGGCTCGCATTTTCAATCCTGACCGTATGGATGGTTGAGAGGTTGCAGGAAAGTCGTTTGTATCTGGTGATATTCACGTTTCTCCGTCAACGGGTAATTGTTCGCTTGACGGAGAGAAGAAACGACACTTTACTCTTGTGTGAATGATACTATTATTCACATCAATGCTCTTGTTGTTTTCCTTGTAAATGGAATGCTACGTGAATGAAATTTAATACGATGCAGAATAGTATAATATTCTCCCATCTCTTAAAATGCTTCCGAAATAATAGATTTCAATACAAAACTTTAAGCATAGCGTTAAGCATAGAATCCCATCTCATTCACTAGAAAGCTTTTTGTGCCATGAGCGAATGATTGGAGGCTTGGACACGACACTGTCGAATTATTTTATGATAATTATATTATAATTATGTCGAATTATATTAGAAATTCCTAGAATGAAACACATCTACGTCTGAGATGACTCACACTTTGAACTTATGTGAAATCAAAGAAAATAAAATTATTCCATAATTAATAAATTGCATAACAATGTCCAAAGAACGAAAAACCTTCCCTTCTCCGACACCATCAAAAGAATGGCAACAAGCTATACCGATGAAGTCCTTCACTCGACTATCTCATTCACTAGAAAGCTTTTTGTGCCATGAGCGAATGATTGGAGGCTTGGACACGACACTGTCGAATTATTTTATGATAATTATATTATAATTATGTCGAATTATATTAGAAATTCCTAGAATGGAACACATCTACGTCTGAGATGACTCACACTTTGAACTTATGTGAAATCAAAGAAAATAAAATTATTCCATAATTAATAAATTACATAACAATGTCCAAAGAACGAAAAACCTTCCCTTCGTTGCTGACAAAACAATTCGCCTCATTTTATGCGTTGTGATGACATGTTCTTTTGGAAGGGTTTGCTGAGTAGACTGACGTTTTTTGCATGCTGATAACGTAAGTTCAAGTGACTGTTTCCCTACCGCGTGAATCAAGGACTGCAGTCAGGACTGCATTCATAGTACATTCATCGATTCTGTTTCAATTGCTCGAGTTACCAATGACTATTTTACGTGTAGAGGAGCATACGAGTAGTAATCGTTGAGCAGGTTTTCTAGGACGCACCAGCGTCACCTCGGTTATATGTGAGTTAGCGGCTGCAGTTGGCAGTAATGTTGTGCTTGTTGCACTGACTAGAATCCTCGAAATATGTCAAATTGTTTGTTGAGTATGTATCCTTAATTTTTCTAAACTTTATCTCTAATCTGACCAGGTTTCTGTAGAAAATAAACGGCTTGGGTAAATGTTTCCTGTACGTCCACCCCACATACCACCTTCATTTCGTTCTCAGAATAGTAGAGGCATCTTTAGCAAGGAGTATTTGGCCTGTGCAAGTGACTCACGGCTGTTTGGTGTCAAATTACCCGACGTTGCAGCGATTTTGAAGACTTGTTTGCCATCATGAGGGGATCAATTTTACGAGTGACGGCGACGCCTTTAATCGTCATTTTTTTTCAGTCGTCATTTTTCACCAAAAATTTCCTGAACTGATTGACACTACGCGTAGAAACCTATAAGTAGTTATTATCGTTGGAATTTTCAAAAAAGGTTCAGAATGTAGAATAGTTACCAATTTCATTTCTTTCGAAAATTTAGCGTTTTCGGAACGCGCGGTGGTGTGGCAAGAGGCACGACTTCCACTCTGAAGTTCGAGCGATCGATTCTTGCCCGGTTGAACCAAACCTCCATCCCTCTGTCACGGATGAATTGGTCGCAGAGACGGGACCTTCAAGACATTGTATAGACTAAATACTCATCCGGTATGTCTGCGATCCTGATTGAAAGACGAGTGCATGGCGTGTCCTGAGGGAATTGATTACACCCGTCCACCTTGCCTTATACTTTCTTAAGGCCACGCTAAGGTATTCTAGCATGATTACCCATGGTACTCGATGAAAATGGAACACCGATCAAGGGTAATGAGACGAAGGTGAATGAATTCCTTCATAGCAACAGGAATGTTTTAGTGGACAGGGTGTTGGTCAACGACCTGTTTACCTTTACCTTTTTGTCTTTAGTTCAACTAATAGTGCTCGGATGGTTTAATTATGCTTTATGTTGTTATGCAGAGCAAGATGGTTAACTATATATGAATGTTTTTCTTAACGTTCTGATATATTATGCTACTGCGCGTGAACATGACGAGAATATATACGCGGCAGATGTGAGAGGCAGGCTCGTGAGCGACACTATTTGAACATTCCCTCTAATTAATCTTGCTCACAGTGATCACCAGATGTTCAACTTTTCCACAAAGTTCGTCTACAGTTATTTCTGCTCTTTGTTGGCGTAACTGTGCCTTCTATTGTTGCTCGATTTCCACATTATCTAGTGTTTTTATGAAGTAATCGTAGTTGCATTCTATTTTTCACAATATTCCAAATGTTTATTGCTGTGACAATAGTGCTATTTAAATTCGCAACCGAGCGACAGCGTTTCTGACTTCGCTTCTGGATGCTGAATGGAGTTTGTGAGATAGAAATGTTGTCAGGAAAATATAATAGTGGGGAAGTAAAAATAAATGAAATATCTATACGTAACCTTTAATGACCAGTATGAATGGCGTCTGTCGCGGTGAAATTGTATAACAGTGCTGATCTTTACAGGTAGCATTCCCTACAAATGTACCGCGATAATCCAGTCATTCCGCCTATTCTTCCTTGTCTGTGTCCTTTATGTCGTTTGACTCATCCTTATTCTCCTGTTTCAGTTCGTCCTTCCCTCAGCTGATAAACTTTTCAGGTGATGGAAAGCACGGGATAGAATGACTTTCAAATGGCCGTGGCAATATGATTTCCCGCCTTTCTTCACGTAAGTTTCTCCTATACTGTTGTATTTTTTGGATCAATTAGGCTGAAAAGTTGCTCGAGTTTTCAGGAAACCTCTCTTTTATGCTTTTTTTTGTAAAATTCTCTGACTGAAGACCTGTTCTTGGTATTTTGACCGCTTACATTGATTTAAATTGGTATGGATTGTTGAATATCTATCATACCTTCGATGACCCGTACTGCTATGCACCAAAATTCGAAGCGCTTCAGACTCGTTGTGAGCACTTCAGTCAGCCCCGTCGTCGTCGTGAATTTCCAGTTTTTTCCTCTGGAAATTGCTATCAAACCCTAGTGAGGAAGAATGCCGTCTCTCTGCTTGACGTGCTGGTGTGGTGGAATTATTCGTGGTTGCCCTGGGGAGAAAAAGCGCGGATATATCCGTGGTGCGAGAGACACATGTCATTTGCATTATGTTAATTGTGAAGCGAAAATGTTGACGGCAGTAACGCTAGCGGGGATCGTTGTGATTTCAATAAATTCGATGTGCTGCAGAGGTTTTAAGTCACTCGATGTGTTCCCGATACGGTCGGAATATGGACAACGTCAAATGATTCGACTTTGCTGCTGAATTACGACTTTTGACGTAGTAATCTGGTCTTAGGGCACACGAGGTGTATAGGTAAGAGGCGCTACTGGTACCCGCACGGTCGAGCGATTGGTCCCCGCACGGGATAACCAAGCCTTCCATCTCTCGGGGGCAGGCTCAAGCTTGAGTATCGAGAATCGAAACTGGGGGTCGTATTTGCATGGCAAGAGGGGAGGGAGTCGTATAAAAAAGTCGTTTTTTACGGATAAGATGCAGGAATTGTGAATGAAAAAAAAATTGTGTGAAATCTGAAAATTCATTGGTTGGTTTCCCTCATCCAAGGAATTACAAAAATGTAACGAAATAAACCTGTTGATTATGAGAGTTCGGGTACGCCAATATCGATGACGAAATATGAGTGGAGTTTTCAAACAACGACAAGAGAGGACGGCATGTGAACTACAAGAAGAAGAAAATGCGGCATGTGATCTTGAAAATGTATGCAGTAAAAGAATTTATTGTGGCCTGGTGTGATTTTGCAATAGCAACAGTCGTGAAAAGAACAATAGTAACTTGATGTTTTCCACATTAGGGTAACTGCACATATAGTTTTCACTACCGTAAGAACGCATCTATTCGAAGCGAAACTTCACACAAGGAATATTCCTATCTAGCCCAAACTTTGATGTAAAATTCAGATTA
Source organism: Nippostrongylus brasiliensis (assembly GCA_030553155.1). NCBI lineage: Eukaryota > Metazoa > Nematoda > Chromadorea > Rhabditida > Heligmosomidae > Nippostrongylus > Nippostrongylus brasiliensis. The sequence continues at coordinate 11,270,114 of CP130732.1, forward strand.
ATCGAAATCACCCTGTTCACCAGGAAGGAAGTTTCGTTGGACTCTGGATTTCACATCAAAGTTTGAGCTGGATAGGAATATTCCTTGTGTGAAGTTTCGTTCCAAATCGATCAGTCCTCGCAGTACAATAACCATTCATTCCAACAGCACTATTTTCAAGAGGCGGCGCGGCGAAATCCTTCGCGACGCGACGCGCTACTGCAGGTAAGGCAGTGGTGTTAGTTGAGTGCTTAGAATTTTAAAAGTTCAAGGGGTTTTAGAAATCTAAACATAGCGTTAAACAGTAGAGGATTCCAGCTTTCTTCCATAGTAGAGTCGCTTCCAGAAATCACTTCCTTCCTGGTGAACAGGGTAGTTTTGATTTCTGCCAGAAATCGAAACTAAATCGAAATTACCCTGTTCACTAGGAAGGAAGTTTCATTGGGCTCTGAATTTTACATCGAAGTTTGGGCTAGACAGGAATATTCCTTGCGAGAAGTTTCGCTCCGATTAGATGCGTTCTTTCGGTAGTGAAAACTATATGTCGCAGTTACCCTAATGTGGAAAACATCAAGAGACTATTGTTCTTTTCACGACTGTTGCTATTGCAAAATCACACCAGGCAACAATAAATTCTTTTACTGCATACATTTTCAAGATCACATGCCGTCTTTTCTTCTTCTCGTAGTTCACATGCCGTCCTCTCTTGTCCTTGTTTAAAAACTCCACTCATCTTTCCTCATCGACATTGGCGTACCTGAACTCTCATCAAACATCAACATCAAAAGGTTTATTTCATTATATTTTCGTATTTCCTTGGATGAGGGAGAGCAATTAATGAATTTTCAAATTTCATACAATTTTTTTTGCACCCATAACGCTGTATTCGTAGCTTTTGAGATAAAGGAGGGGTCGTACCAAAACCTCTTCTGGTGAGGGGGTTGTAAATTTTCGGCAGAAATCGAAACTCACGCTTGAGCCTGATCGGGGGTCGGGTCAGTCGGTGCCAGACTTGTCAGAGACACTGACTTAGTATAGCGTCGGGCCCCCGCAGGTTATTGCATGGGCCAAAAACGCATTCACTATGCATTTATGATTGTGAGTGGAACACGAATGCTTTGGCACCTTTACCTTTACCTTTTACCAGCACAACAGGTAGGTTGTCTACTATTAAGTGTTGTCTCAAACAGTTCACGACATAATGTCTATGATGTTTTCAAGTGAGAATCTCTGAGCCACAGTTGTCATCCGTCTCGTTAGCTTTCTTTGCTGAATGCTCAAAACGCCTTCAATGGTAGATGATTAGACTGTTGTGTTGGTGTGTTGTTCAAAGAGCAGATTATTTTCGAAGCAGCAGAAAACGTCATTTTGTTTTTTTCTCGAAACGAAATAATTTTATCCATTTTCAGCCTACAACATACATTAGTTACAAGAGAGAAACAATTGGAAACGTGGGCTAGTTTGGTAATTGATTACACGCAGCACAACAAGATCTACACGTTGGACGTCGCCGAGGTGGCGAATAGCGAACTGTTCTACAATCAGAAATTAAATAGTAAGTATTTATTCGCTTCAACTACGATACTCCATCGGAATAGTGGAGTAGTAATATCAGTCGTTATCAGTGAGCTAACCCACGAACAACGGCAGTCAGTCCCTTAATGTTGCAGTGAACAGTGAATGGTATAACCTGAGGAATGGTCTGGAGTTTGTTTATTTATTTATTTGTTTATTGCAAGTGCCTCGCGGCACGACGCAAGAAAACATGTGCAAAGACGCAGTAAAACAGAACAATTTAGAGCTAAAAATACCAGCACTAGTATGTAGAAGAGCACTACAGCGACCGAAGAATTGTACTTAATTAATAAACTTGTCAATTTGTCTTTTAAAGGTTGACTGAAACATTGTGCCGTTGTTCGTGGAAAAGCCCATTTATAACGACTGATTGTAAATATTGGCATTGGAACTTTTTCGAAGTTGAGATTTGTCAAATAGTAAATAAATTTGTTCAGCGAAGTCCAAGATTGTCAGAAGCATTTTGTTAGGCTAAATCTTCGGCGGCGTCGCCTTCGTCAGAGCCTGGAAAATTGAAAAAAAAAATGGGACCGTTCCTTCCAAATGCCATAGCATATGGATTAAAAACATACCAAATACGAAATACCCAAACTGATTGTTCCACGTGGACTCGCTTGATCGCGGGGGTCCGTTCATCATCTCGTTGCATTCTGCGGTTGAGGAAGGGTGGTTGAAGGTTTGCTTTGACAGTCACCGCTAATGTAAGATCAGTCTCTCATTGTTACCATCGTTCGCGCTATCTTAGCCTTCACAACTATTTTTGTTTAACATAGTGACGACCGCGCCTGTTTTTCGTTTTCGCGCGCGTGGGACCAGCGCGCGTTTTGACCGCTGCAAAAACGACCCATGGGTGGGTCAAATTGTACCAGGAGACGGTTTTTTCGACGTGATACGTTTTCGCACCATATAAGCGGACATCGTCATCGTATTCAGCGCCCTCGATAACTCCCAAAGATGACGTTTGACGACGGTTGGCCGAAAAAAGTTTCCTGGAGTGAATCCGGAAGACAAAATTCTTGAATAGTGCCGAAAGAGTTCTGTTTTCAATGTAAATAAATGTGCTATGAAAACATATATCATTGAACCACGATGCTTGCAGCACCCTTGGGATAATACGTTCGTTACAAAAAATAGGGAGTTTGCAAAAGTCGAAGAAAACAACACTTCGAAAGGATCCGACCCATAGGTGGGTCGGATTGTCCCAAACGGCAGATAGCGTACGACCCACCCGTGGGTCGTATTGTCGTCAATGTGTTAATGAGGTAGTGTTTGTGCGGTGGCCAGAACATTAATCTACCAGAGTGTTCTTTACACTCTTGTGCTTCGCTTAATAATTCGGAACTCTGAAGAATGGAGTATTGTCTTTTACTGTAAAGAACATTTCCCCGGCACGCACGGCGCATTCAAAAGGTTTTCTGTTGCTGAATCGAACACCGCAGCATTCCGAGAGTGTTCAGAGTGCACTGCGCCTTTGCTTTGTAAGTTTTGTACTTCGTGAATGATAAATGGAATGTCGTGTAGAGTTTACCGGATGAATTGGATTTATTTACATTACAAAAGCTTTGAAACCTCTGAACTTGATTCGGTACCGAGCTAGAAAGTTTGGGCCATTCCAGGTGAGCAGTTGAAGAATAAGCATCAGTACGGGTTGTCTTTAGGTGATAATTGACATGATTCTTTCTTATTTCTCTTGAAATCGTTGTCAGGCTGTTTCAACAGCTTCGTTCCCTATTTATTTACTATTCCTTTCAGGACGACTTTCTCCGGAAGGAATTCGTGCAGTGTTCGACTACCTCGAGCAGAAGAGTTAGTGTCTTACAATTAGTGTGGACTTCAAGTTTATGAATGATAATTATTGGCGTATCGATCGTTTCAGAACACGTTGAGTGGATAGATATTGTGAAAACTCGGTGTCATATTTATTGGCGACGTCCTGACGAGTGGGCTGCTCTGATCTACTCTTGGGCAGTATCCAACGGCTTACTGAACACACCTTGCACTCTGTACGAAATTGCACACGGAGACGATACTGTACAAGAATGTGAGTTTATAATTTCAAGGGCTTTTTAATTTTCATAGTGGAATAGTAGAAAACGGTAAAATGAATCGGAAATCGATGTCATATGACTCACTTTCTGGCCGCTTTCTGGTCTGTCTGCATACGTTAGAATCAGATTCTTGCCGCAAGACTAATTATAGATGGTGAATTTGGTTCAGAATAAAAAGAATTTGGCTCCTCCATGTGTTATGTTTCTTCTCCTATATATTGCAACCCTTAATTAGTTTAATAAACAGTTCCTCTCAAAATTCAGCATTGCGGATTTCCAAATTCATTTTGGGAAGTGGAGTTCACCGACGGTTTTGTGTTACTCATTGTCCCTTCATGGTCTTGGAACATTTTTTTTTGTTTAATCATAAGTGTCCATTTAGAGACAGAAGCACTACAGCGTAAATAGCGGGTTTTCTGTAATTCGTATCATAATTCACTCTGGAATTTGAGGATATTTTTATTCGGACCTAAATTTTATGAGAAAATATGGGTGTACTGTACTGTCTGTAGGTTTTTTTCACTTGTGGCCTCTATAAAATTCGACAGCATTTGTGTCATTCCAACAAAGCATCGCAGCAATTTCTAGGCAGTTGCCGATTTTGCCGAAAATTTGGGCGTGTGCAATTGCACCACACCGAACCTGACGTCTAGTTTTCCTTTTTTTAGCATTTTACGGACTCGAAAAGGACGTACTTGTGAAAGCTTTGCGCAGTCTTGAGCTACAGAGACGTGCGCAGTTGATGAATATTGGTACGGAGTCGGAGGGTGTCAAGTTCCTGCAATAATAACACTTTGTTTTCGGTTAGTTTGATTTTTTTTTGCACTAAGCCCACCAGTGTATTTGTTAAAAGCAATAATTGGGAACTCTTCCATTTATAACATTCAGAATATGGAATGCTTTTTGCCTGAGCCGTAGTTCTTTTTCTTCCTAGCTGTGTGTTTAACTTATTCATTCATTATTGCTTTGTGTTGTTTTAGTGTTTTCTTTTGTTTTTTGTTTGAGTTTTGCCTTCTTCCATGGACCCGACTCATCCAAATCCCACTCAAACTTGACAGACTTTTTCTAGAAATTATGCGTTATGTTTTTTGTTCTGGTGTGGCACGTAGGAAATATTTCATTCTCTAAACCGCTCGTCTTCGTCACTAGTGGTGATTAGCGTAGTAAATAAACAAATAAATAAAATTACTGAAGTGCGCTAGGGGGAATATTGACGGAATACTCGTGCAGTGCTTTATTTGGTCATGAACATTTTAATATTCTTTTTTCAGGTTTGCCTCATTGCCAGTACTTATTTTGCGAGTATTTTTCTTCTTCTTCAATTATGGCTATTGTTGTTGCTCAAGCTAACAAATCGAACAGTTTGGACAGTTCTACCTCGGCTCCTTATAATTCGTGTAGGTGTCTTTATACATATGAAACATTCGAAGTATTTGGTGCAGAACCTTCTTTGATGATATGTTGTGGGTTGCGTTAATCAGCAAAGCTTCTTTTTGTATGATCTTGGTTCAGACAGATGATAGTGTAGGGCTATAATAATTGATGATTTTTGGTTATAATTCTTCTTGGCATCTCTGTTAGGAATTCGAAAGGAATTGTTAAAGTGGCACACATTCTGCAGTTTCTGGAAAAATGAAGTGAATGAACAACGTCTGTACTGTAGGTCTCTATGATTTCCTTTCTTGTTTAGCCACAAAGCGAGGGTAGTAATGTCGTTTACTCCGTGCTAGTTATTGTGGTACTGAAACGATGATTTTTTTGGGATTTGGATCCACTTTGTTAAACTTTCCAACCATCACTTCTCTCATATTTTTGCCGTTTGAGAGCAACACTAGTTAAGCTAAATACTAGCCAGCTCATTTTCCAGCATGTGGGACCTTAGCAATTTTTTTATCCTAAACAGCATTTTTACCCAGAAACGGCTTGGGCTTTTCCAGGTTTACCGAAAGTATTTCAAGTGATGGTAATTGTAAAAATTTAATAATTGCGAAGTTTACGATTGTGCGAGTCATTCTCTGACATTTGATTAGGTTATGGTTGTGTTACAGTGAAGACTGAGTAGGAGTTCAAGGATTTGAGATCTTCAAAGTTTTTTTTGAGTTCAGACAAGCAAGTGGTAACGCTCGAGTTCATAATATTTAAACGTTTACCTGCTTCCGGTAAATCGATCGAAGTTCACAGATCTGTAAAAATTTTGAAAATTTCAAAGTGTTCCTTCACCATGAATCAAGAAGTAACGGCGAAATTCTAACTTGTCTAACTTCACTTCTCTCAACTTCCTATCAAAAAGCATTAACTTCTCTGGATGGCTACCTTTTATTGTCGAACCTCCACTAGTATGAAAAAATTCAGGCGCCCCTTCGTTTTTCAAGAATTCGGAGCTCATCGAAGAAGGCGACACTGTCATCATTTATGTGACTTTCGACTCCACCCACGCTATCATAGTTCGACGTGGACTCACCTTGTGCATGAAGTATGGTGCTTTACGACACGAATTCGTCATTGGAAAACCGTGAGTTTTTGTGTTTGCGTGATTCTATTCCGCCCCCGCTCAAGAAAACTCCATCGTTCGTTATTTTTCATGTAATACGATTCGACGTTATTAAGGCAAAATTGCATCGATAGCGGTTTTTGCCCAGAGTGAGGGGGCTTACGGCTTCACGTTTGCACTCGCGGGTGATGTATGCAAGGAATTAATTGGTCGTCCTCGTGATAGCTATAGTGTACTTTTCATGCATTCAAAATACGAACTCTTTCGGTATTCAGCCGCTAGTTTGCAGCTTTGCTTTTTTCCTGTCCACTGCAGCTGCGTCGCATCGTTTAGCTCATCGCCGTGTATGCCTTATTCGGTTCGTTTTCCAGATGGGGATCGCGTATTTCTGCTACTGCTGGCTATGTGTACGCACTACGTCCGACTGCTGAATTGTGGACGCGATCGCTACCCCGTCGCACTCAGATTCTATACACTCCGGACTGCAGTCTTATATTGCAATTACTGGATGCTAGACCCGGATCGGTGAGATTTCTCAACACTTTTGTGATATTTACACCTTTGTTACTCTCCTATATGGCATACGTTGGAAGCATCGTGGTTGAACGGGAGTGTAGCAACAAACAAAAATTAGAGACAACCCTTTGTTTATTTCTTGCGAGATCTATATACAATTATTTTATTTTATTTATTTACTTTGTTACGCGCGCCAAATGAAGCAGACATGAATAATACAGACATCAATAATATTAAACAACAATAATGTGCTTGATTTCAACTAAAAACTCAAATAAAGTAAAATGTTGGTAGCTTATTATGGTAACCAAAAACTAAAAATAAATGTAATATGCTAACTAAAAAAGTTTCCACAAACTCGTTCGTTTCATCATATTTTTTGGTCTACGGTAGGTATATGATGGGTACCTCCTTTGTGAACGTGGGTTAATTAGGTGGTAAAGGATACGGAAAATCTCTAAAAGGGCTTACAAGACGTACCAACTTCTGTTTCGACAAGCTAAGCTGTGTGAAAAAATAGGATATCGTTTTTTCTTTCTATTTTTGCTCATATTAAATTTTCTGATTAATTTCGCTCACGGAGAGGGAGGGGTAGTAGCTCTAAGATTGTGCGTATTTCTTCCTTCTTACATGGTATACTGCAGCGTTGCAGAAGCCAGAGTTCTTAGGTGAGGCCTTCTCTTCTACAATGTCAGATCTTCAAAAAATGTTATTTTTTTTCGTACAATGTTCCAAACAATGATAAGGTTTTGTACCCATTCAGAGAAATTACAAATGTACTGACAGTACCCTCATATTTTAGGTGATATGTGAGTCCGGTACGGGGAGCGGAAGCTTAAGCCATGCCATTGCAATGGCCGTCGCCCCAACTGGTCATCTCTACACACACGACATCGAGGAGAGCCGAACGAAAAAGGTGGAGCAGGAGTTTAAGGTATGTGTTACAGTCTCATTAATGCAGTTTCCACGAATTCTTCCCTTTCATCATATTTTTTGGGCTACGGTGAGTATACGGTAGGTACCTATTTTGTGAACGTGGGTTAATTCCGCCGTAGTAATGAATGTTGATCGAGAAGAAATCTTTCCGAAGCTTCCAACATAAACATTTCCAGCGCGATGAGAATGAGTTTATTCAAGATCAATAACATTTCAATTGAAATGTTTATGAAGTGTCCTTCCAATACTGGGTATAAGAAAGACATTCCTTTGGACATTTTGCTGCAGTGCAGCTCAACTGGCAGTCCCAAGCATCATTCAACAGACATTTGCGACGGCGCTCTACCAGGGACACATAATCAATCGTTCTGACCAAAATAATATTATGAAACGATGGACTAGTGCATTTCTGGTCAATTTCTGAAGTATTTATTGATGAGTTCGCAATGGCGACATGTAACGAAGGGGAGTGTTATAGATAAATATGTCGTGTTTTTTTATTCAAGTGTCTAGATACTATCGAACATATCAACTATATTTATTGACAACTAGGCTGTCGCTCAACCTAGTGATATTCAAAATCAGCTAGCACCATTTAATTTAATTTGATTATCTCGGATGTTAAATGTTATCCACGAAGTTCACTTTCAATGGAGTAGTTGCAAAATCTGTCATCCTGTTTCCTGCGAAGATTACCGCCATCTCATAGACATCTTTGTTCACTTGATTCTTCTTCTTCTTCTTTAGCGTTTGTCCCGCTTTGAAGCAGGGTCCGCTTTACCAATCCTCTGACGCCATACCGCTCTATCCCGCGCGTGGTCTGGATGAATTCTTTCTGCCTTCAGGTCTGCGTGTATCGTATCCAGCCAGCGCTGCTTCGGGCGTCCTCTCGGTCTTGTACCTTGTATGTCGAGACCGAGTCCAATCTTGCATACCGTGTCGTCACTTGCTCGGAGCACATGCCCGTACCACCTCAAACGGGACTCGCGAAGTTTGTCGGGTATTGCACCAAATCATTTGATGATCTCTTCTCAGATATTATATGTTATTCACAAAGTTCACTTCAATCGTTCCGGTATTTTTCTGTCGCAAAGTACGCCGGTGACGTAACTTGGAAAAATCTGTCTGCTGAGGTCCCATCGCAGGCTATCCTGCGATAGAAGGTACCGCTGTTCCTTCAATCGCAATTGATTCAACTATTCACTTGATTGGTTTGTTCACTTGATTACTTTTACTAAAATATAACAACTGTTAGAGGAGGTGAACCAAGAGCCGCATTCATGAATGTCATACTCGCCAAGAACCCTGAAATATACCCCGATTGACACGTAAACCATGATTCATCGACGCGGGTGGTAGGGTTTATTCAGGGGTTGTTAGGTATTCAATAATTGAAGTAATGAAATATGTTTCAGGAGCACGGACTAGCTGATGTGACAACTGCAGTCGTCCAGAACGTCTGTACCGATGGCTTTTTCGTGACGAATGCGTGTGACGGTGTGTTCCTGGACGTTCCGGCTCCGTGGGAAGCCATCCCACATGCGGCCGGTGCCATTTCTCGAACTCGTGGAGGACGTCTGGTGTCGTTCAGTCCGTGTATCGAGCAAGTGGGTTCATTTATTTACTTATTTTTTCACTCTAGGTGTCGCCCGAGGCCACATGTGTATGCAACTCACAATAGTCACTAAAAGTTAAAATACGCCAGGTACATTAAGAAAATTGTGTAAATTCATAGTGAACGGGATGGCAGGTTATGGAAACCATACAGGTAATGACCCAAGACCTCTTGCTTTGAATCCGGAATACGATTGAATTCCACAAGACTCCTGTAACTAAGGAAGCTTGTTTGGGCTCGCATTTGTTCCACCTTTCGTTGAAAAATGAACTCATCGAAGGTGAAATTGTCGCTCTTTCTCCCCCCCCCCCCACTCTGGGGTTACTCTCCGGTGACTTTTTTATTCATTCATCGAGACTTGTCGTAGCTAGAATTGCTTTGAATCAATATAGTGGTTGTGCCGCAACCCGAAAATTACTAAAAAAACTCTTAGAGTTTTTTCGAATTATCAACAACACAATTAAATTTGAGCAAATGCCACATTTTGATGCTATGTGGCAAGTCTGTCTTAACAAATTGTAGTATTACAAACGTAGCGAATTGGTCGGAAAATTATGAAATACATTAGAAAGTACGGACGCCCAGAATTTTCCTCCGTGTCTCGGATTTCGTATCAGTTCTCTATGTCTCAACGCATTTTCACCCTATTCGCTGTTTTCTAGTTTAGCCTTGTCGGTTGTTTCCGCCTAACACTTATATCAGTTCGGAGCTTATTAGTTTGGAGAAAATATCTTACGAATTCGTAAGGAATTCGAGATCTTTCAAGCACAATTCTGTGGTGAAATTATAGTAGTAGCCAGTGAAGTTGAAAAGTACTGGCGTAACATGATGGAAGCGTGTCACGTCGAAGGGCTATTCTCTAGACGTTCGGGTTTGGCAACGGAAAAAATGACGGCAATGTGCAGCGGTCTAGTCACATTGAAGAAATTGGTGGCGAAGAGGGGTTGGAAGCCCAGGATAAATTGGCTAACTTTCCATTGAATAATTGTTCATTTATCACCGAGTTCCAAATTGTCTCTACTTGAACATTAATAAGAACAAATACCCAGTCGCCAACGTTGCGTATAGCCGGAATTCCGCTCCGTATGACGAATCTTGTGACCGTTTTCTTTGTTTCGTAGCACTCTGTTCGCTGTTTCCTAGTTTTAGTTGACTGACTGTGGTTAACAATTTTGTCCGGTAAACTGTTTACCCCAACAGGCGCATGAAATTATAACCTGCTCAAGCAACATCTTTAGATTAATTTGATCCTAGTTGAGGTTGACGTTCCCTCTTGGGGTTAGCTAGAATAGCCGTTATAAGCTTTTTTTGAAAGGAATGATTTGAAGTTGTCGAAGGTAAGGCTTCAAGTGACCGATAAACTAGCGGTAACACCAGAACCGGTACTATAACCGTGACTGTAGAATTGAAAAAAATTGTGACGAGAAACTTGTAGTGGCGTTGTTTCTTTTCGAGCGCTTAGCAAATGGTCCGATTTATTTATCCGATTCTACTCGGACGTTGTGAATCGATCCGTTGCATTTTAGATTTTTTCTCAGGCGCGTCGTTGAACGTATTAAATAAATAAATAAATTTTCGAAATGTTATTCGTGTAGGAAGCCTTTCTGGAAATGCACAATCGAGCAACTCGGTCAGTAGACGATCCCTTCTGTTACGCCGTTGGGTGCCTTTGTTCGTCGTTAACATCTGCTGCTGCTGTCGCGCTGTCACTGCCGCTGGAATAGCGGTTCAGCAGCAGCGATAAGCCGCCGCACAAAGGCTCAGATGGCTGTGTTACCTTCGTCACGGCGCGTCCTTGGAGGAAAAGCGTAAAGATATTACGCCATCAGCCAACACAGGCCAATGCACGCCGATGACCTCTGTGAACGACCGTGGTACCTCTGGAGATGTCTAGAGACGATACCAAAACTGATTCGATTCCTTGAGAAATCGGAGAGATTTCATTTCATTTCATTTATGATGAGTTTCCGCAGAAGGGCGGATCAAAGATTCGAAGTTTCGAATAAACACGTACCTACATATCCATATCCTTGAAAATATCCTTGAAAAATTCCCTTTCCGCATGTTGATGTTCGAGTTCCAGCGTCGAGTTGATCTCCGACCAGTATTTTCTCTGATTGTTCACGTTTAGGTCCAACGAGCATGCGAAATCATGCGACAGGTGGGATTTGTGCAGGTGGAAACGGTGGAGATTGTGAATCGATCACAGAAGGTGAGAAATCTTTGGTTTTTGTGCCATTCTAGGTAGCAGCGGTGACGAAGTGGATGGTCAATCTAGGACGCTTTTATAGAAGAAGAAATAAGAAAAAAAATGAAAAGTGGTAGTTTCATAACAATAACCCCGTGGGTTACTGTTGTCGCTCAAGCTGCCCAAAAATATTACTGTTGATTGTTGATCATTGTTGATCGATTCCCACTGTAAGCCAAGTAAAAAATCGAAAGCGGAAAAAAACTGAACTGCTATGAAGATTTTTTACTACCCTAATGCAGTTCCTTCTGTAGTGATTTTAAAGTTTTGCGTCACCAATCCAGTTTTACGCCGACAGTGTGGCGTTCGTACTTTTAATGTGGTCGATTTGAGATAAACGAGCAAGCCAGTTTTTTTACATGTTTTTTGTATTCGTTTATAAGAACGTTTTCAATCGACTAGGTTATAGGTTAAAGGTTTTCGAGAGTTGCGAAAAATGGAGCAATTCAAGGATGTGCTTCTCGGTGGACTTGCTTCTTTGACGATTTCTATTTTTTAACTTGTTTCAAGTTCATCATTGATTAAATACTCAGTTGTTCCAGGTGGTAGAGCTGACCCGTCAATCACTGGCTGAATTCGATGCCGCCGGAGATTGTTCTGGCATGCCAGGAGCCCGAACAGGCGCGGATCGTTCGAGAAAGAGGAAGATTGAGGAAGAAGTGAAGGAGTTAGTAAAAGTTTCACATATTGAAGGATTTGGCTTTGCCGTTCACCTTTGTTGTATTTTATCGGGCTTACTTTTTGGCCCGCATGGTGCAGTGGTAAGAGGCGCTGCTGTCACTCGCACGGTCGAGCGATCAATCCCGGCCCGAGCTAACCAAGCCTTCTATCCCTCCGGGGTCGGCTAAATTGGTACCAGATTAGTCTGGGAAGGTAAAGACACTGACCTAGCATAGCGGCTGGCCCTCGCAGGTCATTGTATAGGCCAAGTACGCATTCACCATGCCTCTGCGATTCTGAATTAAACACGAATGCGGCGGCGCGTCTTTCGGGGTTTGATCAACGCCGACACCTTTACCTTTACCTTTTACCTTTTACTTTTTGAAAAGGGCGCTCGGAAGAGGCGCTACTGGTAACCGCACGGTCGAGTGATCGATCTCTGCTTAGGGTAACCAAGCCTTCCATCCCTTCGGCGTCGGGTGAATTGGTACCAGACTTGTCATGGAAGGTAGAGACACTGACTTGGTATAGCAGCTGGTCTCCTTAAGCCACTGCATAGGCCAAATACACATTCGCCATGCATTCTACTCTTCGGTTCTGAATGGATGACGAATGCGAGGCGCGAGCTTACGGGACTGATCAACGCGGACACCTTTACCTTTGCCGATACCTTCCCGGACTTAAATTTCGAAAGGGAAGTTGGATGAGTTCACAACCATTTTTCCCACTATATACAAAGCCCTAATTGTTGATGTTTTATGCGAATCTTTACCCCTTCTGGTTCGCTGATATGTTATTCACCTCCATTGCTTTCTTGCGTATTTTCCCTTTTTTGCCTCGGACTAGTTTCCTCGACAGAGCAGCGTAGCCTGCTCTTCCTTCGCTCCTTCTCCTCCTCTTCTCCTCTCGCACACAATGAATTCGTGCCTCATTTCGCGGCACTCTCAAGTCCGACGTACTTCGCGAAAGTGAATAGAGTGAATTGCCGTCTAGCAAACCGCTCATTCAAGAAAACGAGTCCAGAATAAGAAAGGCGAGCAACAGATGAAATACGTGCGTATTTCTCTGTTGCTGTTCGGTTTTCTATTGCCTCTCATCAGTAACTCCCTTCTTGCGGAACGAATACACTAGATGTCCCCAGGGCATTTTAAACTTATTGTGGATATCGTTCCTTGTACTATGTTTGCCCTAAGAGATGTCATAGAGTTTCCACATAATTGTTGCGTTAGTGGCAAAGATTAATGTTTCGCGTTAGTTGAAGAAAATGCTCCACTTAAATAGGGCACTTCAAGGATGACCATAAATCGTCGGTTCTAGTATTGTTGGTGCAAAAGTTCTCGGACATTTACGACTTTTTGAATTTGAAAAGCATTTCCGCGTTGCTATTGTTCAGATATTGTAAAATAAACTGTTTTGTATACCAAATGACCGAGAACTTTTGCACCAACCTAATATTGCTGCATAGAAGCATTTCTTCGTGGCACAGGGGAGACGAGCTTTTGCCTTCTACCATTGCCTTTGAGGACTTAGTTCTTTTATTTTCTGTTTTTTTTATGAGGGTTTGCTCAAAAATTGAACGTGATGTTTTGCTCAGCGAAATGGTGTTTCGTAAAACGAGTTAAATACGCCTTTGAGGCCGTACTCACGGTTCTTAAGCAGTGGAGCGTAGCGCGAGCCGAGTGAGGGTATATCAGAAAGAGCTCAACATATCTGTCTTTTATAAGCCCCATTTTTGATCGAATTTATTGATTTTTCGATTTTTGTAGAAAAACGTTGATGAAACTAGACCAGCTGTTCTGCTTTTTCTTTTACACTTCTCTTGTAACCCTTAGATTCCCAACCCGAACAAGCGTTTTTCGATGTTACATCTGTTGAGGTGTAAGAGAGGCTTGTTGGTGTGTGTAATAGGATCGTCAGGAGTCCAGGATAATCCTGGGGCCCAGGGTTTCGGGTCCTGCCTGAGTCATAGTTGTTGCTAATTGCTTCGAACGCCCATACATTACTCTACCCAGTGCGGTGTCCACTAGGTAACGGTAAAGGTAAAGATTGTCTACGTTGATCAGTCTATCAAGGACGCGCCATGCATCCATCTTCCATTCGGAATCGTAGAAACATAGTGAATGCGTATTTGGCTTATACAATGACTTGTGGGTGTCAGCCGCTGTACCAAGTCAGTGTCTTTACCATTCCAGACAAGTCTGGTACCAATTTACTTGACCCTCGAGAAATGGAAAGCTTTGTTGGCCTCGGTATAAGATCGATCGCCTGGCCGTGCAGGAGGAAGGGTCGCTTCTTGCCGCGGCACCACGGATGCATCTACCTTAGAATGTTTTCTCATATCTGGTAGTTGGAGCACAGAAAACATGTCATTACCTTCTTGGACAAGTCTGGTACCAATTTTCCCGACCCCAGAGGGATAGAAGGCTCGGTTAGCCCGGACGAGGATAGGCCGCTCGATCGTGTGGGTGTCAGTAGCGCCTCTTACCACTGTACCACGCGAGCCCTTCGGGTTACTGTAGCTTTAGAATTCTTAGTTTTTCCAAATTACATCCACTGCTTTTCAGGCAAGCAGTGTCGAGCGTGCCAGGCCGTTCGACGGCTATCGTCTATCCGTTCAGCCAACCGACACATACCGGCTATCTAACACACGCCACGATGTTGCCAAGGGATTAGATTGACGCTGAGAATTAGTGTGCAGCGATTGGTAGACGTTAGCTGTATTGTGTGGTTCGTTGTCGTTCATCATCATCATCATCATCGTTCGAGTTGCTAGTACTATATTTCAACCCCCCCCCTTTTCCCTTCGAAATTTCAACCCCATTGTGTGTGACCGCTTTTCACACGAGAACGCGACGTTTTCTCGTCATTCTTCCGTCGTTCAGATATCCCGTTCGTTTTTGTATGTGCCCAAAACGATAAGCTGCATTGTTTTATAAAAATGGTTTCTCCCATCAGAATCTTCTTTAGCGCCAAAAAGCGTTAGTGGCATTCGTAAGAGAGCGTTTGTAGCGCGATATTAGATTGTCTAAGATTTTGTCGCGTCGTCTAGACCACGATTTAGTTTCCATATTACGGTATCTTTATGTTGCAGTTCACTTTTGTTGAGTTTCGTATAAAAATTTCTATGAATCTCCTGTCTGGATTTGGTCTATTTGTACTGAAATTCAACGGTTACTTCCAAGGAAATCGAGAATGATTGTGCTTTCCTATAGCATTACCATTTGTCATTTATTGTCTGTTAGGTGCTGGTAGGTCCTAAGTGTTGTGGAGAGATGTAACATTAACAGAATGTAACACATAGGGTGTGGAATTGATATAGTCACTTGATAATGAAACAGAAATTGTCCTGCCTTTTTTCTGGCATTCGTCCATCTCGGACTGTGTTGATGTTATTATGGAACAGTTGTCGATGTATCTACAGTAAATCAAAGGCTGACGAGATAGCACTGGTTCTCCTATTCTGCTCATGAAGCATGTTGCAAGAACTGTCACAAGCTGTTGACCCATTACCAGACCTCTTAATTGGAGAAAATGCGAGCATGACCATCTAGAGATATTACACTTCAAGCATTCCTTGGCCAGAGCCATAATTGAGTTCCTCTCTACTTAAAAAAAGCATTGGAACGTTCAACAGTGTGAAGAGCAATATGCTCGGAGGGCGTGTTGTTAACATCAACGCTTTTAAACTCGAGAGAAACTCAATAATGGCTCTGGTCAAGGAATGCTTGAATTGTAACACCTTCATAGGGTTAGGCTATTACTCCTAAAACAATAGGAATTCCGGCAATTGGTTAACGGCTCGCGTCATCTCTTGTAACCTGCGTTATGAGCAGAATATAAGAACGGTGCTAACTCGTCTGCCTTTGATGTACTGTCCTACTCCTAATCTCCTGCAGAACCTACTGGGTTTTGTCGTAAGCTAGATTATAACGCTGTTTGAGGTCTTTCCGTCCTCACTAAGGCCCAGATTCATCATTGGTAACCCCCCGATAAACCCCGAGATATAGCCCGAACGGCGCCCACCTTAGCCTTCTTATCCTTTACTTCCTGTGTTGTAGGCAGTCTCTCATCGACTCTGCCGTCTGGCTCTGGCTGCAGAGCGGTTTCCGTTCGTCCGTTCATGAATTCGGGCCTAATATCCTCAATACAACTTTCCTCAGGGCTTTCAAACATTGTCATAAGCTAGTTGGTCTTTCTTGAAACAGTTCCAGTGCTATAGCGGAAAGTTAATCATCATCAATGATTGCTTCAGATTGTTTTGTAAATAAAAGGGTTTGGCCATTAGAACAACCCTTGATTTCCCGGTTCTAGTTTAAGCTGAAACTTTGGCGAATCATTTTGACTTGAAATTAAAACGGCTAGGTGTTTATTTCACTTTATGACGTTTAAATAACTATTTGATAACAGAGTCAGTAGCTACCCAGAAAACTGTTCAAAGACCTCCATCTACTTTCTACTGTGGCGACCCCTAAAAGCAATTCACATAGTGTATATGTGAATTCCTTTCGAGAGGTTTATTGCACTCGTATTTAGTCGAGCTTCATCCTGAAGGGTAAAAAGGTGGAACATATCGTTGGATAATGGTGCTGTTCGTTCGAACACTCATTCTTGTGGGTTATAGACTGGTGCGAAATTTATTGGCTGGTACCCACTATGAACCGCTTTTTGAAGTTTGTACGTAGGCAACATTCTGTTGTGCCGTGGGCACAGTTTATGAGCCTCACCGAGAACTGCGAAGCTTACCCAACCGTCGAGCTTGTTGCGTAAAATTTGGCGCGACAGTTTGGTGCGTACGTGTTTGCGTTAGCCGTTTTTATCCTCTTTTCCACTATTCCATATCTGCTTATAATCTACGCAACACTTTCATTCCTACTGATCTCCGTTGGTAGCTCTTCTTGACTCACTGAGAAATTCTGGGAAGCCGTCTCAGCAGCACACATCGCTTGCTATTCTTTTACTTTATACAGCTATTATTATATGCACTTATTATACATTCATTAGCTACACTGCAGCTATACACGAGATCATCAACGTCATCAACAAAAATGACTTGGTAGTGATGTCATCTGGAGGCTTAATTGTGGTACTTGAAATAATTGGCGATTATCGGATTTTTTTGGATTCTTTTCGATCTAAATCCACTGCGCGCGCTTAAATTTACAAATGCTGGAGATGCTAATATATTAGTTGTTGCAAAAGTCTTGCGACACTTTTGCAACATTCTTCAAATTGACAGCAATTTATTCAAACAAAATCTCAGTCAACGATATAATCACTAATCAGAGTTATGAGCTCCTCCTTTTTTAGGGCAACTTCTCAATTCCCCTCCGCCAGAACTCTGAGAGCTGTGACGAAAAAAAAATTGGCCAACCTCTACTGCCAGTTGGTTTCGGTTGTCGAATCCCATATCTCGAAAGTGAAAGAGCAAGGTCGGAAGAATAAGGTGGATGCGGTAGAACTCCCCGTCATGGGGAAAAACGCCCTGAAAGGAAAAAGTCTACCTCTTGCATGGCAACGCTCGTCCTCATGTCGCAAGTGCGACTCGTGAGAAAATTCAGGATTTAGGCTGGGAAGTTCTACCGCATCCACCTCATTGTCCAGACCTTGCTCTTTCAGATTAGCACTTAATCTGGTTCTTAAAGCAACACCTTCAAGATATGGGATTCGACAACTGAGATCAACTGGCGGCCAATTTTTCTCGTCACAGCTGTCAGAGTTCTGGCGGAGAGGAATTGAGAAGTTGCTCTAAGGAAGGGGGAGAGTCATAAATCTGATTAGTTATTATATCGTGGACTGAGATTTTGTTTGAATAAATTGCTGTCAATCTAAAGAATGTTGCAAAAGTGTCGCAAGACTTTTGCAACAACCTATTATATGCCGTTTCTTTTTACTTGAAAGATTTGTGTTTGAGAGTGATTGTTATTCTGGATCCTCAAGTGCTGGACATGATAACATGTGCGTCTTTCATTTTTATCTGAAAAAAGATATTTTGAGGAGCGGTTGTTACCTTGGGTTCAGCAGAGTACAAAAGCCATTTCTCCTGCCTTTGATGCCGCCCAGTCCACTAGACTATATCTGGACCTGTGCCAGCACTTGACTCTCAGTGCGTTGCATTCAAAATCACGTAGCGAACATTCAAGAATGCATAGAACGCAATCTGGCCTCATTTTGAAAGCAGTTTCCAATTTTCCATTGGCTGGAATCGGTCCATTTTTCCGCTTCAAAGCCAGCTGCAGTCCTACATGAATAGAACGAGCGATTTACAGTAAATGTTGCGAGCTCTATTCACGTGCATTACAAAGGCGATCGTTTTCAGTTATTTTGTATTTCACACTTCCACTGCGTGGCCTAGGCGAGCGCTTATTGATTTGCAAAAGTATGTAAAAACTATGGTGGTATGTGATAGACTGATTGAAGCCAAATGGCCAAGATGTTACAAGAATTCCGGGCAACGTTTCGGCGAGTCCGCCTTCACCAGAGCCTGGAAGAGAAAAGAGCAATTTGAGAAATCAAAACTTGACATTGTTCTTGATCGAGTGAACGAAAAAAAATTGAAGTGTCTCAAATTTCTCTTTTATCTTCCAGGCTCTGAAGAAGGCAGACTCGTCGAAACGTCAGCCAGAATGAACTTGTAAGATCTTGGCTATTTGGCTTCAGTCAGTCCATCACCTACTACTATATTTGACATGTCAAGATTGAACAACAGTCGATCATGGAATATGTGCAAACTAATCATTTGCCTATAGAAAACGCGAATGTTCGATCGGCGCAGTGTAGATCGGGAAATGTTGAAGGTGATTTCTGTGCTCCGTATTGCTAGAATTAGCAGAAGTTTCTGAAATAAATGCATGCGTGCTGCAGTGGCACGACACGGCCAAACGATAAATCTACCAGATTTGTTTGGTAAGGTGAGAACACTGACTTGGCAGAGCGGCTGGCCCCCACAAGTCATTGTGTAGGCCAAATACACATTCACCATCCCTCCTCGGTTGTGAATGGAACACGAAGGCATTGCGCGTTCAAAGGAGACGGATCAACGCCTGTCTTCCTACATTTACTCTCCATTGAAAATATTTCTTTAGTATTCGAGCTGTTAAGGTGGAAATCAGATTTTCTCTAACTATTTATTTATCTTGTTATTTCGTAGTTAAAGAATTGGAAAAATACATTTCATGCTTACTTGCGTTTCGAAGCTGAGGACGAATGCGTGGCGCAATCCCAAGGACGCTTACTGGGCTCGATCACTTCATCTTCGCAGTTTGCTCTCAGTGAATGCAATGCCCCTGGTCCCCCGCCTGCTCCGTTCCGCTCTGATCCCAGTCGGGCGGCTCCGAAATCGAAGCCGATGCGCTTTCTGCGTGGCCTCTTCAAAGCACTGCCACCGACGACGGCGAACCGTCGGGGGAATTTCCGCCGGCGAACATTCAGCTCACCCCTACCCGCGCAATGTCGACGACGATAGTGGTCCCGCTCTGCTCCGAGAGTGTGTATGTGCGGGCGGGGGATCAGCTGTTCCTCGGAGGACGAGCGTCTAGACTTCCAGAGCGCTGCGATGAGTGATGCGGGCAGAGACGCAGAGTGTCGCATTGATTCGACGGCTGCATAGTAGTGTTGTGTCTGTGTGCACGGCTCATACACACCAGTGGCGATGGAGATGCAGACGACGAGAGACAGACAGACGAACAGACAGACCTGCGGCGAGACGAGCGCTGCTGTGTATTCCTGTCTGTCGATGTGTATACGCGTGTGTATGCGTATATCTGCTGGTGTATGTCTGTGTGTGTACGAGTGCGGGACTCGTTTCGCTGTGTGTGTGTGGCTCGGGCATCACACCATCGCCAGCACCATCAGCCCCCCCCCCCGTCTCCCATCTCCCCGTCCCGTCCCGTCGCCCCGTCCTCCGTCGACCGTTGTCGTCCCATTCGGGGAGTTTTTTCAGCAGGTGTACCTTCGCTGCTTTACCCTCTACCCAGCCCGGGTGAGATCCAACATCCTCGATCTAGGCTCTGGGTTTTCTATTGTCCGTGGAGACCTCGCCGAGGGTAACTGTTAACGAAGAGGGAACGGGTGCAGGTATCTGCGGCGAACACCAGAACCATTTCTTTTCCCAGGGTATATTAATATGATAGTTGACTTGTTTGTGAGTGAGAATACTGACAGTGACCAGTCAAGACCCACGAACAGGTCTACTCCAGTTCAGCTGCCTCTCTAGAGGCTGCTAGAGATCGGGGGGACTTGAGGCACCCGTGCAATATACGCCGCAACGTTAGATCATGTGATCTGGTGCATCGCTTGTGTAGTGTGCTGCATCATGCTGTCATACGCATGTTAGGCAAACTCATACCCAGACTGAAACGTAGAAACAGCAGTTCGGACACCCTAATGTTTGATGCTAAACTGTGTAAAGTTTGTTATACGTGATTTTGGTCGGGTTAGTAAAGTGGATGTGCGTAACGAACGAGTGTAATACTTGGCAACGTTTTCGCTTTTTTCTTGGATCGATTATTTATAGCATTATGGTGCTACATATACAGTCTAGTAATTCACCTATGTTTGTTTCTAAATCTTGTTCATTATACTCGTAGATGTAATAAATAAATGAATAAGTAAGCCAATTGTCAACAGATCACGTAATTATGATTTAATACGAATAAAGATGAATGTAAGGGCATGCCATGAAGGCAGTCAATGCTGCAGAGTTCCGCGTGTGCCTCATATGCGTCAGAATACTTGCGTTTTTCAATCCGATCAACTCTTCTGCTGCAAGGATTAATCCTTTGATCTTCTTTCTCAATTTTCTGCAGATGCTTACATTCAAGCTTTGTCACCGAGGCTTAGTCGCGCACATCGCTGCAGCTAATTTCAGTGACGGCTGACTTCTATGATTGAATTAATCACACTAAAAAACTAAACTATGTGAACATCAGATTCAATTGAATCTTTCTTCGATGGAAATGATCGCCAAGTCCCCGTTTGGTACTCACCTGACGCTCTTACGACGATCCTAAACAACTCGATATGGGTTTGGTGATGTACGAAGAATCGGCGGGCGAGATGTGGCTGATGTACGGCTCAGTTCGGAGCCGGTCGTCGTGAGTGCTGAGCCTGTTTCACGACGGCGGCGCAGCGATGCGCTGCGACCAGTTCGTCACCAGCGCTCCGTATTTTGCGCCGACGCGAACTCGTCCGATCGGCGCCCAGGACGACTTCGTCTTCTGGTCTCCTCGTTGTTCACGTTAACCACCACGTCGCCGTCTCCCACCCGTTTACCCGGCTCAAAGAGGGCGAGAGGTTGGCTCGGTGAGGCGGCGATCAGCCTGTCACTCTCAATATCCCTCTTCTTACTATATTATCAGCCTATTAATGCTTGGCTTTCGAGGTGTGCTCTGCAGGATCTTGCAGACGGTGCATGTAACTGAAGTCGCAACTGCGAAGGGTGGCTCTGTGTTGGGGAAGCTGGGTGAACTTCAGAAGACACACCCTCAACTCGCTGTGTGTGACATGAAAGCACATCGCCTGAGGGGTTGAGGTATCAGGCCTCGTCTCAGTCGCATAACACAGAGCAGAAAGAACCATCGAGCCGAACGGTTGAACACGGAGGTCAGCATTCAGGGCCGGGATTCATGAACGGTTCATTGACCCGTTACAGTGATATTCACCTCGGTTACCCGCCAAAACGTGATTTTTCAATCGCAGTCCCACTTCGGCGGTGAACTGGCCGGTGAATTTCACCGGCCGGGCGAGGCCGGTGAAACGCTAACCGGGAAGCGTAACCGGCACTCTAGCGTCAAGTTTTCTCGCTCTGGCACCCTGCCAAGCCGGGTGGTGCGGTTACGGTCATAGCAAATAACTGACGCGCACACCTGTTACCGGTACGTCCATCAATCAGAAATCCCGGTTAAATCCAATATCGGAGACGGTGAAGTTAACCGCCGGTGAAAACTTTTCCTTCTTCTGCAAAGCTCTTCCTTTCATGTCGTTGTCCATGCTCATGGAACGTCGTCTGAGGTAAACGTAGGACTTCGTCTCGGGGATGGTACGACTGACAAATCGAATAAACTCCCAGCGGCAGTGACGGAGTGGCGATGATGACGACGGTGGTGGGGACTAGTGGACTATATGCACGTATCGAGTTTGGAGTGCACGACGATTTTTTGGTGGGACTTGCCGACGAGCAGTTCGCAACGGAATCCGATCCCAGCGCCGCCACCGTCGCAGCCCCCGGCGAGCGCTCCGGTTCGTTGCGAACACACTCCTACAGCACGCCACATCACCCGTCGTGTTTGGACGACGAACGATGGGGATTCCTTCCTGCTTCCTGGTTAAATTTTACCCTACCATTCCCACCCGTCAGTCGTACTTCTCCCGTTTTCTTGTTCAATTCCACTCCTCTCTCAGAAATTATTCATCTAGTTAGCAGGTTTTCGTCACCACCGGCGCCCCTCTGGTCGTGTTTGGATGACGCAGAACGACGAGAATTCCTCCCTGACTCATGGTGGAACCTTCCCCAACTGTTGTTACCCATCACCGCTTCTATTCGAGAAATCGTTCAACTAGTTATCAATTTTTTGATGGCTACGACACCATTCCAAATTCATCAAATTCCTGCACTTTCTTATCGAATAGCTGTCAAAAAGCCATGAAACTCCCCTAATGAGACCTGAACAAAACATAAGTGATAATGTGATAATTAGTAGTTACCATTTCGTGTTCTTCGATGGAAATTTTTGGGTTATTCGATTTATCTCTGATTTCTATCCCAAATGTCCTTTCCCGTTCTACTATCTGATTTATCTACACCTCCCCACTATACTGTTCTACATGGCATAATTACTTGCCCTGCGGCTCTATAGAAAACAAGTCCTTTCTAAAAATGATTTTTTGTGATCTTCCCAGAACCTCCAAAAGTCTCACGAATGTTCTTCATGTTATTGATGCTTTGGAGGATTGTAAAAGCTTTGTTCAACTTACTTCTCGTTTTCAGTTCTGTTCCGATTCATGCCTGATTCATACCGGCAGCTTGAGGAAAATTGGAAATTCGTTTTTTTCCCAATGCTTCTATGGGTCTTTTTGTTATTCTTGCAAAACCCACATTTCTCGGTCGGTATCTGAAAAGTTATCAAAGATGTATTAGTTGAAAATTCAAAAACTGTCTTGAATAAGATCACTTCTCTTTACGGGTATTATGCATTGAAAATTGTTTTTATCTTTTTGTTGTAACTCTCTCATAATGCGGAGTGGTCTCAAAATGATGCTGTTTTTGAAATCAATCACCGCCTACTCCAACGCAGACTCATTCTTCTTTAATTTCCGTTGGCCTCCGTCTCACAAGACGAACACTCGTCTTTCAACGAGTTATGGATGGCCGTTCCAGTCGGAGTTTCCGTTCAGTTCAAATTAGGAGGGGTAAAGGTAGCAGTTCCGAAGGGTTAAATGAAGGTGGCGCAGTGGCAAAAGGTGCCACTCACGTCTGCACTGTCCTGGGATCGATCCGTACCCCGGCTAACCAAGCCTTCCATCCATCCGGGGTCGGATAAATTGGTACCAGGCTTGCCTGGAAATGTGAAGACACTAATTTGTTCTCCAGGTACGACTCTGTATAAACCTTGGCATCGTACAGTTGTTTCGTGTGCTGTATTTGAGCTCGACACAAGGTTGGTAGATGATATTTATTGGCTGACGTTTCGGTGAAATCACCTTCTTCGGAGCCTGAAAGGATCAAGACGATTGGAGAAACTATTCGACCAAACGTCGCATTGAATCTAATAGGAATTCACGATCTATTCTCCAAACGGCTAAGTCAAGGGAGAACGGGATAACATACCTCAGCCTGATCCACAGATCGGCAGAAAACCCCCCTGCCCGTCGCTACCCCTGGTACCCCTGCCCGTCGCTTCCTCGTTTTCTGCCGATCTGTGGATCAGGCTGAGGTATGTTATCCCGTTCTCCCTTGACTTAGCCGTTTGGAGAATAGATCGTGAATTCCTATTAGATTCAATGCGACGTTTGGTCGAATAGTTTCTCCAATCGTCTTGATCCTTTCAGGCTCCGAAGAAGGTGATTTCACCGAAACGTCAGCCAATAAATATCATCTACCAACCTTGTGTCGAGCTCAAATACAGCACACGAAACAACTAATTTGTTCAGCGGCCGGCTCCGTGAGCTATTGTACAGAAACGTCTATCCCATGGAAGACGAGTAACAACAGTTGGGTAAAGGTTAACCGTGAATCAGGGAGGAATTGCGCCTTGGGACTGATCAAAGCTGACCTTTTACCTTCGTCTTCGACCTTCGATGATTGTGACTCTTCTGATATACTCCACCTTAGTGGAAAGCATTTAGACAGTTATAAGAGTATCACTGCAAACTAGAGGATTTTCGCTTGCAATATACCAATCAGGACATCTGACGAAGTTACGATATGGCGAGAAATTTGAATTGAAATTTGTCCGGATTTGGCTGGCCAACCTGTGTGATAGATTCCTTCTGTACTGATCGTTTCCTCCCAAGTGTACCAGTCTTTAACTGCAAGTTCATAGTTGTAGTTTGTTCCCTCGTTGTTTCATGTGGAACTGAGCAGGACAGGTAATCACCGCTCAGTTTTAGACCACTGGAAAGGTATTGATAAAAACGTTGAAGAAAAGTGGAAAAGTTGATGTCCAGAGCGAGACCGTTCCCGGTCTTATGACGTCCGTCCTCCTCGTAACCTCCTCCTACTCGTTTTCGGTTCGATACCGTAATCGCGCTCAGAACGGTAGTTTCACAGTCGTTGGTGCTACTCCTTAATTGAAATTTTTGCTCGCGTTCATTTTACTTACTATTTAATGGTTTTTTCAACTTATTCATTCATTTACTAGACGCACAAGTATTTCAACAAGAAGTGTGGTTAGTGGGACAAATAGAAAATTGTAAATTCACCAAAAAGGCACGAAATTAAATCAATCAGAATATGATAGCTAGTGATGAATTTCAAGTTACTGTAATATTTTATTTTTTCGCCCCATTGAAATGACCTTCGGGGAAAATTCAGAGCAGAACATATTCTCCGTCTTCTAGTGTTTCAGTATGTGTTGGCATACGAGTTTCCAGTGCCAGATCCTTCATGCGATTAGATTGAAGATAACTAGGCTCTGAGCAAGCGTATAGAATGAATAATGGTATTTAGCAATAAACCCGGATCGGAACTGCCTGCTGCACCTCCGACAAACTTCTGGACCGGTTTCGTTGCTAATTTGTTTGATTTCCGTAGAATTTTTCGAGTAGTTTAGTCAAGTGGTTGGGTTTCGCTGCCGCTTCTCGTGACGGCTTTGACTAACTTCTGTCACTCGTATGACTAAGGTTTTCCTGGAGTTGACTGGCCAAGTCGTCCGCATCATTCTGTTGGCATCTTACCCTCAACCTCAACCTTGATGGCTGGCTAAGAAGCTTGCTGCAGTGCTGGGTAAACTGTTATGGATGGCCAGTTGGTATAGTTTACTTAGTTCTGCTCTGGGTAGCACCACATGCTGTGCATCCATGTGGGAATATTGGCTGTCTAGATTACGTAACAATGGTGTCCAATTTTGCCGTGGCCATCAGCGGCTGGGTTAACCCAATTCGCTAAATGCGACTCCAAGTTCTCTCGGATACAGACATCGGCATTGTTGGTACTGTTCTTCAATGGTTCAATGGTAATAGGCGCTTTTTCCACCCGCACAGTCGAGCGATCCATCCTCGCACGGGTTAACCAAGCCTTTTATACTTTCGGGGTCGGGTAAATTGGTACCAAATTCTCTGGGAAGGTAAAGACACTGGATGGGTATAGCGGCTGGTCCCCGCAAGTCATTCTATGGACCAAATACGTCATCACCTGCCATCTACGATTCTAAAGGGAAGACGAGTGCATGGCACGCTCTAAGGGGACTGATCAACGCCGGCACCTAAACATCACCTATTCCGTGTGCTCTAATATATGATTCCGAAATGAGGGCTGTATCCAAATGAATGTATTTTTGTTTACCACTGTCCTCTTTCTACTTTTTCTTTTCTTTCCTATTTTCTATCCGGTTTTTTAATATTAAGTACAATAGGATTTGAGTGCTGGTGTGCAGGGAGTAGATGAGGCGTATCGATTTCGCTCAAGTGTAACTAAGTCGCTTATTCTCACGTTTGCAGCGGATTATTTGCACTTGTTTGCAGTTGAACGTTGTGTACAAGTGCACAGGGAAATATCATCTGATCTTTAGCTAACAGAATAACGCACAGATATTTTATCTGATTTTTTCACTTATTCGCTTTCTTTTAACCGATTTACAAGTAGAATTTAATGTAAAAATGAGGCCCAAACGTCTTCGGAGTTAGTATGCTTGGGAACTGATAATCATTTTGATTTAACAAATCCCTTTCAGCCTTTCCTTGATGAGCTGCGCTTTCTGAGAAACTGTAATTATTTTAAATTTTAGTAAAATTTTTCGTAGAATAGATTGATCGATAAGCGCGAGCGTGGCCTTCTAATGATAGCGGTAACGGGTGTCATTAACATTAGTGATTGGTTATTTTTTAAGGTGTTTTGGGGTTTTTGGTTCCAAATTCAGAATTTACTATCCAGTACTTATATTGATTCAGAGATCAAATGCAGTGTTGCAAGAGTTTCTTCGGTGAGCTGTCATCTATGTAACTTAGGTATGGATTATGTACCTGACTGGGTAGCATTCTTTCTCCATATTTTTTTGGTTGAACATTCGAAGGGTAAGGGTAAAAGTAGAATCTGAAACCACAAACCAACTAAATCTTATTTCTAAACTCTATTTGTACGTTGATTTCTTTTTTAATTTATTTTTTTGCCCTGGTGATTTTGACTCCTTTCTCCCCATTTTATTTCAGTTCTGAATTAGAAATATAAAGCTCTGAAAATTTCGTTAAAATCGTCTCATTCCTTTCATCGATTCAAGAATTTAGCTCTTTTGGATCGTATTTTCTCTACCGAGATTAGTAGGTCTCCTTTCGCCGCCGTCGATGTGTACATTTGAATTTTTTTTCCATTTTTCCCACCAGCCACTCCTGGACCCGTATTCATGAAGACGAATTAAGACCGCTCTGTACCTTGAATATACCCCTTCACGCGTTGGTGCATCCGGCTTTGCTTCTTAGTCGGGTTTATTCTAGGTATATAGCGGGTATGTTGTTAGTGGTTCCGGGTTCTGAATGTCGTGACGTTTTCCTATGTGCTTTCCCGAATCGTTTTTGGTGCAAGTCGTTCTGTCCAAACTTTTCTTTCTCATCAATACCCATTTTCTATCGATTCGCGGTTTTTCTTGGGTATACGACGCATTTCTACGGTTACACATAGTTTTGCACGGTTGAGTGCGGATGAATGACTTTCAACTATAAATTTCATAGTTCCTTCATTAATCAGCAGAATCGCATTCGTGCTCTCTGGAAAAACGACCGTCATCCAGCCTTGAGCGACCTCAGATGACAGATTATCTTATCGTCTCGTGTCTTGGCCAGGGTGTAAATCAACCTATACGTGAGAGACAGCATCTGGGCACATGCTGCATATTTATTAATTTTCTCGCTGAACACTTTTGTACCGCCTTCCTTCTCCTTTTTGACAGTAACCGTGGCGAAATGATTTCTAACCGTTCATCTTTGCGCTTTTTTACCCCGTTCGTCGCAGTTTGCATGAGCTTCTCGGAGCCGCCGATATGGTCATACCCAGAATTGATTAGTGGCTCCTTCTAGTCGGTATTTGTCGAATGATAGCATCTACTAGAAGAACGTTCTGGAATGTGATAATGCCAAGGCATAGTTCGTTGCATCTAGTTCTTTCTTTTTTCTGTTTTCTTCTTTTTTTTACAGTTTTTGGAAGATTCAAGACAACTTCCCATGCTTGATGATTCCGAATTTTCTTGAGGTGATGAGACACTCTGCCAGACAGCTGACGTCGACGCGGTGGTGATCGTCATCTACTTACAGTACTCGTTTATCTACCGTACACCTCGTGGGCGCCGTACTGCTTATCTAGTGACGGCACTATCAGCGTCGTGTTCGGCCCCGACGTCGCGGGGCCTATTGCTGAGGAGCAGGTCTGCGATCTGAGCCGGGTAGATAGGGACTGATGACCCTGAAATGATTTTTTTTCAAAATTTTCCTTATTTTCACACCCATCAAGGTATTAAACTCAAGGGAAACTCGACAAGTATCTCTCGTTCTCGCTCAGCAGTTTAGTATTACACACCTGCCACATGGTACAAGCTGTTAATCAGTTGAATGTTGAGAGTTTTGCATTTTCATGAAGACGTTATCAAGACCGTTCCATCATTTCTTTTGTCGTTCGGTGAGGTTCTTCAAGTGGTAGGAAGAATGGTGAAGCTATCCCGCCAAAGGCCTCGTCCAACCTAACATTCTTGAGAAATCGCAAAAACCACAAACGAAGCAACATTCGAAACATATCCAGCAACTTTTTGCGATAGAAGATGGATTCTAACGCTTTCCAGATGATGCTTGACCGCAAAAAATGATCAAAATGACGAAAAAAATCAAAATGACGAAATTGTCGATACGTCAGATCGCGGCCCATCGCCAAGATCAATACTAGGTCTGTGGACAATATGTAGAATTTGATCTGTTCTGACGTTCGCTTGTACAGCATTTCGGCAGATTTAATAAGTATTGTAGGGTATGCGTAGGTAAGGGCGAAGGGATTGGGGTCACCGAATTGACTACATCCTTTTCTCTGACAACCTTTCCTTTCTTTGGTTTTCTTGAACCATGTGTATAAAATTGGTACAAAATTCGATTCCCAATATTGCACTTATTGTACCTCGTTGCTATTAAATAATATTAATAATGGAAAGTGGATGATGTGGATTACAGGACGTACGTAATACAGTGGTAAAAGGCGCTAGGAATACCAGCATGGTCGAGCGATCAATCCCTGCCTTGGCTAACTAAACCTTCCATCCCTCCACAGTCAGGTTGATTGGTACCAGACTTGTCTGAGAAGGTATGGACACTGACCTGGTATAGAGGCTGGCCCCGGAAATCATTGTATAGGCCAAATACGCATTCACCATGTCTCTAAGAATCCGAATCGAAGTCGAACTTTCGAATAATTCCTGCTATCTGGAAAGAAACCGTAGAGGTAAAAAGGTAGAGGTATTGTCGTTGATCGGTCCCCAAAGGACGCGCCGTCGCATTCGTATCCCATTCAGAATCCTAGAGGCACGGTGAATACGTATTCGGCCTATACAATGACTCGCGGGGGCCAGCCGCTATACCATTTTGACAAAATTCACTTTTTTCGTTCAATTTCTTCCCTATGTGACTATAGACCTATTTTTTTGCTTAGACGCGGGGCCACCGGACTGCGCCACTAACGCAAAGAAGCAAATTCGACCCATGACGTTTATCATTTATTGCGCTTCCATTTTGCATTTTCGCCGCGCGGCGTCTAAACGAGCCCTAGCCAGTGTCCTTACCTTCCTAGACAAAGCGTACCAATTTACCGATCCCGGAGGGATTGAAGGCTTTGCTAGGGCTCGTTTAGACGCCGCGCGGCGAGAATGCAAAATGGAAGCGCAATAAATGATAAACGTCATGGGTCGAATTTGCTTCTTTGCGTTAGTGGCGCAGTCCGGTGGCCCCGCGTCTAAGCAAAAAAAAATAGGTCTATAGTCACATAGGGAAGAAATTAAACGAAAAAAAAAGTGAATTTCATCAAAATGTACTTCAATAAGGAGTAGCAGCCTTCTAAAAGACCCAGAACGACCAGTAAGTTTGCCTATATGAGGCGCCACCGGACTGCGCCACTAATGCAAGGAGCTGATTCGATTAAGGACGTAATTGTTCACTGCGCTTCAATTTTGCGTTTTCGCCGCGCGCCGTCTAAACGATCCCTTAGCCCGAACCGAGATCGATCGCTCGTCCGTGCGGATTACAGTTGCGCCTCTTACCACTGCACCACGCCGGACTTAAGAGAGGGTACCATTGAAAAACTGGTGTGGGGTGGTGATAGTGGGATAACAAGCGGTGCCTTGTCAGCAGCAGCCGCAAGTCCGGCCGCATTCTCTCTCTCTCTTGCGGGCGCGCACCCGATATCACTACTGCGCATCTGGTTGAGTGTGGGTGCGCGCCGGCGCGGATGCTGTAACACCCAGCAGCTCCAGCATCTCTCGAGGTCGTCCATCGTCGATTGTATAACTGAAGGGCTGTACGACCCGTAGGGATCCTCCTGGGCCTCATAAACCCCATAAATCATCTGCTTCGCTGCTGCTTCTGCACTGAGGTCATCAGACTCTGGTACTGGCCTGTCGTCCTCGTCGTTTGCATTCAGACGCAACAGCCGTAGAACGAGTCGATTGTGTGTGTTTACGAAGACTGGCTAGGGTTTTCCCGGCCGGCACAGGACTATTGAACTATTCATCGTGTTGGTTAGTCTTTTGCATCAGATAGCACGAGACACGGCGCGCGCTTATCTTCGTTTCCACGGCGACTCGCATCACAACGACGTGAAACGAAGCAGCCGACCGTTGGAGGGGCTGCTGTGAATAGAGTTACTGTTAGAAAGAAGAAACGTAGATGAGCTGCCAAGCATCATCTTCAGTAAACCACCTAGGTCGTGGTCCAGCTGAAAAATCGTGGCATTCCCAAGTCAAAATGGAGGGAATGGTAAAGGATGAGGTTGTCGGTGTTGATCAGTCCCCTGAAGACGCGCCGCTGCATTCGTGTTTGATTAAATTCGTAGGGGAGTGGCGAATTCACATTTGACATATATACAATGGCTTGCGGGAACCAGCCGCTATACCAAGTCAGTATCCTTCAGACCAGGGCCTAAATTCATGACGGGTATCGGCACAATATACCCGAGAATGAACCCCACCCGGCACAATTATTCGCATTCATGAGCGCGCCGCGGAGTGGAATAGGCCAGCGATATCCCCCAAATAAACTCCACGGCGCGTTCATGAATGCGAATAATCGCACCGACCGGGGTTTATTCTCGGGTATATAGCGCCGATGCCCGTCATGAATTTAGGCCCAGGGCCCAGATTCATGAACGGAAGAGCGGTCTCTGAAACCGCGGCGCATCCCAGAATCAGACAGCAGAGCCGATGAGAGAATGCGTTTAGCATAGGAAGTTTAGGATAAGCAGACAAAGGTGGGCGCCGTTCGGGCTATATCTCGGGGTTTATCGGGGGCTTACCAATGATGATTCTGGGTTCAGTCTGGTACCAATTTACCCGACCCATAGAAGGCTTGGTTAGCTCGTACGAGGATAGATAGCTGTACCTCAACCGGTGTCAGCAGCGTCTCCTATCACTGTGCCGTGAAGGTACTTGTTCAAAATAGAAAAGGCACAATCTCTGCAATGCGAATGTTATACGAAATCGGAATTCTTGGAAAAGGCATCTGGATGAAAACAGAGTCTTAACAGTAGGATTCCAGAATCCTCAATTCGAGTGGAAGAATTCTGACTTAATCTGTCGCCTCCATACTTTGGCAAAATCTGATCGATAGCTATGCAATCTTCACGTTCTGCTTCACCCCATCAATAGTCCGGCTCGCAGATCCCCCTCAAAATTTTAGATCCCGGGAGAGAGCGAGATGCGGGCAGATCTCCAACGTTCGCTCTCTTTGCGAAGCCTAAAATGGTGTCCAAATCCAATTCGCACGCTCTTCTCTCTATGACTAAAAGGATGTGCGGCGAGTGTGACGGTGGTGAGCCTCCGAGCGACCATCCGCTCGGATCTGCTCATCCTGAATGCCAGTCGCTGACTAGCTGAGAGCCGCTCCTCGTCGTTCCCTTTATCCTCGCTCTGGCCTCAACAGCAAGGCCTTCGCTGCAAATATCCAATTTCGCTAAGCCGCTCCGCATACATTTACATACTGTCTGTTCCCCCGTCGTCCTTCTGAGTGTCTGTCTAACAGACCGAGCCCCCGGTCCTCATCGTTGTCGGGTCGTATTTGACTTCGCCGACCGACTGCACTCCGTCATCTGGTCCCCGTCGATGCACATTCTGCGATCGAACATCGAGTGGGCTCTCTGAGGTTCTGACAATTCAAATGTCAGATTTTGACTCGAAGATCCGAAAGTTTAGGAGGCGAGCCTAACTGAGCGGTGACTGAGATGATGGAAGGTTTGGTTAGCCCGGGCGGGGATCGATCGCTTGAACATGCGGGTGTCAGTAGCGGCACTGAACCGCTACACCATGCGGGCTCCCCAGTTCTGCTGTATTTTTGATGAAAGATCAACATTTAGAGTTGCATTAAACTGACTGAATTATGGTTAGTCTTGGTTGTGCTTTCGTGGACAACATTTTAAATCCATAACCTTTCAAATTTTTTAACTCTAGTCAAATAAATATGACCAGAAACCGTCCCTCTATGTGTAACTCATGATTTAGAAGGACCTTAACTACCCTATGAGTGACGAATGTCTTCAGAAGGAATCAACAGTAGTTGTGTGATAGTTGAAGCTCAGAAAAAGCAAGAAATACCAAATCGCTGTTCAGTTTGCATAGGACTGGTTAAGCTTTTGGTCCTTTTTCGATTCTTTCAAAAAATCATCTTTCTTTCACCTGCTAGCTGGAAATTCTCGTTCATTGTTTTGAAAATGAAATTTGGCAAAACAAAATGGAGCGTATGTAGGTTGCTTGTAATCCTTTTCAGATGTAACGATTCGACATTTGCATTTGAAACCGACGTTTCTTCTTTATCATTTTTTGCAGCTATCAAAAGGTATTGCCAATGGCGATGTTAACTCGTGCTCTTTTATCTTCAAAGGTGCCCCATCTACTTCACGAAGCTTAACATTTACTTTTTCTTACATTCTCTCCCCCTTTGTCTCCTACTGTACTTGAAACGCCGTCGTTTTTGTTTTGTGTCGCTGAGTCACCGTACGATCCTTTTGTTTGTTTTACCAACTTATCCACCTTAAAATCTTACATTCCAGGTACTGATATCTGCGCCATGTGAAGTTTGGCCAGCCAGCTAGCAACGATGGGCGATGTGTGTGTTCTATGAATTATCTGGATATTCCTGTCTGAGCCGCTTTTGTCGTTGATCCTGTTCTAAAGTTCGCTGCTAATTCTGGAAGAAATTTCAATGCGGCTCCGTCGCTGTGTTTCGCCTTGCTTACAAGCTTTTGTGCTTTTTCACTTTTTGTTTGCCTTCGTGTAATTGCTTACCCATTGCTTGAGAATTCATCGAGTTTTAAGTCCAAATTCTCTTCAGTCAAAACAGCTGAGTGGAAGCCGCAGGTAGCTGTGATACTGCTAATCACCATAGCTGCACGAAAATCAGTATCAAGTGAATCAGGAACACCCAGGTGACCTTTTGGGTCTTAGTTACCCTTGATAGGAGAACGACAGCGCCTACGTTGTGCTCATTTTGTGGGCAAGCAACTACTGTTCGATTTTTTAATAATTAACGACTCCGAAATAAAAAAAAATTATAGGCAAAGTGGTCGGAGTAGATCCGTCCCCTAAGCACGCGCCACGCCCTTGTCCACCATTTAGATCCGTAGGACAGACTGATGCGCTCAGCCGCTGTACAAATCAGTCTCTTCACCCTCCCAGATAGTTATGGTATCAATTTACCCGGAGGAATGAAAGGATCGGTTAGCTGTGCGGTTGTCAGCAGTGCTAATTACCCTATTGGAATAAAAACAGGAAATAACATGCTCACATTATTTGAGTCGATCAAAAAAGTGCACAAAAACTAGCGAGTAAAAAGAGGACGATCCTTTGGAACTTGAAAATTCGAATTGCCCTTGAGGGATTGTTCTTAAGAATCCTTTTCCAAATCTCTGGAATCATTTGCTCTATCTCTCTGCATATACAAGAATAGTACATTCCCTTTACCTTTAGTTCATCGTCCTCAGCAGAGGTAAGAGGTAAAGGTAAAGGTGTTGATCAGTCCCTTAAGGACACGCCGCCGCACTCGTGTTCCATTCAGAATCGTAGAGACAGGGCGGATGCGTATTTGGCCCATACAGTGACTTGCGGTGGTCAGCGTCAGTGTCTTCACCTTCCCAGACAAGTGTGGTACCAATTTACTCGACTCCGAAGGGTTGGAAGGTTCGGTTAGCCTGGGCGAGGTTCGAGCTCTCGATCGTGTGTATATCAGTAGTGCCTCCTACCACTATGCCGCGCGCCCTTATCCACACGTAAATAGAAAACTGATAGTCGAGGGAGATCGTCCCCTTGCGGGGAGCCGAGCATACGGCCTCAGGCTTAACCGCCGGCAGTCCCGCGGGCCAGCGCTTCAGGCATCGCTCTGGGGGCAGACGAGAGTGTCCGTAGAGTGCGACAGCCGAGGGTTACTGTACTGTGCTTTTTGTGAGGCGCATGTTACAGCATCGACATTGACTGGGTGTCTGTCTGTGTGTATGTGTGGGGCTGTGTGGCTGTGAGGCTGTTAGCCTAAAGGCTGACGTTGTTTTACTACGGCGGAGGCCATGGGCGTCGGCACTAGACACCCACTTTCGAGGCTGGCTGGCGGCTGTGTGAAAAGCGCCCCGTTAGCAACAATCGACGCGGGTCGACCGTTCTTCAACGAACAAAAGAACAGCTGGTCTGATTCAGAGAACTGTTGAAGTGGTGGTGCTGTGAGCTTTTGGGAGAGCGAACGAGCGTTTTTCGCGGCGAGCACATTTCGCTCACACGCGGAACATGCTGTCATCTATCGATTGTCGAGGCAACAATGACATTCGCTATTCTATTGATTCCTTTGTTGTGCGGTTTTTATATGTGGGGGAGTGTGAGTGTTCTTCGCTCCACATCTATTGAAACTCTTCCTCGCTTAGGTGTTTGGGCTCGGTTTTGAAAGGATTAGGAAAAGGACGATGATGTTCCGTAAAAATGACACCCGGGACGGAGCAAAAGGCCAGATGGGAATCACGGCTTTTAAATCGCATTTTTTGTTGAGTATGAGCCAGAGGGTCTTAGGCAAATGTCAGCTTGGATACGCCTCTACCTGTGGCGCCCCAGTGCTCGGAGAGCGCGCGTGGTCCAGTGGTGAGAAGTGACACTGACACCCGCACGGTCGAGTGATCGATCTTCGTCCACGCCAACCAAGCCTTCCAACTCTTCGGGGTCAGGTAAATTGGTGCCAGGCAAGGTCAAAACACTGATTTGGTAGAGTGGCTGGCTTCCACAAGTCATCGAGTAGGACAACTAGACATTCACCACGCCTTTACGATTCTGAATGGAACCCGAATGTACGGCGTGTCCTCAGAAGACTAATTCGCGCCCATCTATACCTATGCCATTACCTTTATCTTTGAATGGAGTCAAGAGCGAACTGATAGTCCCTTCGGACCCCATCACTTAATAGTGTTTGCAAAACGCGTGGTGTCCTAGCAGAATTTAGAATATTAACGTCAGAATCATAATCAGCTTGCCAAAAAACCCTCAGCGCGAAATCATCAGCAGCATGATCGAAATGAATCGGCATGGTTTATTTCCGTAAGGACACGCCACCGCATTCGTGCCCCATTCGGAATCGTAGAAGCATGGTGAATGTGTATTTGGCCTATACAATGACTTGCGGGGGCAGCCGTTATAGCACGCCAGCGTTTTCACCTTCTCAGACGACTCTGGTACCAATTTACCCGACCCCGGAGGGATGGAAGGCTTGGTAGCCCCGGTGGGGACCGATCGCTCGACTGTGCGAGTGTCAGTGACGCCCCATACCGTTGACCAATCTCTTCCCTCTTGAGCAAGATGGAGTGGGAAAATTTTCTTCGATCTTTCGAGAGCCTTAAATTGAATCATGCTGACAGCGCGTTTCCCTCTCAACACCTCTCGGCTATCCGTTCGTTGGTCTCGGTAGAGTTGTGACTGGCAGCCCCTTACCGGGCTCGTTCCATTTCTCGTCGTTTCAGTGCCTTTCGTCGTTATAGAACTAGTTCCTTACTCTACCCAGCACTCGCTTCTGACCTGCCACCATCCCCCACCACCAAATGCCGCCATTTACCATTTAGATTTCTCTCGGAGCGGTAGTAGGTGCACTTCTTGCCCGAGCTCTTCTACTCTTCTCAATTCGTTTAACTATCCGACATACAAAGGCATACTAGCGCACCTCTACCGTATCCCTTTCTCGACCCTGTCCTTCTTTTTAGCTTACCTGTACGGAGATTTAAACAATTTTGAGTGTAATTGACGGAAATTGACCTGTTGCTGATCTTGCATTGACGTGCTAGCCAATAATGTGCTCGTTTTTTGCCATTTTCCTCGTAGTGCAGCCGCTCTTGAACGATGCACTTCGGAAGCTTTCTCTCCCAGCAAGAACTGGTCGCACGAGCGTACGGTAAAGATTTTTCCACTTTCCCTCGCCTCGTACTGGTTTTTCATGCCAAGTTCTACCTTTAGCGATTTCTCTTTTCTTCGCTTTTTCAAATCAACCCATCAAGTCGTTTCCTGGAGGACTTTCTCCCTCTTTCCATAACCTTCTCCCATTTACCCTTTGATTTTCTCTTTTCTAGTGGACGGACTCGATTGACTTCATCTTATTGATTCATTTCTCCTCAGATTCATCTACCTTGGCTTTCTTCTTCTGTATTGCCCCCTTGCAGATCCTCCTAATAATTATTTTATCTCTTTTTCCTTCTTTTATCGTAGTAATTCTTTCGAAACAGCGAAATTTGTTGGCGTTATTTATGACTTCTAAACGCTTAGCGAACATTGCAGCAGTGAGGAAAATTCTTCAATCATTTTTTCGGTACTTTTCAGTACTGTAGTATGCGTACTTTCCATTCGACGGGAGGAAAAATTAAACTGCAAGATTAAAATTTGAAGGACCTGTCGCGCTCCTTTAATTTCTTTGGAACGCAATCCCTTCCAAGAAGTCTCGGATTCCTTCCCACGATAAATTCTCTTCCTTTTGTCTAATTTTGTATAAAAAGGACCAGGCAGCAACATTTAGATGGGCGAAAAGAACTCCGTAAAACCGCGAAACTGCGAATTTCGTAAAATCACGGAATCTACGATAAATTGAAGAATCGGGAAGTTTGACGAGATACCAGGGGACGAAGGGTTAGAAGATGAAAGAGAATTTTTAGAAAAGAGAAGAAGAAATGAAGAAAGAAAAATAGCGTCGTGGGTTTAGTGGCAAGACATTTGGAGCAGTATTACCATGAGAAGAAGAACCCTCTCAGCCCTTTCTCCCGCACCTATACCCGTCTCATACTATCATTCCCCATCGGTACTGTATTCTCCTATTTCCTCTACGGCTTCCTCTCTCGATTCGATTCAGAGCGAATTTGCATGCGAGCCTATTGATCCGAAGCCGTAGCGGGCCGGTAATCTTGCACTAATCTCCTCTTCCTCTCCTACACCGTTTCACACCGTTGCAAATCCTACCCATCACCCAACCGAACTTTTAGAAAACAAATGAATACATTACGGTTCTCCCGGGAGGCTATTCATCGCCACGATCGGAGTCGTCGGCCCTGTTGCCTATTACACAACGTCCATGCTTTGCTGTAAAACTCAAAAGAAGATTGTAGAGACGAGAAGAGATGGCGATGTGATCGAGAACTGCTCGGCTTCTCGGCGAGGCCCTGTCGATCGTCGAGTTATCGTGCACTAAATTGCTCATCGAAATCGCTTCTCTTGTGACCGATCCGATCGCTTGATTTGTCGCGTCGTCGTCGTCGTCGTCGTCCTCATCTCCCCATCGCCGCCAAATCTGATGGCGTCGTCGGCTTATCTTCAGGTCTGTAATCCCCCTGCTCCTCGTGCTCTAGCCGGGTGCGGTGCGCAATCTTCATCACCGAAGTTCTGTTGAGGTCGTCGAGATTACGCAGCTAGTCGAGCGGCGGCCCCCGGACGCCGGCTTGGTGTCTTTGATGCCGCGGTCTGATCTTTATTACAGCCGAATGTGCTATGTAATTTTCCACCTCGATAAAGGACCGATCAAACGAGGTACTAACTGCTGTCCATCGCGCGCACGCACTGTCTGTCGATCATCACGGGCCGCTTTTGACGGCCGCCCTGTCTCTGATTGTCACGTAATTCTCACATCTGACCGCGTTTTCTTTTGTAATAAAGGTGGAAGGTGAAGATGTCCGCGTTGATCAGTCCCTGAGGACGCGCACCGCATTCGTGTTTCATTCAAATCGTAGACATGGTGAATGCGCATTTGGCCTACACTATGACTTGCGGGGTCCAGCACTATACCAAGTCAGTATCTTTATCTTTCCAGACAAGTCTTGTACCGATTTACCCCACCGGGAGGGATGAAAAGCGTAATCAGCACGGGAGGGATCGATCGCTCGACCGTGCGGAGGTCAGTGACGCCTCTTACCACTGTACCACGCGCGCCCTTTTTAAGAAGTATGATGGTAATGTGAGCATCTCGATATTATCTTTATAACTAGCATGTAATTTTAAATTTCTCTATATTCAAGTAATCCCTCAAATTCAGTACCTTCACGAATCTTCAGCCATAGAAGAAAACCTTAACTTTGAATTCTTCCTGAGAGAAATTATCTTGAATTATTCCCATATAATTGATCTACTTTTTCTTTTTCTTTTCACTGCTTTACTTTTCTTGTGTTCTTTGAATCTCTTTTTTTACTCTCTTAGATTTATTTTTTTGTAACTGCCAGTTCCACATCCTTTTCCAGTCCTTCTCTATGAGGTTCCTTTCTCTGCGGATTGCTTTTCTTCTTTTCCTCTTCACTGGACTCCTCATCCTTTTTTGCCTTTTTCCCTTCGTTTCTTAACTACTTTATCCATTTTCACCTTACTGTGCTATACAGATTAAAATAGTTCGTAAACAAACTGGATACCATAGTCTATGTTAAAAAGAATGATTTGAACTAGAAGAAGTTAACACCCCAAAGAGTAGATCAACATCTTGCTTTGAATCGACGCGCAACTGCGTATCTAGAAGCTCTACCAAAAATGACATGTCAATGCTTCGAGGAATAGAAGATAACGTTCTGTTCGATAGATTTCTCATATTTTTCCTTCGTTCTTCGCTTTAAGACTGGCAACTCCGATGTTTCTATCCTGTTTCTCATCGGCTGCTTCATTTTGAATCGATTATTCCATTTGAACTTTGTACAAACTTACCATATTTTGCTGAGAAAGATCTACCGTCTCTACTTGCTAAGTCAAGAATCGATTACTACTGTGCCTAGATTCATTATCGATACCCTTGAATACCATCGAATCGGCCAGCTGCTGTACAAGTCAGTGTCTCCACCCACAAGTCTGGCACCGACTTACCCGAACCCCCGGCTTCGTTGGCCTTGGCGAGGATTCATCGCTCGAACGTGCAGGCAAAAATGTCTCGCCTCTTCCCACTCCATCATCCCTTCCACCCACTAGTGGCCTAGAGACATTAAGAAAATCCGTCGACTAAAGGTTTTCCATTCGTTGTTCCCTCCTCTTTTCTGATTCACTCGTTCCGCCTTCCCATCCACGGAATACCTTCTATTTGTCTGGCATTTCTAAGTCTGAACTGGTTACTGTAGGGCTACCATTCATGAAGAAACCATACTTTTGGACCCTAAAGGTTCTCTATGCCCGAAATGCATTCAGTTCTCAATGCATGGCTCGTGCGTTGCGGATCTAGGTAGGCTAACGGGTGATTTGTACTTACGCTCCGGTGTTAGGCGATTTTCCGCTCTGTATTTATTTATTTATTAATTTAAGATGTGTAAAATTCAATACACTCGATGCACATAACAGAACGCAACGAACTGATCTATATGGCCTGAGAATGTGTATTTGTCTTATACAATAACTTGTGGGGCCAGCCACTGCTCAAAATCAATGTTCTTACCTTCACAAACAAGTCTTGTAATATAGTGAGAAACTGTAAAAGAAACGACGACCAGAGGACGCATATCTAAAAGTGGTGGTGCAACAAGTCTTTCATACAGCATCCGATTACTGTATTTCGCGGTCGCGCCGGGACCCATTTCGTCTGCGCTGTGGCGCTCGGACGAAGGCGGTTGCGCTGAAACGTAAGGCGTGATTAAAGCTGTATATATCAACGTTGGTTTCCAGCACTATCATACTGTAATCAAATGTTATCGAGAATGACCATACCACTCGATATCACGGGTGTAAGTGCCAGAAACCCATTCCCTGGCAATTTTAGCCTTTTCGCCGCTTGTGGGGTATTGAACAGCGGACGCCTGGTTGTTATAGATCGTGTGTGGTCTCATTTAGGCATGCACGAATCTCTACCGCTCTAATGATGCTTGTGCTATGCGGTGGTACTTGAACGGCGCTGCGGCGTTGCTCGAGAGATCCGATCCCCGCTGCGGCTCATTAGCAACGCCGCTCGCTCCCCCACGTCCATCTATCCGGCCCGCTGCGTGATATTCTGTTGGGACCCGCCGGCATCGATTCCGACGACGATCGAACGTCGTGGCGCGCTCTCTGTCGACGTGAAAACCGCATCGGGCTGTCGGCCTCATTGTAATGCTTCGTATCGAGCCGTATCGAAAGAAGGATCTTTTCGCTATTTCATTTACTTTCGTTTTCTTTTTCTGCCCTTTTCTCTTCTGACTACTTAGTTTTCTTTATATTTTCCTGGGTTATCTAATCGTTCCTTGGTACACTCCCCAATAAGCAATTGTCAAATTTTCCACTTGTTCTATGCTGCTGTTGTAGTAGCTTGATCGATATTCATACGGTCTGACGTTTCAACCTTTTCGTAATATCAGAGGCCTAAAAGTGGTTGGAAATTCATGATTTTTAAAGCGCAGAACCCTCGTTAACCCTTTTTGTAGATTCCTTAATCTCAACTACAGGATTGTAAATGTTTTCTCGACTCAAATTGTTGACTAGAGGGGCCTAATGCCTCGTAGTACCTCCGATGAAGCTTTCTCATAAGAGTCTTTGTATCAGTCTTTGTATCGGGTGGTTTAGTGGAATTTTTGTGAGGTGAAAGAGAGCACAAGTGATAGCACCGTCTTTATTCGGTGACGGTAATAAGAGTAACTGAAGAATCTACATATTTTTTGGCTGCCACACATTCAAAAACAGTCTAGACACGTTCCTGACTCCGTGATTCCTTGGCGGTTATCGAGCTGATCATTCTTGTTCTTTTGTCATTTTAACATTTTTTCCTTTTTAATTTCTTGTTTTATTAAGGTGCCCTATGTTATTTCCACCCTTTTATACATTTTGACTACTATCTGACAACCTGAATATGTACTTTTTCTCACCTCGGTTGCTTTACATTACTGTGCATGAGGCTACTAGTAGATCACGCGATAGATATATTGTACATAAAGTCGCCCTACCATTTCCTCTCCCATTTCCTCACGTCCCCGACCCCTGACTGAAGCGTATTCCCCGCGGGACAGAACGAAATCAATTTATCGATCATCTGTCGTCTCCAGTCAGCGGAAACCGTCTGGCAGTGGCGACGGCGTTCGCGATGCGGGTTGTTTTCGTCGTCTACCGCCGCACCATCACCACAGGCCGGGCCGCCGTCTGACCTTCGTTCAGGTATTGAGTATGTGCGGGCGGTACCGAGGTCATACACGTTCCTGCATTCTCTCCCGGCTCCGCCTCCTCCTCAACCGGGCTGGGGACACGCCGCCCGGTGGCTCGGGAAGCGCCGTCGATGTGCTGCGCTCCGCCGATCCGTCCGTCCGTCTGGCCGTCTTCCGGCCGGCTCCTACTCTTCTGGGGTGCTGTCGGTACTTGGTCCGTCCTCTCTCGCCATCCCTGCTACTATGCACCCCCTCAGGGGTGTCCGCCGGCTGGACCTCGTGTGCAGCATGGGCGTGGTCGGCACGCCCACCGCCCGATGGGTGCACGTGCACCCAGAAGCTGTCGCGATCGATCGCACGCGGTCGCATTGGTTTAGCTGCTGCTGCTGCACCATCCCCCTCCCACCCTCGTCGCCCCCGGTCCCCCGTCAGGCCGCATCACCACCGGCACCCCACTGCACAGCTCGGCACTAGAAGGCTCCGTAGAGCTCTGCTTTGCTCTTCTGCCTTCTGAGCTCGTTTTATTAACGTTTCGACCTGCTCGTCGTCCTCAGAGGCCATACGTCCACCACAAAAACACCGACTGTTCTGCTTAGTAGGCTAGCAACTCCGGCATGGTACTGATGCACGATAAGCCGCCTTCTGGGGCCGTATGCTCGTCTCTCCCGGCCGGGCGATGGGCGCCCTTCGCCCGGCCGGGTTAGTGCGAATAGACACAACTCAGTGTGTCTATTCGCCCACACCCTGCCGGGCGAAGGGCGCCCATCGCCCGGCCGGGAGAGACGAGCATACGGCCCCTGATATGCCTTGGTCGTGACTACGTACGTTACCGTCGACTCTACGCCTGATTTGTTTCGTTCCGCGTCATTTTCCAGTCTTTGCCTGTATTTTTGTTTATTTTCCGATTTTTGTTTCTAACCGTTTTCTGTCGTTTCAATCGATATAGATATGTGAATCTATGCTTCCTTACTTAAGTTTCCTTGCGTTTGAAGGCTTTGGTTATGTTTTTTCTTAGTCAAACTGACTCAGTTAATACTTTTTTTTCACAATTGCCTCTGTTGTGCATTCTTATGGGCAGGGTTTGACTCCGATTAGCTGTCTATAGCCTTTTTTGTTACAGCTCATTTCTTTATATGTGGTGGTAAGTAAGTCTCGAGGGACTTTGTTCGAAAGTTTCAGAATTTTTGATTAACAGCATCCAAGACGTATCTTGTGATACGTAATGACGACTATAAATAGTTAGGTCGTCTTCAATACATTTTCAATGTGATACTACATTGTGAGTTACACAAGTCTTTGACCCCATAGGCCCCATCCTGTTGAAGTCACTTGTGAAGAATTGGAGTTGAGGAAAACCCGCCCTTGCAAAGATCGTTATAAGTGTCGTCTGTGACTTTATCGTATTTTATTCTTTCTGTTCTCATGTTTAGTGCGGTTTCTACCATTCTTTTCCTTTCTATTATTGTGTTATGTTCTTTAACCACACTATGGTTCTTTTACCATATGTTGTACTTGAGATGGTCGTCCGAGGATATTTCTGTACTCCTCTTATAGTTTGAAAGATTCTTCTTCAAGCAGATTTTTGGCAAATAATCGACGAATATGCACTCTGGTGAACCACTGGGTCAGCTGTTGAAGAATCGCTAAGTGCCTGGGTGGAAAAGCGATTCAGCACTGGCTAGTGCCTAGTGTCTCTTGGTGTTTACCTATTACTCATGTAATGGGTAGCCCTAAACCCAGGTCTAAACCTCCCCTAAGCCCGTCTGCTCTCCGCGGCAGTTTCGGCCGTACGGCCGGCCCTCCGCCACAATCGATGGCCGCCGAGCCGTTTGGTCGAATGGACGGCGCGACCTTCTAGCCAATGTGCATCCACTATCCGGATTCTTGATGGATTGAGATGCTTTATCGATTTATTGATTGATTTGTTTATTTAATCTCCAGTCAGCAACGTTTGGAGCATGTTTTAATTGATTTAAGATGAACTCGTTTACTCGACCCGTTACACTTCTGTTGAGAACTGTCCCTTCAAAAGGCATCCTCACTCCTTGAAATTTTCGTAGTTTGAGCGAACTTTAACATTGTAACAACTGTCCGGTTGTGCGACTATAGTGCTAAGCGTCCAATGCGATTTCGAGCGCAGTCTAGTTTATTCCGGTGCGCTGCGAGG
This sequence comes from Nippostrongylus brasiliensis, assembly GCA_030553155.1. NCBI lineage: Eukaryota > Metazoa > Nematoda > Chromadorea > Rhabditida > Heligmosomidae > Nippostrongylus > Nippostrongylus brasiliensis. Next base: position 11,313,798 of record CP130732.1, read on the forward strand.
CGGTTTATTCGAGTGATTCTGAACTAACAAGAGCAGTTTTCGAATTCGACACGTGTTGATATTTTACCTAATGTTTCAGTTCCAATTTTTATACATTGGTATTTTGTACACTTGTAGTTGTGGCGTTCGCAGGACACTGATAGACGTCGACTACTTTACTTTTTTTAAAAATTTTGTTCTAAAGTTCTGGTATTTCTAAGGTACTATTAGCTATATTCATTTGTGGTCATTTATTGTTGTACATTTTTGTTTTTTTTCCTGACTCCTGCGTTTAATTCACGTTTGATTCTGGGTGTAGGCTTTTTTCACAGCGGCTGGTCCCAAAAGTCATTGTATAGGTCATGTACGTATTCACCTAGCATCTACGATTCTGAAAGAAAGATGAGTGCACGGCGTGTCTTTAGGGACTGATCGAACCCGATCACTTGAGCTTTCACTTTACTCAAGTAAGGAAACAGCAAAACTGAACTCCGTGTCATGTTGAGCAAACACCAAGAACTCAAGGACTGTGTTTTGTAATTTATGTATTGTGTAATTTAAACAAGGCATTATTTTATTGTTTGTTTCTTTTTCAAGAGGTCAATTCAATATGAAAATGACTTATAAATTTTCAGTAGTCAATAGGTTGAATTCACTTTGAGCGGGAAGGCTCTGTGGCTGGCTGAAGGCCATGTCACTCTAAACCATCTGTCTGATGCGCCCTTCGCAGATGTCTTGCTGTAGAGATAATTTTTAAATATCAATTGTTTAATATGCTGTGGTTACTCATTTATTTTCACTGATTTTTCATTTCGATTCTAATCCGTCGTTATGATGTTGAGATCAGTTGAGAAACTTGTTCGAGCCGCTCTTTTTCTTTTTTCTTTTTCTATTTTGCACCAGCGTCCTTCAGCTCTCAGCAGCTGCTTGCCACAATGTTTGATTGTAGCCGCTGATTGCAGACAATCTTGTCGTTGTTTCGCGCGATGCCCTGCAATGCTGTCGTGCCTTCATCGCTCTGGCGAAGAATCGCAGCGTTGCGTTTTTCTCTCGCAAATTCTTCTTTTTTTCATTTCGTATCTCAGCGAAAATCTATTTTTTGATGTTAATGTGGTTCGTAGAGATACCACTTCCAGTATTCTTTGTACTTTCTCGTTTATGGAAAGCCCTGATCTTCATATATATTTTTAATTCATAAATATACCTCTTGGATACCTTCAAGTCTGTGTCTTTACCTTCCTAGTCAGATCTGGTATCAATTCGCCTGACCTGAGAGTCTCTCCCGGCCGGGCGATGGGCGCCCTTCGCCCGGCCGGGTTATGGCGAATAGACACAACTCAGTGTGTCTATTCGCCCACACCCTGCCGGGCGAAGGGCGCCCATCGCCCGGCCGGGAGAGACGAGCATACGGCCCCTGAGAGAGATAGAATACTTGGCTTGCTCAAGCGAGGACCGATCGTTTGACTGCGTTGGTGGGAGTAGCGCCTCTTACCATTGCATCACGCACGCTGGGACTACATGTGTACCAGTAGAATTTATAATTTTCAACAGTTCTTCTGTCCTTCCCTCGTCAATGATAATGATTTGCGGCTCAGAGCACTTGTTCGCATAATTTTTGCAGAGTGCCACTATAGTTCTTGGTAATATATGTTCCTCGTGTCATATAATTTATAGGTCTTCTTCGACGGTGATCATAAATATGAACAGATTTGCTCAGGAAAACGAATGCTGACCATTTGCAGCTGGATAGCGTGTGTGGGTGATTCCGAGTGGTTACCGTCATTCGATCTCAAATTGAAGAGAAGTGGATTCGGGCGGCGGGGGGATGCTGCACCACTCCTCCATCTCTCGCTGTTTTCCTTTCCAGCCCCAGGTGTAATCAACAACAATTTCTTATTTTACTTGGTTTAATCCCTCGCAGTTGTTATCCGTTGAAAATTTCCAAATTTCTGGCATCGATTTCATTATTTAAGCCTACAAGCGTAGTGGATTGGCTGCTGTATTTTATTTTGTTCTCGTTTTGTCCGCTTCGTTAGCTTAGCTGTTCACTGTGGTGAGCTGTGGAACAATTCTGCTCGTCTGTGTTTGAAATTGAGTGACATTTACAAATATTCGAAATTTGTCATCTTTGATGTTTGGCAGTTAGGAGTGAGTCGCACTTTCGATTGGCTACTTCCAAAAGAGAAGAGTGCTGAGAGCTTTTAAATGTTGCTAGGTTGAAGTTGGTGAGCAAACATTCCTTCATGCGGTAGCATTATTTATTTATTATTTTGTTGTTGCAATTATTTATTGTTCTATTTTCATATTTATTCATTTTCCGCTTCTTATCTTGCCGCTATTTTGACTGAAAATTTTGAGAAGATTCCTAGGACGTGTGCAAACCCCTGTTGAACTCTCACAATGGGATTTTTAGTCAGTATAGTCCTCTAATTAAGAGATTTGGTAGAGAATGTGCCGTGCTAGCTTAAGTGAACATTTTTCGTTGTTTACCTTTTTACAGTGAAAACACTCCTTATAGGTCATTCTGCTCGTTTCTCAGAGCCATATCCGAATTTCTGAGCGCTTTGTGAGCTCTCACGCAGCTCGGCTTCGTTCGTGCGCTGTGACGTCCGCGAAGCGCTATTGATTGTTTGCCTATTGATCGAATGTTTACACACAGTATTGATTCAGCTAGGCGGGGCCACGGCCGACGCCAGCAGAAATGCGCCACGTCTCCGCCGATTCCTCCGTTTCGTTTCTCGTTCTCATTTATCCGTTTTTCTTTCGAATTCAAATCTTACCGGATAAGTTTTCTTTGGGAGTCTGATTCAGTAGGCTGTTTTGTCCATGAATCGTTGTGTTATTGTGTAAAAACTAATTTTTATAAGTCGTTCTATAAGTACATCTAACGAATTGTACCTTTTCTTTTTTGTTTAATATTTTTTATCGTGGAGGATTCTGCTAGTTAGGTTTTAGATTCAAATATGTTCTATGATTCCTCATACCTTCTGGGATACTTAGGTAGAATTTTTTATAGAAACGACCTAACGTTCAGGGTCTTCGCTCGTGTTCTCTAGATTTCTCAGCGTAGTTCTGTCTTACAACCCTGAAAGGGTGATGAAGGAAGGATTTACGACTTCTTTGGAAGAAGTCGCTTTTATCATTCCATGAGATCGATTTACAACGAGATCGTATGTGATTTACGGTGACGCTGTACGTGAACTTCTCCTAGATTTATTTTTTCCATCCCTTAGACCTTATTTCGAGCTACGAATACTGAGAATAACGGTCCTCAAGGAAGGGTAGCGCCTATTCATCTATTTTTAAAGCACAGAAATGAGTGCGATCAAGCAACGATTCCATTTCATCCCTTAAATGAAGTTAGTTTACAAAGCCACCCAGGCACTATCAGTAGATTAGTGCGGGTTCACCTTCACGGTCACATCAGAGTTTCCTGACGATCTCAGCTGCCGAGTTTCCCTCTCAGTGAACCTCGGCGTAGTGGAATATTTAGCTCCTCTTTTCCCAATACTTGGCTTAAGGTTGATATTGATCATAATAGGGCTTATGTTGTGGCGAGTTCGCTTTCTTCAGAACTTGGGGCCAGATTCATCATTGGTAAGCCCCCGATAAACCTAGAGATATAGTACGAACGGCGCCCATCTTTGTCTACTAAAGTTCCTATGTGCAACGCAATCTCTCATCGACTCTGCCGTCTGGTTCTTTCTGCGCCGCGGTTTCGGAGACCGCTCATCCGTTCATGAATCTGGGCCCTGAAAGGAAATTAACCTAACCATGGCTTCTGGCACCAAAATTTCCGCGAATCTACCGGAATTTGTGAGCAAGCGAGCACCTCCAGAGAGAGAGAGAGAGAGAGAGAGAGAGAGAGAGAGAGAGAGAGAAAGATGAAGCGGGCTTTTTGAATGATTTCCGAGCTCCAACAAGAACTGCGTCTCCATGACCGCTGCAGTTAGATGATGGTGGTGGCTGGCTGTCGTCTGTGCGATTCGTCGCAAAATGACCTCAGCGATGCATCGGCGACGTCTAATCCGTTCTGATTTCTTATCGCAGCGTTATCGTCGATCGCCGAGAGACGGCGGGGGTCGTAATTGCGGCACCGCATCTGCCGGCATTCAGTCGCTTCGTCGTTGCCTGCTGCTGTTGGCGATGACCTGACGGCCGTCTTCTGCCTCCCATACAGCGGCATTCCTCGAGGACACCACCCGCACCCTCCCAACTGGCCCCGCTATACTTTTACCAGCAATTTCGGCCCTCGTCTGGGGTGAGACTGTCTTATATAGCAGCTCAATTCACCTTTCTCGTTTGTTGTCTATTTGGGGATCGCTTCTTGATAATCTCTACGAAATCTACAAACTCTTCAAAGCAGGAGGAAATGATTCGATCTTCCCGTGATGTTCAACACACTCACTGCAAAGGCTTTTATCAACCCATGCAGAATTTTCAACTCAGCCCTCACAAGCACCAAAATAGGACATTTCGGACCTAATGTTGCTGTGGCAAAGTAGCGAATTAGTACAATTTTTCATTTATTGAAGTCTTGGGGAGTTGAGCTGTGTTTTGAATTCGAAGGATTACGTCCTGCACCATCGCCTGTGTAGTTTTGGAAATCTACATGCAAGTTTTAATGGATTTTTTATTTTTTTCACTATTCTGTGTCAGTCTTTAACTATTTTTCTATTAGTTTTCGTTTACTTTTCTTCATATTTTACCATCTGTATACCTCTCTAGTTTGCTGTATTTCGGGCGGATTCCTCATTGTTCTCTAGTAGTGACTATAAGTGAAGACAAAAAGTGAATGAATACAACGCACATCGTTCGTTTAGCTCACTTTGAACTGAGTAAATGTACCGGTAGCGCCGGCAATTATCCCTTTACCAGAAATGTATCCCCGTATGGGGATTCGTGAAGCCGATTCAGATCGGCTTTGCACGTGCAGTAGGAAACCCTAGTTCTCGATAGGAACTACGAAACGAATAGCGCTGACCGACACTGCTCGAAAACTTCGGCAATAATCGTGATTTATCTAAACCGATTTCATATCGATTTATGTGAGCAGATGGAGTGGAGAGATACAGCGAGATTATCGTCTCCATCTAATGCGCTCACTGTTGCGCCGATCGATTTGGGCCTTATGCACGGTCAGGAATTTATTCCAGTTGATTCGATAGGATTGCTACTATTTTTTGGTGTTGTAAGTCGTCCTCTGACAGTATTTCTTCTATTGATGTCTCCCAATCGGTTTTTGTTGTCGATAACATTTCATTCTAGCTCCTCGCTGTTAACTTATTACTACCTGATGGATATTAGTCGAAATTACTTCTGCAAGTTAAAAAAAAAACTTGTATGCTCCACAGATTAGCTTCTTAAGATGTGATGAGGAGCGATAAAAGCGATTACTCGGCTCGCTTTTCGCTCGGATGTATTGCTTTCGGTTTTCCTAGCGACCATAGCTAAACCTCCGTTGACAACGTCCTTGTTGCTAGCATAAGAAGAAGTAAAATATATTCCATATAGTTATATAATGCATTTGAAGTACAACTGTACATGTACTATAATTGTACTCTAATCGAGGTGTACGAACTGCTACTATCACTCACACGGTCGAGCGATCGATATTCGCCCGTGCTAACCCAAGCCCAGCATCTCTTTGTGGTCGGGTAAATTGGTATCAGGAGGTCTAGAAAGCTGACTTAAACATCGGTTGGCCCCTGCAAGTCATTGTATGGGACAAATACTCATCCGTCCTACTTCTGCGATGCTGAATGGAAGTCGAATGCGTGGCGCGTCCTTGGAGGACTCCGTCAGTGCCGAAGCGTTGCTTCACTTTTACGTTATTATAATTATATTTTCACATTCTCTTGGCATTTCGTGGATTTGAGCGTGATACATGATTCAGATTTTCTACTTTTACCTTCTTCTTCTTCCGAACTGTAGCTTCATAAGTATCCCATACCTGCAGCCCCATTTTCTCACGAACAAATTAGCTTCCACTCAAGTCGCACAGGCTTCGATGGAGTTCTTCATGGAGTTTTTTTCCGCAGTGGTGTTTTTTCAACCGATTTTTCTGCGTTCGTTCTTTTCGTGCGTCATTTTCGATCCGTCGTCGTAGCCGCGTTGCGTAGCCGCTTTGTTTGACATAGTTTATGCCCGGTCGATTTACAGGTCCATTTGCGGCAGCTTTGCCGTGACCGTGGTTGGTTGGTGTGTGTGCTTCGTAACGTCGTCGTCGTCAATGGACCCACTGCCTGCTGCGATGCCGCTCGCAGCCGCCTCACGTAACGCCACGACGGCCGCCCAGCAGCTGGCCTACGCAGCGGCCACCGGTCCTGCGAACGGATCGCAAACGATGGCCGCCGCCGCCGGCACCCCATACATCCCCCTCGAGTTGATGATGTATCATCATCATCACCATCATCACTCCATCGCCGCAGCTGGTACCGGTCTCGTCCTGCCGCAGACTCCCGTCCCTCCATGCCTTCTAAGTTCTCAGGTTCGTCTCTTATTCATTTTCCTTTCCTTTTTTCCTCTTTTTGTTCACGTTTTTTTTCTTTTTGGAATTGTTCCATGTTTATTTTCTAACATTTTAATAGTTTGTTGTTGTAACTGTCAGGTTTTACGCAGTTTTCAAACCTACCTCTCAGGTCGGGTATTGGGGCGCTAACCGCAACACCGCATGAACCATTCACTTACTTGCCCCTATTTTTCATCTTTCATTCAGAATCGTAGTTACCCCACCCCGCAAGATGGAAGGTTTCACAAGGTGAGGATCGATTACTGGACTGTGTGAGAGAAGTAGCCCTCCTTTCACCTCACCAGGGGCGCTCCAAATAGAATAATATTCTTATCTGGCCCATATATTCATCCTAATATTTGGGTTTCCTTCAGAGCATAAACCCGCATTTTTTTCCCTAGAATTTCACTGGTCTGCCGTTAGTTAACTTCACGGGTATTGTGTTTAAAGTGGTAAGGATTATCTTTTCTACAGTGCTTGGTCTGATGGTATGGTTTGATGGTCTGGTGACTCAACTGTTATTCAGTTTTGAAGTGTTGATCACAATGGAAAACGACACATAGTGGTATAGGTGGTGACTAGTATTTCCGAATGATCTCCTAAATGATTTCTGAGCAAATTTTTCGCCGATCAGGGAGTCTTGAAGGGGTAAGTAACAAGATTGATTCTTTTTTTTCAAATAGAAATCAGTGCCTAGCATGAGTGGACGTTCATCAATGGCTGTTCGTTGCTCTGCAGTGAGTGCCAACGTGCCGTGTTGCTAGCCAACCATGTGAAATTATTGCTGCAACGGGTGCCGGATTATGCAAGGTTGTCGATCAGGAGTGAATAAGAAGCACAGCACTACTTGTATAGGTGATGAGGAGAGAAGTTTTCGTCAGCTTCTGGAACTGTCGCTTATCACATGTTTCCTGGACAGGTGATTGTAGAAAACTGAATCCAAACATGCGTTATAGTCAAGACTTCTCGCCGCCCTGTTTTTTTGTGATTGAATTTAACAACAATATTCATTTTTAGTCAGAATCGAATTGTAAATATTGTGAATGATTCACATTGGCCGTGTTCCTTTCCCTGCTTTTTACCCTTACTTTTATAGCTGTCTTTTGTTTAGTTAAGCGATGGTTCGCTACGATTGTAGTGCATCGATGAACAGAGTTTTGTTATATGGGTTTGCGATATCCTAGTTCCCTTTCCTGTTTTCTGACCCTATTTGTGTGATTATATTTACCCTTCATTGGAGCAAATTTTATTGGATCAGTGCTCTTTTGAGTGGTGCCGGAATTGTTAAATAGCTTCGGCGATATGGTATCGCCTTAACGCCCATCTATCTTTATGATAGAATTTTTAAAATTTTGAAATATCTGAGGTTAGGTTTTCTACATGACCATAAAGAAGCAGTGCGTACTCACGGTGGGGTTGTTCAAGTTTCATCATCTCTGTGGATCGAATACCTCATTGTAATTGATGCTTGCCTGACGGGTAGAGAACCTTTGCAAACTATATATTGGAAATCTAGTACATTTTGGACGTTCGGTCAAGTATACTACAATGTCTGGATCTTTTCATTGATGAAAATAGGAAAAGGAAATGGTCAAGATTTCGCGATGCTCAAGGGTGAAGTGGTCACTGCATCACTGAGGAAAATGGCCAAATCTATGTAGAATATATTTAAATGATATATTCTGAATTTGGGCACGCGTGGTACAGTGGTAAGAAGCGATAATGACACCTACACGGTCGAGTGATCGATCGCCCTTATTAAGCACATTTTCCGTCCCTCCGTAGTTGGGTAAATTGGTACCATACTTGTCTCGTAAGATGAAGACACTGACTTGGTATAGCGGCTGGCCCCCGCAAGTCATTCTGTAGGCCAAATACCCATTCACCATGACTCGACGTTTTGATTTGTACACGAATGCGACGGCGCGTCCACGGGACTGATCAACACCGACAGCTTCACCTTCACCTTCACTGATGACATTGATGTCTGCGTTTTATCCTTTACAATTGATTGTAAGCGCGTGACGGTCGTGCAAATTCAATAGTACATAAACACACACATTAGTACATAAACAAATTATATTATTCATTATTATACATTAGTACATAAATAAATTATATTATTTAATTCGTTTTGGTACCCGACGAGCTTTAGGTTTATCAGTGGTGTTTTCAGCCGATGATGTGCCAGTCGTGCATCTACTCGTCACCGTCTCAGCCATGTTCCATACATCACGCGCCGATCGCGTACGGTCAAGCGACTCCCAGCTATGCGTTGGTCTCACAGTCGCAACACGCCGCCAGCCAACATCAAGCCCAACAGCAGAACGCCACCACGACGCCGTCACAACAACAGCACAGTGGTCAACAGCAGATTATTAATGAACCGCCGCAGGTGCTTTCACTTTTTTGTATTGCCGTCTTTGAGCTGTTAATCACCGTTATAGTTATGATTGTAGTTTGTTTTGAAAACTTCGTACCGATCAAAGGCAGACAATAGAATTTTGTTGACGATTTATGGTACTGTAGAATCCATTGAATACCTAGTATTATCCTTGTCAAGTTAGACAGGAACTCCCATGACATCCGTCAGGGTTTCACTGCGGTAGTTTCATCTTTTATGATAGGCTGGGAGCATCGGGACGAGCCTTTTGATCAGCTATATTAGCAACCATTTACTCTGCTTTTCTGATTTCGAATTAATGGTCAGTATACCTTTGATATGCCCCGAAAACTACCACAAATAAAATACAAAGCCTAATTCATCAATACGCGTAGCGGGGTTTATTCAGGGTTTATTCGTGATGTATACGCCGACTAAAACAACTCAGCAGTGAGGTGGGGACTTCAATACCTCCAGCGGTGCGCAAACCCTGATTCATTGATGCGCTTCACGGTTTATTAGGGGTTTATACAAGGTCTAACTCATCTCCATGGCGCCTGCTTTCGGAGGCCTCGAACTAGTACCAGCGTAAAAATATCACTAAAACACGAACGAAATTGGAGCGGATTAATTAATCAGGTTTTGAGCACTACTCAAGGTGTCCGAGCGCTCTCCACGCTAACGATTTGTGTTACACCTCACATAAACCCCGAATAAACTCTGAGTAAACCCTGAGTAAACCCTATTGCGCGCGTTGATGTCCCCATTAAGGGTTTTATTTTCGGTATGCCTTTCGTGAAAGAGGTTCTTATGCTGATTTGATCCTTGTGCACCCATGGAGTCCATCTAGTAAACAGCTCTCCTTTTATGAACGCCTATCCATCATAATATTGCAGCGTGATATGTTGACGGTTTCAGTTATCCCAGCCACCGTTGCCGATGCCGAACAACGTTGTGTTACAACAGCAACAACAACAACAACGGAGGGAAGTGGAGGTGAGCCGATCAGGTTGTTGTGTTTCGGACGAGTTTTTGAGCTTTTGTACGGGCACAATGCTTGCCTAAAGGCATCTCGCTCCCGTTTCGCTTCGGTTTTGATGGCCATGACACCTCATTGTCGTTGTTCTTCGGCTATTGGGCCCTTGTCAAACCTTATAGTGCCACCACATTCTGGCCGATGGTTGCTTTGGGGAAGTAGGCATGTGCGTCGGACGCTGCTGCCGCTGCTGGCTTAGAGAACTGGTTTCTCGACATGGCGCCGTGGTGGCGGCGTTGGACGAATGAGCCTCACAGGCGGCAGCGGTCACGCATACCAACACTTGGTTTGGGCTTGGTTTCTGCGTCGGTCAGCTTCTGCCGTTCCTTCCCTGAGTTTGGCCACGCGGCACTTTCTCTCGCCATCTTTCGTTGTTATGCCGCGTTCCTTTCGAGACAGAAAACTGTAAGCAGCGCTTTTCTATTTCCTTGTTTATTGTTTTACTCCATCTTTATGAGGAGGACTTCTGTATTCTATTTCCTTTTGAGATATCTCCCTTCTTTGTTACTTGTTGGTTTCATTTTGGTGTTGCTTCGAGTATGAATCTGTCTAGCAGCATAATTGTGGTTCTAAAAGGCTCTAAAAGGCCTATTGTGTTATTTATGTTCAGGAGGTGTACACATCCTCCAATCGAAACCCATCTATAGTGGTGTATTCCTTCATCTCTAGAGGGAGGATAACTGCTAAACAATTTTGTAAACCTAATTTTGATTTCAATTTATTTGCGGGTCAGTGAAGGATTGGTAGATTGTAAGGCGGCTAGAAGAGATTAGTTGCTACTTATTTTTCAAACTGCGACGACTTTTTTCCGTCAACGGCTTCCTCTTCTTATGTGGTATCCTAGAACTGTTTGTTTGATAGTGTTTTTCGTTTCTGATTTTCAGTTTCTTTCGACGAGGATTTGTGAGCTGCTTTTTGGTGAGACCTGATAAGTTGCCTCCCGTCTTTGTACATTTGAACGTATTCGTTTATGTCTGTTTTATTAAGAAATTTTTGTCATCTATTCCTTGAAATTTGCCCCATATTGCTCCTCATTCTATTGCTTCTTCATTCCACGCAGGCATTTATCCCCTCAGCGATACGATGACGTGCGTATTTCCCTTATCCTCATGAATCACGAAAATTTATGGGTGTTCAAAAAACGTCAACGGTAAGCATAAAATCAGAAGACGCCGCGATGTGAGGTAATCAATATGTGGTTGTTTGCCTCATAAGAGATCCTGGGAATGAGCGGAAACACTTTTTCTGAAATTAATAGTCTCTGGTAGGCTACCTTCCTTCTGTCATTCTAAAAAATGAGCTTCCGTTGCAGATAGCCCGACAACATACTTCGCTGCCTCCGACTCTGGCGCCTCAAATGCGATCCATGGCGATGCGGTTGAAACGAGGTGCTCCGTTGTCGTCACGCGTCCAACCAACTCTAGACGCCTCAGGTCGTGCTCCAAAATTACGGCGGGTCGCAAGCGATGGAACCCGAGCTCGTGATATCCAAGTCCGTGAGCTACCGAACAGTCTATTTGTTCATTTTTATTCGTTATTGATCGATCTGTCAAATGTGTTGCTCTAGGCGGTCCAACGAGATCCGATGACACAGCCGCCAGTGGCCGTTGCCAACGTTCAGCAGCAAGTCCAAACTGATCAGCCGCCGTCGACGTCACAACTAGTGGCAGCAGCTGCGGCCGCTGCTGCGAGCATCAACGGCTCCGAATTCGTTTCCGCCTCAGCTGTGCCTCCGTCGCAATGTGCTCATTGTGGATCGCGTGGACCATGTCCCGCTTGCGTGCCCTGTTACTGCGCCTACTGTCCGCACTCCACCGCTGCTCCGGGAACGGCTCCAGTTTCGCTGAATCCCCCACCTGCACCCATGCCATCGTGAGTTCGGGTTTTCGAATAGTTCTATTTTGTTTGTCCTTCCTTCAGTCACTGTTGCCTAGTAGAATTCAGTTAGCCGGTTGGCAACGATCCAAAAGTCGTGCTGGTCCCAACGTGAAAATTACCGTTCCCTAGCTGGAGAGGGGCAACTGTTACGGAAATACTCCTACCGTCCCTATTACTGCTCTAGTTTGGTTTTATTGTCATGGTAAAGTGCGAAAAGGCCCTTAAGGGCGTTTCTTCCGCTACAGCTTTAGCAAAGGTAGAGTAGAGCAGTAACGGGAAGGTGACATGTTTCCTAATAGCTGCCCTCCTTGAGGCACTGCTAGTGGGGAACGGTAGTTTTCGAGTTGGGACCAACAAGGACGTTTGAAGCGCCTTCCTTTTTTGAATACGACCGCAGGACAACCGCTACCCAGCGCATTCGTCTGTCTCCTATTTGTACAGTTACTTCTTTAGTGCCACAGTAGAATGCGATGTTCCCTAACTCAACATCATTTGCATCCACTGTTTTCCAGATTTTCATTGGAAAGTACTTAGTGATATTTTTAGTGCTCAACAAGTGACGGTCTCCGGTGCACCACAGTTTGCCCACATTACGCCACCCACTCAGCTGCCTCAAATGGCTTCGGCCGGCCTTCGCTACGTCCACGACGCCATCTTCGCTAGCCACATGTTGGAGTCGATGCAGCGTCAACAGCAGCAACATCAACGACATCAGGAACAACTCAGTCAATTCGGACGCCTTCTGCCGAGCTCCACCGGACTCTACGTACTACCGCGAACCGGAGGGTATCCGGCGGCGTCGGTACGTCTGCCTGTCAGTTTACACCATCAATTCATTTTTTTTGTTCGATTCGCTTACTTTTCTTTGCTGTTCGTCTCAAATAGCTCTCATTCAGGCGTTGTTTCAGAATGGTCGCTTAGAACTGCACATGTTGGTGAACACCGGCATGTATCCTGAACTGTTAGGAATGGTGGAGCGACCGCTTGACAGACATCACATGTTTGCCGCACCGGTGGCTGAACCCTTACCCGTTGGTGCTAGTCCTCAAGACATTGAAAAGTGCACGGAGAAGATCAACTTCATCAAAGACGTGGAGGTAAGCGACGGTTTTTTGTGTGTTAGTTTTACGACTGTCGAAGCATGACCGCTTCGGGTGCGCTCTCGCTTCTTTGTTTGTCGGCGATTTCCGTGCCTTGTTGGGTTTTAGTCGTTTGCTACGAGATTGGCATCATGGGCAGAACTGAAACGAAAATCGAGTACGGTTAGCGTTGGTTGACGTGGTATGGATGGGGATTGAAAAGGCTACAGAAATTTACCGCGAAGGAAGGTCATAAGTATGAAATAAGTACACGTTGATTGTTCTACTCTTTTGACACCGATCAGTGTAGTGGTATCAGGTTCTTTGATATTAGTTTTGTTCTTTTTTTCTAACGTTTCGTTACTTTTTCTCCGTTAGATCATTTCCAAAATGTGGTGGGATATAATATTTGAAACGTTACGGTTACTAAGCCAGTTCTTTTTATGTGAATTGCTGCGTTCATTCAATTTTTTCCCAATTTAGAAAAGTTAGTGTTGTTCTTCTGCTGTTCATCGTTAGTTTTCTTTTGTAGTTTTTCTCTGAATTAATCATATTTTGAATGTCAAATTTGCAAAATAATATGAGGCGGTGAAGTTGTGCGCTGTTGGTGTGGGTTCGATGGACATCACCTAGTACCGCCATTCAACGGTTGTCTGGCGCTTTTTGGATAATATTTCGTGTTGGTTAGTTGCAAGCTTCAAATTTTTACGTACCTTTACGTACATGTGATGACGTTAACTAGTGCGTGGAGATTATTAAAAGATCCACTAAATGACGGAATTGATTAATTGTCTTCCTGCTTCTATGACTGCGACTTCTATGACCTACCGCTTAAGACATTAATACAAGGAAGTACCCTACGAACCTGATTAAACTGTCATAAGGAATTAATACAGGGAAGAACCCTACAAGCCTGATTAAACTGTCAAGTCAGCTTAGAAACAATACGACACAAAATAAGTAGGACCGCCCCGGAGAGGCAGAAGAAGGAAAAAGATCCGACTGTGCATCGACCAGTCTATCGGAAGTCTGACCGAGTGTGATTGACGTTTGTTTTGATCCTGCCTAGTTACCTACATCAGACTTTTAGAGTAAGACGAGGGGATGTATATTCCATGAGCCAGCCGCACTTACTGATTTGCACGGTCCGATATGCTGGGTGAAGCCTGAGGGGCTCACTCTAGCAGATAGGATTGTGCAATCAATAAGTGCGACCGATGAGGTCTCTCCCCGAGTCGGACCCTTCGTCTCCGTGTCATGCTTGTCCCAGCAGGAAAGTGTCATAACAATTTCTTACTATGTATCTAACATACATAAAACGTAATCGTTAATCCCATCAAAAGTCGTAGAGGGGCGCGGCCTACTGAGGTGACCACGATACCGTGACAAAAGCAACAATGTCGGTCTGAAACTTTTAATCCTTGTATAAAACAACTATAAAATTGCACCGGTGGAAGTGTTTGAAGTGAACGAAAACTGTAAAATGCATACTGACGCTCATATTGACGGTTACAGGTGCCGGAGAACGAGACGGAACGCTGTACGGTGTGCCTGTGCGAGTTCGAGACCGGTGAGGAGGTGCGCAATCTGCGCTGTACGCACATCTTCCACGTGAACTGTATCGATAAATGGCTGGTGTATAACAAGAAGTGCCCGGTGTGCCGATTGGACGTCGACAAACAAAAGGCAGTGCTGGTTGAATAGCCCGAGCAGTCCAAGCAGGGCCCGCGGTGCTCTGCTGTTCTCGTGCAGTACTCTGTGTCTACTATGCTAGTTCGGGCTTGCATATAGTGCTCAGCTATTCAGCTGTCTCCCACCACATCCTCATTGCAATTCTTCGTTTTCTTCGTGTGTTCACACCGCCAACGCTCTATGGTGTGTGTGATGTGTTTATATCGATGTGTTCTTCCCTCCTTTCCTCTTCCATATTGTGATCGATGACGTCTGTTCAATACGGGCCTGCCATCCACTATTTCGGATCGATTTGATCGATACTTGCGAATGTGTTGTTATTATCGTGGTTTTCTCTTGTTCACTATTCAATTTCCTCTCTTCTTTTGCCCTTCAAATTTGGCTTTTTAGCGCACGCTTTCAATACTCTCATTTTTCACTCTCATACCCATCCATATACACAAACATACATTTGGACATATACATACGTACACATGTGTTAGATAGCTTCCTAATCTACTTCTAGACGCACACAAAGAGAGAGATGCTTCCTATTTAGGGCGATTATCAATTATTGATAGAGAGCGATTCGATAGCCTAAGATCTTCGACCCGGTGGTGTTCGTTTAGCTGCTTGTTTCTGACCCTCCTTATATCTTACGTTTAACTCCTCCTCCTCCCCCGATTTCTTCCTCGCTCCTATTGATTTTTCTGTGAAATTGTTTTTTATTGCTTCGCTTGCATGTCAATCACCTCTTCACCTTTGCCTATCACTGGGACGGCATATGCGCGCAGCGCTATCACACGTTTGGAAAAGAAGGACAAAACGACTTTTTTCTTTGAAATTGAACTAGCCGATTGCGCGCGCATGCCTTCCCAAGCATTCCCCTACGTCGCGTGTTTAGGGTTTTTCATTGCTTCGATACTCAGGATTTTGCGTTGACTACACCACGCACGCGCGTGCGTGACATAAACGTCCGTATACACGCGCGCGCGTGTCCGCTTCTAGAAGCCGCCTTGACCGAACGTCTTTCCTCGTCATCACACCCGTCCATCCACACGTTCGGCATATTTTTGTATGATGTGTGTACACCGTCGTTTTCACCATCCCCTCATCAGATTTCTATTTGTGATTTTATACGAGTGCAGCGCTAACGATCGCTTTGGTTGCACTTTCAGAGCACGACATGAAGCATGAGAAGGGGTTCGTCACCCTGGAAAAGGTTTACCTGGTGGGTGGGTGTGGGTAAAACGCTAAGGTGCCGGCATGTTTCTCACCCCTGAAACGATTTGATTTGTCTTGGCTGAAGTGGACGCATGAGCTTGGTTCCAGAATTTAAGTAGAAATCACCAAATTAGTTTTTTCTGGACAAAATCTTCCGGGCTTCTTCACCGCTTGTCATTCTCATGCTTCAAATCTGCCCTAGAAGTACCGTAGTCAAACGCCGGAAATAATGATTTTTAAGCAGTTTATACTTAGAGTGCTGAGCTACTTCATGGTATAAATTGCTGCTGTCCGGAGACAAACAAAGCAATCGTTGCGCCAAAGCTCTTCAGGCGATTTGTGAGGCGTAGCGCATCGTGGTTACGTGGCCTATGTGTGTATAATGGTGTTATGTCTATGTCTGCAGGGCGATTCGAGCAACAATTTTCGTCGACGTCAGCTCTATCTGCGCTGTTTTTTCGAAGAGCAATACTTATATAACGTAGAATTTTCAATTTAAGTCTTCTTCTCTACAAATCACAATTGTGTGGAATTGCTGACATTCGTTGACGATTCGGAGTAATTCTGTGAGACGATCTCTTCGTTTTCGTAATAAAAAATTATGAATCTTCACTGATTTGCATGAAATCTAGAAACCGAGAGCGATGCCGCTATGAGTGTTTATAGTCGGCGGCGGCTGGTGGCGCGCTCGAATCGCCTGCCAAGTTGTTTGCTCGCTATCATTTATGTGTGCCATTGCGTGTGAACGTTACTCCTTACGTCCTGACGAGATTCATCCATAACCCATCGACATTCACACACACACACACACGTCCACACACACGCACATAGTGCACGTGCCGCAGCGGTGCGAAGACGCGCGCGTGTCGTGCGCGGCGACGCGTTGCGTGCGTTTTCGTTGTGCTCGTTGTTAATATTATATATACATATGTTTGTCATATGTTTTACATTGTGAATAAAATATTGTTATATGATTCGGTTGTTGGCTGCCGATGGTGTTGAGTCTATTGGATATCTCGTCATTAGGTATATTCAAGGGTAAGAGATCTGCGTGAATCAGTCCCCTTGGGTAGCGCCGCCGCATTCGTGTTCCATTCAGAGTCGTAGAGGCATGGTGAATGTTTATGGCATATGCAGGTGACTTGCAGAGCCAGCCACTATACCAAGTCAGTGTCTTTACCTTCCCAGACAAGTCTGACAGTTACCCGACCCTAGAGGGACGAACGGCTTGGTTAGCCTGGGCGAGGTTCGATTGCTCGACCGTGCGGGTGTCGGCAGCGCCCACTTCAAAGTTAGCTACGTTATTATCGATGTGGACGTACAGCAGCATCAGAGCTGACGAGTGATTCGTTTCTGCTTTTGAACAATTGTGCAAGGGATGTTGGGTGAACCGCATTTCGTTGACTGACGGCTGGAGACGGCATAGGTTTGCATGGTTGCACTGCTCTCCCAGACGTGGTGGTGCCCTAAACCGTCGTTCCACCTTCGCTTGGCGATCCAGAGCACCATGGAGCTTAGCGGCCGGGCGAGCGCTAGCGAGGCTGCGAAATTGCCGTCGATTGCGGGAAATTGGCGCTCATGCGCGCCAGCCGCGCATTAGCGGCCATTCGGGCGCGGCGAAATGAATTAGCCATCGCGCGAACGCAACGCGGCTCGTTAGAATGCACGCGGCCCTCACCCCTCGACCATCGAGGGACCAACTCCACCGTGGTTCGGGCCGAGCACTCAACGACGGAAATTCGAATCCGTCGGTAAAGGTAAAGGTGTCGGCTTTGACCAGTCCTCCAAGGACGCGCAGCCGCATTCGTGTTTAGTTCAGAATCGTAGAGGCTTGGTGAATGTTTTGTGTTTTGTGTTTGTCCTATGCAATGACTTGTGGTCTTGGTTGACGCGGGCGTGGAACGATCGACCGTGTGGGTGTCAGTAGCGCCTCTTACCACTGCACCACGCGGAATTCGTCGGATGTACGAAGAAATCGTCCGAAGATTTCCGTCAGTGGTTAGGTCACCACCCGACATAGGACAGTCTTCTTTTCTTCTGTATCACAACTAGGAGACTGGGATTCTGATCTGATCTGGGTAATCCTGTGGTCACCTGGTACCTCTACCCGTCGTTGCCTGGTTTTTTCGCTGCTGATTTGTGTTCAGGCTCAGCTCCGAAGAATTCGAATCCGTCAAAATGTAAAATAATGTCATTGATGACCGTTTTCGTCGAGTTGTAATACAGAGAAGACCAACACCTAACCGAGTTACACGGTTCGGATTTCTTGATTATCAGCTGGTTGCTTTTGAATCTGTTTGGCTCATCTAAGCAAATTTAAACATGATTTATTTCATAATCCATTAGGCCGGTAATCCCCAGTCCAAATTGCTTAATTAACTTTAAGCGCACGTAATGCAGCAGTAAGAGGCACCAGTTTCACCTGCATGGTTAAACTATCGATGTTCGACCTGATGGCTCATATCCTTAGCTTTAAAATCTTCCGTGTAAGATATCGGAACAAAACGAACTGTTTCCGAAGGCTTTTTGCTTTTACAGTTAGTTTTGTTTACTGGTTAACCAAGCCCCATACCTACGGTGTCGCGAAGATTTATATCAGATTTTTTTGAAAAATGTGTTCACCAAATACGCATTCACCACGCCTCTCCGATTTCGATTGGAGGACGAGAGCCTGGCGTGTTCTTGAAATGATCAATGCCGAGCACTTTACCTTTAGTTATCCTGAGCAGTGGGTGACCATGTAATATTTACTTCTAAGCATTCCAACGGTTAAGGTATGTTTAGCTGTGGCCGCCGTAGCGAAACAGAGGCTCAGCTAACATCCTCCCGTCACAAGATCGATCCCCGCTCGGACTCACACGATATGGGTCCCACCGGAATCCTGAACTACGCTGGGTAGAATAGATGTTAGGCTAAAGGTGTCGGTGAATTCAACGGCAAGCTTTCTGCAGCAAAGTATGAATGGGTCATAATGCCGCAGCTTGAAGACCTCAACTACGCATTTCTACCAGAATTAGTAGTTTCTCTTTATAAGTTAGGTGCCTCGTACGTTTTTCCACCACGAACTGCTTGAGTTGCCGTGAGATTCGATGACATTTCAGACCATAATCGTTCTATGTGCCGTTCTCCGAAGAAGGCGAGACATCTCAATGAGTGAATCGTACGTGGTTTTTTGACTGCTTCTCACTCAGCTTGCAGTGTGGAGCGTAGTCGAACAGCGTTTTTGCGAGCGCCTTTTTGTCGCCCATCGTCAGTGTCGTTGGCCACCAGTTCTTGGCGTAGTAAAACGTCTGTCGCCTGTTGTTTATGGTGCTGGTGGTGGTGATGGTGGAGCGGTAGGGCCTCAGTGTGGGGGTATGACTAAGGAATTGCTGCAGCAGTGTTACAGAGGTTACGAAAATTGTCGATAAAAGACAGCAGCTGTCCGATAGCAACGGTGTTTTTGCTAGATCTCAGCCAGCAATGGATTTTCAAAGAATGATCACGGGGAAAGTTGCTGTGAGCTGTAAATTCGAACTCGTTATCTTTTACTCTGCTCGTTTCGACAATTTCTACGGCTTTTCTCATCTGGTATAGAGACCTGCGATGGTCTTGAGTGGGTTCAGCTCTCGTTTTTTACTGTATTCCTCTAGGAATGCTACAGTGTAAGGTGGAGTAAAATAAATTGGTCAGCGCCGATCAGTCCCCTAAAAATGCGCCACGCCTTTGTGTTCCATTCAAAATCGTAGACGCACTGTGAATGCATATTTGGCCTGTGCAGTGACTTTCCGTGGACAGTCGCCGTTTGTGTCAATGCCTCCCCCTTCTCAGACAACGCTGGCACCAACCTTCCCGACTCCAGTGAGAAGGAAGCCTTGGTTGGTCTAGGCAAAGATCGATCGCTCGACCATGCGAGCCGGAGTGGCGTCTCTTGCCACTGGACCACGTGCATCCATCGTGCACTTGATAAAATGACATAAAATACGTGTGCAAGTTAAAGGTTTCTCTTCAGAAATGGATTTTTTGAGCTTTAGATTTTTCGATCGCTTATCTCCCCCGACGGAATACATGCTTAGCTTTAGTCTGAAGAACATCTCGCTCACCTGCAACATCGCCGAAGAGATGGAAATTTCCCTGTTTTCCCCGAGCGTCTTCTGTGACCAAGGAATGTGACCGCCTTCTCCAAGAACCCGCCAGACGTGTCACGATCGTTGTCGGCTGACAAGGGCACCTTTTGGTTGGAACGACGTTTTTCCCCCGACCTGCGCAATCGTGTGCAAAGTGAAATTCAGCGATGTGTGTGCTCGAGAACCGAAAGGAAAATACAAGGACGTGCCGCAGCAGATAGTGGGAGATACGGCGTCGAGGACGTCGTCCAGGAACTGGTTCCTTTTTTAAGGGGACCAGACAATTGTGTGATACTGCTGCTGCGCTCGGGATGGACGTTAATGTGAGGGTGTAGGGCAGTGAAGGAGAACCGGGGACCGACATGGACGCTCTCAAACTCGAGTTTGCGGCATCTTAACAGTAATCGGCAGAGAGAAGGGTTTGGCTGTAGGTAAAGGTGAAGGGTCGGCGTTGCTCAGCCCCTGAAGGACTCGCCGCCACATTCGCGTTCCATTGCTTGGTGAATGGGTATTTGGCCTATAAAATGATTTGCCGAGGCCAGCCGCCAAGTCTGGTAAAAAATTCAACCGAACACGGAGGAATGTAAAGCTTGGGTAGCCTGGGCAAGAATCGACCGCTTGACCGCGAGTGTCCATATCGCCTCATACCACTATTTATTCATTTATTTATTTAAGACGTGTAAACTCAATACACGGGGTGAACATAACAGAACGCAAAGAATATGTGGTTTAAAAGCACGTGAAAATTGGGTCAGAAAACAATTATTTGCTGCAATCACAATCTATGGGACCGCGTGGTACAGAAGTAAGAGGCGCTGCTGTCACCTGCACGGTCGCGCGATCGATCCCGGCCCGGGCTAACCAAGCCTTCCATCCCTCCGGGGTCGGGTAAATTGGTACCAGACTTCTGGGAAGGTGAAGACACTGACCTGGTATAGCGACTGGCCCCCGCAGGCCATTGTATAGGCCAAATACGCATTCACCAAGCCTCTACGACTTCAATGGAACACGAATGCGGCGGCGCGTCATCAGGGACTGATCATCGCCGGCACCTTTACCTTTACCTTGACCAATCACAATCTATGGCTGATCATTCAATTACGATTCGAGCTGAGCAACGTCATCACATTTACCTAGCATACTAATGAAATCTTTCAAATATCTATACGTGATGAATCTCGAGCGCACGTGTGACTTTGCAACCGGAATGTAAAGCCATGGTTTTTCTTTCCTATCTTTAGATAGTGGAACTCAAAAAAAAAACGACAGCGGGTCCAAATCCACACTTCTTGTTAAATGTTGGACATCATGAGCAGACTGGCCTTCTTCCTTCTGTAAATAAGACTTGGAAGGCCAAACATTTTAGCTCTGGCAGCCCCATTCGGTAACTGCGAGTATTGAAGACCATGACAAATTTCATGCGCGCCCTTGCTGTAGGTTGTGCTGTATGTTTACTGTCAAAATTCAATTGTGATTCTTCCTTTGCGAACACGTGGGACAGTGGTAAGAGGTGCTACTGTGACACGCAAGGTCGAGCGACTGATCCTCGCGCTGGCTATCCAAACCTTCTATCCCTCCGCGGTCGTTTAAATTGTAGCCAGACATGTCTGGGAAGGTAAAGAGACACTGGCAGCCGTCGAAAGTCATTGTGTCGGTCGATTTCGCGTTCACCACGTCTCTACGATTCTGAATAAAATACGAGTGCGCGGCGCGTCTTTAGGGTATTTATAAACGCCAACCAATTTACTTTTTACCTTCACCTAACGTTTGCTTTGAGAGCAACGAATAATGGCCTTTATTCTGTGGACTAGCATGTGTGGCACAACTGTGTGCCATGTGGCCCAGATGCGGTGTCTGCCACCTATCGTAAAAATGAATTATTAGGATGGAAGTGGAAAACGGATGTTGGGTTTTTCTAAGGGTTTTTGTAAACTTGTGCAAGGGTTGGTGTGGAATTGTAGGAGGTAACGTTGAAATGAAAGGAGGAGAACATGAAAAAGAATTAGGTAACCAACCAATCATACACCTACCTTACAATCATCAAAAAGCAGCGTTTAACAAGGAAACAAGTACAATTTTGATGTTACCTATTTTAGTATAACATGTAATGACTTACAGTACCCAATCTGTTGGTAAACTGTACAATCGGAAATGGCAACGAATATCCTTTAAGACGAGAACTCGTCAAAGTCTTTACCTTGGAGCATTTCAACTCGTTCTGCAATCGCTAAAAGCACACCACTGATTCCACGCAGGAACTAATTCAGGAATTAATAACAAGACAAGTACATAAAAGAAAAAATTAAGACAACAGAAATAAGAAAACAACGAAATACCACTTTCCAACTGCTCATTTGATTCAATTACTTTTTCTGTTATGGCGTGGTGTTTTCGTTTTGTTAATGTTTGCACTTATGATTGGCGCGCCATTATGTGGCGTAACAAATAAATAAATAAATAAATAAATAAATAAATAAATAATATAGGCACTAACATGCATTCTAAGAGGAGCAAGTTATAAAGTAACGTCGGGCCATCCACCTCACTCCTCAGCGGGGTTGTCTTTAAAAAAAAACTAAATTTAGAGGGGTTTCGGAGCTAACGAAACTTGTTATATCTTATTGATAAAAATCAGGCAATTACGAAGAAGCCTGAAATCTGGGTTTGCGGTTGGTTTGGGAGCCATTTAGTCAACTGGAAGTCGGTAAATATGGACAAAAAACTAAATATGGACTACGGACATCAATTTCTACATTAACTATGAAGACCCAAGTTTAAAATTGATAAATGGCATTCCAATGATAACGAAGATGCTTGGAATCAGGGACCACTTTCTCAATCGCGACCAAATAAGCGTCGGGCATTCCGCAACTGCAGACCGGAGACTGGCCTCGAATTTCTCGTCCATTTTCACATATTTATTCTTCATTCTTCATCTTATTGTCTTTCCTTTTATCTCGACACTCTAATGAATATTACAATCGCATCTTAACGTCTAGATGTTTCGTTTTTCGTTATTTTCTCATTAAATCGTTCTAGGTCCGCTGCTGCTTGACGGAACGATGGCTGAGGTAACCACGTCGAAGCGAGGAATCCCTGTGATGGAAGTTGTTGTGAGTGTTTATATTGCTCCTTTTTCTGTATTTCTGTGACATTCATTTTGTACACAAATTGGAGATGTTTGTGTTCTGTTTTCCAGTTACCATGACCCGGTACGTTATGGTTATCGCACTTGGTAACTTGGCAATTTAGCGTAGAAATACTCAGCTTACTCCAGTAACTCTTTACCGAACCGTTTGATAAATATAACTAAAAACAGATCCCTGATACTATATAGAAATTAAACTGAAAGGTGCCTGGATTTTCGGAAGCTAACGTAACTTGTTCGGTCTTCTAGATTAGTTCCGAAGCCGTTTAGTCAACTGGTAGAAGGTGAAAGCTGTGGTCAGTTTGCAAATATGAAAGTCCAAAGGTAAAATTGATAGAAACCTCTGTAACACCTGCGAAGAAGCCCAGAATCAATGTAGGTTCCCTGGTCTCAGCTCTGATTCTCTGTTAATTTACAGGCAGTAATTCAGGGTTGTCTGTTTAGTAGCTCCTTCTTAACGATCCAGTTAGAACTTGGTAACTGTTACCCGGTTTTTGTTCGTTACTCTCTAACATTCGATAATTCAGAGTTTCTTTGACTGGGTATGTGCGTTTGTGGAGGTTTTACAGCAAGTATTTAAGTGAGTTGAGTGGAAAAATCTTAGTCGACAATCGACAGACGTAAGGTTAAGCTATGCCCAAATAGTATATTGATGATTCAGAGGAGAAACCATTATGAATCTTACGGTCTTCTAGTTCCGCCATGAGTACAGTACTATTTTGGGTTTCGTTTGTCTTTTTCGGATTTTGCTGACTTAGTGTTTGTTCGCAGTTCGCCTCTAATTCTCGGTAGCACAAAACGGCCGAAAAGCTCAAAAAAAACCTTATTGATAGTTCTAAAGCAGATTAGCTGATTGCTTGTTATATCAATGAAGGTCGACTGTTATGAATGGTATAATGGTCGTCAACGTGTATCTATACGGCCTGAGTAGAAATATATTACAAATGTTCGCAATTAAATCGATTCAATATTACTCCTATTCGGGCGAATATTTGTGCAGGGTTTCCGTGCTTCTTATTAGCGGCATTTTCGAGCTGAGTGTTTTCTTTTCTCAAACGCCCAGGCATTGACAAAAACTTAGCTGTTCGATCTATTTCCTGTCTAGTTGTTTTGAAAATCCGGTGCGCAGTCTTCCCCGCTGCCTTTTGTATCGACCCTTTGCGCTATACTCAGTTTGAATTTGTGGTGAACGCCCACGAAATTGTTCTGACAAAAATTTAGCATATAAGTGTATCTTTACGATGCCTTTTTATTGTAAGCAGCTGCTCATATTTGTGGCAGCGTTTTTTTTTTTCGTCTGAATATCTTTCGTTTGATGGAAACGCTTCCTACTAAAAGTATCAGTAAAGTTCTTCCAAAGATTACGATCAGCACGCTTAGCGCAACAATCAGTTCTAATTTGGAGAATAGCTGTGGCTCAGTTGTTACTGTGCAACACTCAATTTCTTATGTTTTTTACCTGCACTGTATTTTGTCCCAGGCTGAAATAGAGCAAATAACGTTCCAGTATGATCTCAAAGCCGTACGGTCACCTTAAGCACCCTTAATTATGCATCGAATAACCTTATATTGTGTGCTTTTTGGATCATAGTTCCGTTGGCAAATTGGCATTCACCGTGGGAGGTCGCGGCTTGCCATCTTTGATTGTCCAGTGTTTACCCAACGACTGGCTAGGGTGGGAACCGTCGCAAAACAGTTTCACCTCAGAAACCACAAAATTGGGGTGTAATCTGAGCTTTGTCAAGAAATGGCTGATTACGATGGTGGTTGTTTTCCCGCATTTGTATGTTTTGAACCATTGATGTTTTTGACTAGTTCTGATACTTCCAAAATCTCTAAATGCTTTTAGTTAATTTCGGAATGAGGCTGATAGAAGCACCTGTAATCAGGATAAAGCAAACACTGTTATTATCACGGTGTCGTCAAAATTATTACATGGATATGTTCCGCACGACAGTTGAAAAGCAAAATAGAAAAGCACAGCAAACCAACTTTCAGTCATAAGTGCCTTTCTTATATTTGTTTATCTATCAATGCACGAGAACGTGCACAACTGAAAAGGCGAATGACAATATATTGTGAATAACCTACCACAGTCAAAATAAGGTTAAGAAAAAAAACAAAGGGCGTGATGCGATCCGTTATTATACGGGAGCTTCAACCAACCAGTTCGGGCTAAGGTAGCGGGTCAACATCCACGAAAAACTTGTTATATGAGGTGTGAATACCTTTCTTCTTAAATTGAATTATTTTACCCATTAAGGTCCTGATGCTGTTGGTAGCGGGCAGTGCTTTTCGGTTCCTCTGTTTTCATTAGACGATAATTATTATTATTTATTCATTATTATTTATTATTAGACGATAATGCTATCTGTTGTAAACGGATTTACTTTGTCGACGCCAAACTCAAAAATTACCCGTAAACTTGCGGAAATGATTGCTGGGTTCAAGGGAGAGACCATAAATTGTTGTTGGTTCAAGTGGAAATCGTGTGGAACAGTGCTTCTTCAGAGTTGAAATCTATGAATACGCTGAGCTAGAGGTTGTTAAAATCATTCATGAGGTTAGCGTCGTGTGTTGCCCAGGTTTATTGGAAATCGAAGATGGACAGAGCTTTTGTGGTCAAATTCTGCTATGACGTTAACATTTGTAGCGCGAAATGACTCAAACAGATCTCAGTAGGGTGTTCAATAACACAGGACTAAATTGAATGTTTTGTTTTGAGATGGTTAGATTAACGAACAAGATCGACTGTGTGGCTGCTCATTCCTCTGATTATTTAGTTTTTGGTCGGATAGGTCTAGTTGATTCCATTAATCAATCGTTGTCACTGCTGCTTGTCTAGTGGATTTGAAGAGGTTCGGTTCATTTTGATTGATTTCCGTTGCAAAGGTCAGTTTTGAGTGGATTTGTGCTGAGAAAGCAAAGAAAGGCGATACGCGGCGCTGGTGGATGACGCGGCGTGGCTTTGGATCGAACTCGGCATTGTCCGCATGTCGGCGGCGGCTCTGAAAATTGTTTGTTTCTGGTGCTGAGGTAGCGGTCGCTGCTTACTTGACCTCGCTCGACCTCGCAAGCCGTTTTCTCTGGATTTGTTTGGCGTTCGCCACGCCAATAACGCGGATGGTATTGTTCGGCCTTGATTGTAAGGTCAGCAGCGCCTCCTATTAGGGGTCTTTCCTTAACTGGAGGAAAACTATTGGAATTTCAGACCAGAAAGTTGGGATAAACGAAGAAGTCAACATAAAGTTTATAATGGTGAAGGATCGGCGTTAATCGGTCCCCTATGGGCGCGCCACGCATTTGTCATCCAGTCAGAATCGTAGATGGCATGGCGAATGTATATTTATCTGTTTATTGAGACGTGAATGGCGAATGCACGTAAAACTGCAGAACCGCAGAAGTCAACGTTGAACTGCAGATGAAAGAAAAAACTGGAAAACCGCAGAAACTTACGATTCTGAAGGAATAAAAAAATGCTAATATATTCTAACAATAAGACGAACGAGAAAGAAAGAGGCAAGGAGATTTGACCTGTACAGTGACTTGCGGGGTCAGCCGCTCGACCAAGTCAGTGTCTTCGCCTTCCCAGACAGGTCTGGTACCAATTTACCCGACTTTGGAGGAATGATGGAATGGTTAGCCCAAGGGAGGATCGATCACATGACCGTGAGGGTGTTGGTAGCGCTTTTCACCAGTGCACCACACGCACAACTTGTACTTCAGTTATTAAATGACTTTTTGAGAACAGCGCGTGAGGACGATGGATTTCCCGGCGGAATCGAGGGGTTTTTCTCCTTTCAAGTGTTCTTACGCGCCACGTCTCGTCAGGAATTTCACCCCTTCAGCCGATGGATGGCGCCGGCGCCGTCGTCAACAACTGGTTGTCGCTCGCCGGCCGCCCAGGCGAAAGTTGGGGACGAAAACAGTCCGGTCATGTGGCGTACTATCATCTCGAAGACTGATGAAAATGATCCTCTTTAGCTTTGAATTTACGTCGCACTAGCGTAACTATCACCTTTCGATGAGTATGGTGGGGTTCCATTCCTGTCCGGGTTAACTAATTCTGCCATCATTCCGAGATTGGGTAAATTGGTACCAGACCTGCCTGCGAAGGTAAAGACGCTGTCTTGGTATAGCGGCCGTCGTGTAAGTCGTTGTAAAGAACAAACACGTATTCCCCATGCCTCTACGATTTTTCTATAGAAAACGAATGCGTGGCGCGTCCTCGGGGTATTGGAGAACGCCCACCGCTTTACCTTTCCTTTTGTTGACGTCTGCCATTGTCTGCTTTTGTTCGTGAATTCCCGTTTAAAGTAAAATCGAATTGTGCAGCACCAATCATCTCCCTTGAGATGCACCACGCTTTCGTCTTGCGTACAGAATCGTCGGGCTGAGTGCGCAGTCTATTTTTTGGAATCACTTGAGTTTTTTTTTATCGAAAGCTCATCTCTCCTACTTTACAGTACTCTTCAAAAGTGTCTTCTTCCGATCGTACTCGATTCTCGACAAGGATGTGTGTTTTTCACTTGAAAAATCAGGTTTCAGTGATTGGGTCGTAATTTTTCCAGTGGTAGGGAGACAGGGTTATCGAAGGCCTGCCGCGCTAATCAGGGACTTGAAAGAGAGAAAGTGTACAGGATTGTGGTAAACGATAAGGTCGAAGAGGTCTAAAAAATCGTACTTGATTGCACTGTTTGTGCCTATGTGGGGTTTCAACCGAACAGTCAAGATCTGGCCTTGTCGTGTACTTTTCGTGAGACCTAACTCCGAGTTAGGTTAAGTTTATTGCCCTTTGAAGTCGGTCCATTCTTTAGTTTTTACGATCCAGTATTTCGGCTGAAAGTTACTGCAAATGCACTTGGCTCGGTGCCATATCGATGAACCCTCTTCGACTCGTGCGTGAGTGGACGGGGAGTCATCAGGGCGAAAAGAAATTGGATGAGACTCGGGAGGGACGCGGCGACTCGATTGAGAACCGTGGAGCGTATCGGCCACGGTGGCGTAGTCTCCGTTGGCTCAATGGCTCTGCTAAATGCTATGTCGGAGCGAGGATCTATGGTGGGGCTTCAGTGGAGGGTTACGATTGCTTGCAGTGCATTGCCGAAGCCACGTCGAGCCACTAGATGTCTTTTGGCAGGGGTGAACCCATTGAGAAACTCTGGATAATTCAATGAACCTGTTATTGAAAGATGAGACTTTTGAATAGTGCTGTGAAGTGGAATAGGTGAATTTTCAATGAAAAACGCAGGTAATTCCCAAAAATACAGCCTTGGCACTCAGAAGTTCGTTACCGTCAATACACCTCTGATTCTTATGCACACTGTTACTACAGAAGAAAAGAATGTTGTTCACGCAGCTCCCAAAGGGGTTCATGTTTAGAGTGCTGATTCGTTAAGATTTAAAATACCAAAACATACGAGCGAGATTAAAGTCGGTAATGGAAATTTGTGCGCGGAGCAGCGGTGTGCCAGCACTAACCAAGCCGTCTGGTCAGGAAAATAATATCTAAAGTCCTTCTTCTTGCTTATACCTATGTCGGGGGAGAAATATTTTGTGTTTTGTAAAAGAACGCCACTTTAAACTTCTTCGTCGGTGTTGAGTATGTCGATAATTTCTGGGTGACTAGTGTGTTTGCGAGATCCGAGGAAGGTGTAAATTTGCCGAATTCGCGTTATCTCCCTTCAGAGCACTTGACATTCGTGGTTGCTCTGTCGAAAAAGTCAATTAGTACCCGTAAGCTTCTCCCCAAATAATAAACGCCAGAGGTGTTTAGTCGAGTTTTATTTGCTACATTTTCACCCAGAAAGTTGCGGGCCGAGGTAGAGAAATATAAGCCTGGAGAAGGAGCATTGGGTGGGTCAGACAACGGTGCGTGACATCTCATCCAGTGTTTTGACGGCGTTTTCTAAACATTCCTAGATTGATAAATTGACTTCGCGGTTTCGGTTTCATATATCGAAGGGGTTCGTAAGCATTCACTACAATCTTCGTAGCCTGAGGAGACCATTCTTCCAGCAGTTTGAAGAGGATCGATCGCTGAAAAAAGTGACTCAATGCAAGTAACCTATCCCAGTATGGTCTATAATTCCCTTTTAACCTGGTCGTCTAAGGGAAACAACGAAACGAGCAAGTTAGAGCCCATATTTTCTGTTTGAATCATTTATTTTTGTTACCTTGATTTATCCTTGCTTGTCTTGTTACCGAACAAGTTGCTCTTTAGCGCAGAGTCGTTCAGCTTCTTTTGAAAGATTTTTTCGCCTCAAAACTCATACATCCATTGGAGGGTTACTTCAATCTATCGTCTGCAAAAAAAATCTCAACCAGGGTGGTATCCTTGTGATAAGATTCAGTTTCAGCATTTTGAAAATGAATTTTGGCGACCTATATGTCACAATAGTGATTTATCAAATTCCTCTTTTCTCTTCCAGGCTCTAAAGAAGGCGGACTCGACGAAACGTCAACCGAAATAAACTTGTAACATCTTGGCTATTTGGCTACAGTCATTCCATCAGCTACTACTATGTCACCTTAGTGTTGTTAGCTCACAGTAGGGTTCTTAGATCATTCTCAGCTCTTGAATAGAAATTTGTGGATCACTTAGAAGGAGCATAGTTCCTTTTTGTCGGTGTTGTTGATCGAACCAGTACAGTTCGATCGACGCTCGGACGAGTGGCACTCGTGCTGATAGGCACGATGCAATCCATCGTTTCCGTCAAATCGAATAAATCGTCAGGGTTAAAGGACTTTGGGTAGCAGTACCACTTCGGAAACGACCCGGGCAACGTTTCATTCGGCCTGATCGATCGGCCAGTACGCAAATTTGCATACTAGCAATGTATTATTCCCCGTGAGGCCCTCTCTTGCCAATCACCCACTCACCTCGCGTTCCCGCTCGTCATTGTGCTGTCTCGTGCGATCTGCTGGTCTCGGTCTCATCGGTCTCGTTCTACCTCCACGTCGTCGGTTCTCGCGTTCTCCCGTCCCGTCGTGCTCTCGTTCAGCCGTCGTTTCCCTTCCAGACCCTCTCATCACCTTGAGAGCCGACTCTCTCTGCGGTTCTTTTGGATTCTGCCGTCTCCTCTGCGATCTCAGTCCAGTGGCCGTCTCTCAGTGACCGACGACTCTCCATCGGGCGACTGCAGAGGGACGTCTACGTCGCTCTCACGTGCTGCGTGTCCGTCATTTGTTCGCCGTCTCGTTTCGTTTGTTCGTCCCGTTCGTCAGACGATTCCATTCATTATTGTGCGAGTGTTCGAGCGCCGGCTGGGGACCGGCTGGCCTTGACGATTGCGCAACAGGCGCACGGGGGTTGCATGCTGAGGGACCATCCTTTTTTTCCACGAGAACTCGAAAATGGACCAGCATAGGTGATGACGCAACGCGGCACCAGCGATGGGTTCCCTGTGGTGAGATAGGGAAGCGTTTTCCTGCATTTTTTCTGAAAAGGGAGAGAACAGCTAGCGGTTGCTATTTATGCAGATAAAGTCGAATTTAGTAGCACCATTAGCCTGCTCTCTACTCTAGAAAGATTATCTACGATTAGCTATTATATTGTGTCATTTGCTCTACTTTACCACGAACTCAGTGCTCTGTCTGCCGTGGGATGCACCACTGTTTTAGTTCCTATAATTTTTACTGCACCTCCGCATTTAAATCTCTGTGACATAGTTTCCAGGTTTTTAGCCCAGTCAGACTACCGCAACCTTGTCTTTTTACAATTACTGCTTTTCATGCACTGCATATTTTGAATGATTGAATGAATTTGAGAAGATACGTAGTTGCCCATTAATGGACCACAGTGACTGTCAAAATTATTCAAATTAGTTAAAAATAAAAGAGAAATAGCTTAAGTTTGGTAGCATTTGAATCCTCGAATTTAGAATTGATAGAGAGAACTGACTTTTTTGGTAGAATTGATAGAGAGAACTGACTTTTTTGGTCCAAGAGAGCAGTTTTTACTCCACCTCAGCTCCTGCAGAATATTTTCTATGAATAAACGAACAACGGTTGCTCCCAAATTTGTTTTATCAGCTGAGGATATCGAACAATAAATTCTCCAAAGATGCAGTTTATCATTCTGTCTGGCCAGCGCTGGAGTCTCCCATCAATCATTCGCCCTCTTGTCGGAGTTTAATTACAATTTATAATGCCGGACAAGACGTACTGACGTCAGAATTAGTTATTCGTCATATATTAGGCGTATTCGGGCCGGGTTTTAATACTAGTTTTGGAAACAATGACTTGTTATAGTGGTAAGCCCCGCAAGTAATTGTTCAGGCCAACTACGCATTAACCATGCCTCCAGGTTTCTGAGTGGAACGTGAATACTGCAGCGTGTCTTCAGGGGACTGATCAACGGCTACACCTTCACCTTCATCTTCACCTTCACCTTAACCTTAACCTTAACCTTAACCTTGACCGTCACCTTTGTTGTCCTACCTTCACCTTTATTGTCCATTAGAAGATCGAAATTTGTACTCAAGATCGAATTGTTTTGAGGACTTCACTTAATATTTAATTGCATTCAAAGTCCAATTATTGGGGCAGGTGACAGTTCCACCGGGCTTTATCGAATGTGACTGTCGAAGGCCAATTATACCCACTACCCATTTTTGCTAATTCGGTGGAACTGTACCGAGGCGGGTAGCGTGCCGTCAGAACGCCATTTCCTCGTGGCCATCTGTTCCTCATTGGCGTTGATATGCAGCAATTTTCCATTCAACACCTGCCGCGTAGAGCGTTGACGTCTCCGTTCCGGTAACGACCTCTGGCAGTACAACGGTCCGCGATCGCGTGCGGCATCCATCTGTGGGCGCCCCTGAAGGTGTCATTCATGGAAACGTGAAATGGCTGGGGGCTATTTGTCGCTCTTGAAATTCAGTCTATAAAGTCCTCATACTGGATTGTTAATATTGGTAATTCTTCCAAATGTTTCTGAAAGAATAGATAAAGGTAAAGGTAAATATAAATAAAGATGACGGCGTTGATCAGTCCCCTAAGGACGCGCCACGCATTCACGTTCGATTCAGAATCGCAGAGACATGGTGAATGCGTGTTTGGGCAATACAGTGATTGTATGAATATTTCGCCTATACAGTGACTTGCTGGGGCCAGCCGTCATACCAAGTCCGTGTCTTCACCTTCCTAGACAAGTCTGGTACTAATCTACCTAACCCCGAAGGGTTTGGGAATTTTGTTAGCCCGGACTGGGGTCGATCACCTAACCATTTGGGTGTCAGTAGCGCCTCTTACCACTGCACTTTTTTCAATATTCGAAGGATTGGAAGGCTTGGTGGGCCTGGACGAGGATCGGTCACTCGACAGTGCGGGTGTCAGTAGTGCCTCTGACCACTATACCCCGCGCCTCTTCAGGGGATAGATAAAGGTAAGTTTCAGATGTGCTAATAGTCGGAAACTCTTTCTGTTACTTAAAAGGGTAGATTTCTAATCACGATCATCAATGTAATGAAGTTTAATTTTCGATTGCTCGAACCTAAAGATCTGAATAAATGCACTGGCGTCAGACGTAACCTTCCTAGACCAAAATTCCAGTGTAGTAAGCAATTCAGCCTTTTTTCTAGACCTCGGCCGCGAAATACGAAATGTGTCTGCTTTGATGGCGCTGGTCGGTGACTTCGGGTCATGAAATTTATAGTATGCCATTGCCGGGCGTCCACGAGCTCTTTTACGTGACACTATTCTCTGGGCTCTAGAAGTGAGAGGTTGGGGTGTTTCTGTCTGTCAATATTCTGAAAAATTGTGAAAATTTGTGCGGTGCTTCCAAGGTTTCCATGTCGAAAAGCTGTTTAAAGTTGGGATTCCAGTACAGATGGCAGAAACAGAAGCCCATTTGAACATTCTCATTTAGGAAGGTTTCAAAGAGTTAAGGGAACCAAAATAGTTGCAGATTAATGACAACTTGAACTATAGATGCACGTCAACATCGTTTACATTAACCCAAGAGTAGAAGAGAGTATCGTTCCCTAAAGGGAGTAATAAAAATGCTCCAGGGAGCTGATAAAGGTGTACATTGTTGCTTATCAACTGTTTACATTTGAGTGCGATACTCATCGCGGTTTTCTGACTATTTTTACTGTCGCCTCAGTGTTCTTGCTATGTCCACACTTTTGTTACCTGAGAAGCCTTGAACCGATAAGGGTAAATTCGACTTTATTATCGTTAGCGCTCAACCGGTCCTGCCTCTAGCCTGATGCTAAGCCTCTCGCGCGTGGGCGACCTCTGCTGCTGCTGTGTACCAAGTGAAGGAAGCGAGCACACCAGAGGCTGTTGTTGGTGTAAAATGGACGCGAAACGGTGCCCGTGCAGTGAGACGCTTCTTCGGTAATGTAACAATCACGCTGCTTCGCTCTGTTCCATACGCACTCTCCATCTCAATGTAATTCTGAAGGCTCGTTCAGACTTTACTGCGGCAGAAAACCAAAGTGGAGCAGAAAAAAAGGGGGTGTGTGTATTTCCGCAATAGCTGCGCGCTTTTCCGGCCGTCCGCTGGACTGTTGGTGGTTTTCGCAGAGTAATTAGAAACGTGCTACTGCGTTACTACGCAGCTGCCGCGCCCGTCGCAGGTCCCTAAGTTTACCGTTACTGCGGCAGCAACGCAGCAAAGTGTGAAAGGGCCTTTAGGGATGCTGGAAAGACAGATTTGACCGCTCAATGATTCGGTGGAAAAATTGCGAGGTGTGTAGGAAGCGATTGTAGAGGCAAGCTTCAGCTTTATATCAATTTGGTAGCAAAATCACATGTGCGATCAAGCTTGTCACGAATATTTGATCGATTCCAATACTATAGTAGGTATTTGCGATGACATCACATACCTGTCTGCTGTTTCTGCTCTGAGTTCTGGTAATTTGACGTTAGGCCTATGAAGTTTATACGTGTTTTACATATAAATAAACAGGTATCGACTCCTTCGATTCTGAACGGACGAACCAGCTTTCAGCTGCGTCTGGGTGAAATCGGGAGGTCCGCAATGGTAATTCACGGTCGCAATTTGGTAGGTTAAATTACTGAAGGTAGTTTATAGAGAAAGCTAGATGGAGCTGGGAAGAATCCTCGAACATTTCGGATGGGCAACTGGGCGAAAATGATGATCACGGAGGCGCTAACTATTAATATAGCCTAGCCCGGTATAGCCTCTGCAGTTTTGCTTGCACAAGTAATGGGTTAGCTTTGGGGTCCGTAAAAGTAAGGTAAAGTGGTCGGCGTTGATCTGTCCTCTATAGACGCGCCGCCTCATTTGTGTTCCATTCAAATCGTAGACACACGGTGAATACGTTTTTGGCCTATACAATGCCTTGCAGGAGGCAGCCAATGTACCAAGTCAGTGTCTACCTTCCCAGGCAGATCTGGTATCAATTTACCCGGCTTCGGATTGATGGCTTGGTTAGCCCGGACGAGGATCGGTCGCTTGACTGTGCGAGTATCGGTAACGCCTATTACCACGGTACGCTAGTCTTTCAAATTAATCACGTGGCTAGGGCTTTCACTTAAGGCTTATCGTAAACAGTCGTTTTTGTGGTGGTTCTGGCTGGTACTTTATTATTTTGGATCAGTTCAATGCTTTTGTGGCAGTGACGAAGGTGGGGTGCGAGCCCTAGCCACATGAGTAATTTGAAAGACTAGCGTACAATGGTAAGGGGCGCTAGCGATACTCCCACGGTCAAGCGATCGATCCTCGCCCGGGCCGATGTCTGCCTGAACATTTGGAGAGGGATTGGCTGGTGTTAGATGTGACAGCGATAGGAGTCGGCGTCGCAGTCGCTCGTAAATCGCCACGATCTCTCGCGATTATACTGTTAGAAGGTGCCGCAGCCGCGTCGGCAGCAGAATGGCCCGAAATTACATAGTGCTGTCGTTGCGCCCACCAGCCATCGATGAGATTCATTGGGGTGCGGCGGTAGCGTCAACGGGAAATTGGATCCACATCGGATCCGTTTCTGTTGCTGCGGGAGAAGGGCCGGATGTGGTAAATTAGTCCCAGGCATGAATATTCCAACTGGAACGGCAACGTATCGCGAGAGGGACATATCAGCTACGACCTGATACCGAAGAGTAAAGAAAAATCCCCTATTTATTTATTTATATGTGCGCCCTACTGTGCGCCAGTTGACAGAACCAAACCAAGTAACACCAAACTGTGAACAGTAACTCAGAACAAAACCTCATATAAGCAAATCATGTAACTGAGCCTCAGTGGAAATATAGAAATACATTATACCAGGCGGCCGGTTTTAGACTAGACTAGCACACCAACTAGTAGGTTGTAAAGAACGTTCTGTCCTATTTTGCAGTCTATATTTAAAATGCCATAACTCGGCTCATCTTCTACCGTTTTTCTTAATTTAACCACCATTCGGAAGACCACATCTTTCTCTGAAGAAGGCAATATAGAGTACGCTGTTGTCGCAAAAGTCTGATGGTAGGAATTAAGTGAAATGCTTGAAGGCGGATTCGACATCGTGTTGGTATTCGTATGCTCTCCTCCTTGAAAAGCCATATGAACGTTTGAAATTCGGTAGCTAGTTAGCAAGAGGTCTGACAATTATGACTGGCGAAGGAGAGTTTCAATCTATCGTTGGTTTGAATTGTGGAGGATCATGTTTAAAACACTCGAATT
This sequence comes from Nippostrongylus brasiliensis, assembly GCA_030553155.1. Taxonomy (NCBI): domain Eukaryota; kingdom Metazoa; phylum Nematoda; class Chromadorea; order Rhabditida; family Heligmosomidae; genus Nippostrongylus; species Nippostrongylus brasiliensis. Next base: position 11,349,450 of record CP130732.1, read on the forward strand.
TGAGTTGCTGTAAGAACGAGCGGGACTTTATTGTTCCAAGCTTTGGTTGAATCGCTTTGAATGTTACGTATATTTACGATGCGCACTTCTTTCCTTATCGTTTGGTAAAGAGTAAGAAACAATAGGCACGCTAGTACTACTGCAGTTCATCAAACCGTCACGATTGTCTTCGTGTCGTGAAAATCTGGCTTTTCAAACGTCTTGGAAAGTTCGTCGTTGCGCAAAAAACGGGAAAATCTCTTCTTATCATAGTATAATATTCGTTCTTCGTCGCAGGTTAGGAATCTTTGGGAGAGTGACTCCGCAAAATCCATTTTAATTGATGAACCCACAACCCTCATTCGCACTCGGAGCTGAGGGTCCGAATACCAACATGATGTCGAATTTTTTTTAATTAATCCAGGACTTCAGGCTTTTGCGATGGTGGTACTTTTCGCACTGCTTTCCCAGAGAAAGATATGCTCATCCAAATGGTGCTTGAATTTCGAGAAACGGCTGGACTTGGGTTGAGTTATGATGTTTTAAATATAGGGACAGAACTTTCTTTACAACCTAATAAGATAAGCCATGTATCGATTGGAGGCCATTAGCTCCATCCGAACCCCTGAACAACAGATTTCAAGAGCGGTCTTAAAACTTTAAAGTACAGAAGAAAAGTAATGACAATATCCTGTTTCATAAAATTATCCATGGAACGTGCGGTATGAACAGTCAGACCTGCTGGTGTTGAGATCAACTAATACTCGGGGTAGGCGCAATTGCAACAATTCATTCGAAAACGAATCGGAGAAGGAAATGAAGTGGTTAATGGGTTACCGCTATCGAGTACCGCTTGATATGCAAGAGGGCGCCAAACTGTTGAGGGCTTTTTGACTTCTCTGGCTTTTTTTGGAAGGTCCTACATGTCCGGAAATTTGCTATCGAGCGGCCTTGATAGTGTTTGCCCATCAAAGGAAATGGATGAATTCGTCAAGTTGTACGAAGAAGTATCGGAAGTCCTGGCATCGTGGTCTGGCTTCTTACGGCTATCGTCCGTGACCATTTTGGCTTACCGAGACCGCTTTTATTGCGTGACGATATGAATACACAGCGGACGAAGAGTAATGATATCTAATCTCATCGTTCGCGACGAAAAATGAATGTGATGATATGGGAAATTGTACCGATAGGCGTTTGCTCATTCGATACTGTAATTCGTTCGGTGTGGACGAAGAAAGGGACCCCGCGGTTGATCAGGATGAAACGCTAAGAGGAATAAGAGCGACATGAACGGAGATGCTCTCCGCTGAGTCGTGTATTTTGTGACGGAAATTGATAGGATAGATGTTTTAAAAATGATTAGATTGCGCAATCATTTTCAGCAAATTCCTTTAAGTAAGCGATAAGGACATTGGTAAGTGGCGCCACCTCTGTTCTCATCATCGAGCGATCGATCCCCGCCTGAGGTCAACAAAGTGTTCTTTCCATTCCATTCATATCGGAGTCGGGTGATCTGGTGCTAAACTTCCCTGGGAAGGTCGAGGCTGTAATTTTTGCATTGACAGACCATTGAAAATTGTATAAGCGAAATACCCGCTCAACATTCATTTACAGCCGTAGGCCTATGGTATACTCCGGCAACGGGCCCGTCGCAGCGCAGCTAAAAATGCATGGCTCGCCTCTAAACAGCACTGCAGCTGGGATTTTTGTATGCTGCTGTGTGCGGGGACTCGGATAGTTTACCGCAAGAGCAAAAAGGATGGTGCAGATACTCTCAGTACAGTACTGTGGCTTTTGTCGCAGCGACATTCGGTCGCAGCGCAGTGCGCTGCAACCAGCCGGTGCCAGCTGCGACAGGTCGGGCAGCACTGCTTCGAGTCCCCGCGCACAACAGCATACAAAAATCCCAGCTGCAATGTTGTATAGACGGGAGCCATGCAATTTTTAGCTCCGCTGCGACGGGTCCGTTGCCGGAGTATACCATAGGCCGTAGACTGAAGGAGGAGAGCTGAAAGCTGATGACTTTATCTTTTGCCATTAAACATCCAGAAGGAGACTATTTTTGCTTATTTGTTTTGTATTTTCGAAAACTATTTGCCCAAAGTCTTTTTTTCGCTCTCACTTAGTGAGGAAGTGGTCTAATAGACGAAACAATATGAAACTAGGACCAGGCATGGCGGTTTAAGACTCTTCGACTCGGTGGCGAAATCTCAGATCAGGGTAAACTTCTCCTCCCACAGAACTATGCGGTTGCTCCTTCCCTTAATCAAGGAGGGGGTTCTACGATGTCCACGGATTGTTTTAGAAAGTTTCTTGGCCACCGACTGTAATAGCCACTGTTTTCGAACTTCTAGCTCGTAGCATTGTTCATCATCCTGTCATTCCTATTTTTAAATTTGTTGCTTCTGTTTCTTTTGTTTCTTTTACTTTATCACCATTTTGTTGTACTTACCTCTATAACCCAGAAGAATTGTGTTTCAAGTTGGCGTTTTCAATTGGCTAGATCTGATGCGCTGGAATTTTCGTGGAAGATTCGAAAGTAAACTAAGGAATTGCAGTTGTGTTATTTCGTTGTTTATTTTAATTTTCAGCCTTCTCATCGATGTAAAAAATGTGCTATATGTGTTTGTTTTCAGGAAGATGTGGAGGCATGGCTGGCCAAGGAGAAACTGTCACCCGAAGAGGGTGTGAGCGTGTTGGAGGAGAAGTACAAGAAATACAAATACGTCGAAGCCAGCATGACATCACAGAAAGCGCGGTCGGTGGTCTTTTGTGGTCGTCGTCTTTTCAACGTGTTTGCATAAATTGTTGAAGAATCGATGGCGGGTGAGGGAAAATGGAATGGGGGAAACACAAGATGAAAGCAGGCCAGTAATGCATTTTCCGCGAAAAGGAAATGCGTGTAAAATTCAGCTTTTGTTGTTGAGAACCACCTGAATCCTCGCAATTTTTCCAATAGGGTGAGTCACATAGTGAATCGAGTACCTCTCCTATTGGCCTCAATGTGACGTTTATTGTGAAGAACCACGTAATTTTGGATTTTTTGAGATGTAGAAGATCGTCCGGGGGAGCGAAAACCTCTCCGATAGGTCCCGATGTGAAGTTTCTCCCAAAGAGCCGCATAATTTTTGAAATTTTTTAACTGAGTAGATCAGCCAATGACACGGGTACCTCTCACATTGGTCCCCATGTGAAGTCTCATCCAACTACTTCTCTCACAGTAAGAACCGAATTCGCGTTTCGTGTGTTGAAGGACTGAAGGTAAATGTCGACCTTTTACTCAATTTTTTGAGTCCTTTGAAAGAATGTTTAAACGTGATCTTGTACGCTACGAGCGCGATTTGGAACTTTCGGGTAGAAAGAATTTTCCATATGGCTGGTTAGGTTTGTTTAATTTGTGGAGTTGTACAGTATCACTACTTGAGTTGTAGTACATATACTAAGTTGGCAGTTAGTTCCTCGATTTTTAAAAAAAATTAGGCGTTCCACGTTCTCTATGAACGTGTGTGACATGATGTGCATAAGCCGGAAGAAGTCTGCCGATTGATCTTGGTTGTGGATTAAATATATATTCTATTCGTGCCGCTTTCTGACGACCTTCTATTCAAAGAAAAGATGGCAATCAATAAAAACCGAACAATGAGCTATATTGATCTAATTTTTATGTCTGTTGAAACCAGAGCAGGCACTGATCCTACCTGATTAGTAAGATTAGTATACTGTGTTAAGATAATAAGGTAAAAATGCTTGCAGAGCACATTCATGATGATTTCTATCTCACGCACGGGACGTTGGCTAGGTGCAATAATATCATGGTAGAATAGAACAAGAGTTTCGTGCAGTTTCAGTTAATTTATCCATTTTTATCGATTTGAGAAATTGCTCGATTTAGGATGGCAGAGAAGCTACCGGACTACAAAAACAGTCTCGCCATACTCGACGTGTTGATCGAAAAAAAGGTTGTTTCTGTTGAACTTTTGCTGTTTTTTGTCGGAGCCGATTCAAATTTTTTCAAACCTCGAAGCAATTCTTATTGATCTAGATGGCTCTTAATCCTTTTCCAGTTCGAGCGATGAATATCAGAATGGTACGTATTTGCTTTCAGGCAAAGGAAGAACCGTTTGAAACCACCTATTTGGTATCTGAAGAAGTCTACACGAAAGCCACCGTGAAGAAACCTGAGAAGGTGGGTTTGGTGGTGTAGAGTTGTAGATCACGAGAGGATTATGTAAAATTGTGTTTCATCATTTCAGGTATCGATTTGGCTAGGTGCTAATATTATGGTAGAATATGAGCTCGACAAGGCGAAGGAACTGCTGGAGAAAAACCAAGGAAGCGTACAGAAGGTGGGTCAGCATTGGGTACTCACAAAAACATATCGCCAACAAAACAGTGAAAAAATTCAAAAATTCACAGGTCACAGAGGTTTCATTTTTGGTTTCATTTTTAGGCCGTAGACGAGCTGACGTCCGAGCTGGCATTTGTCAAGGATCAAATCACAACTACCGAAGTGAACATCGCTCACGTCCATAACTATGGCGTGAAGAAACGTCAGCTGAAGCCGACCGCTTAGACTTAAGAGGGACTCATTGACTGTTCCTTCTGTTCTTTTGCTGTTTTCCTTCCATTCATCCAAATACACCTCGTGCCGTAAATTGCAGCCATATCATTGGCGAGCGATTGTAATTTCACAGTCGCTGTGGTTTGTGGCATTTTTTGATCTGCCTTCTCGTCGAATTTCCTTTACTCGCTTGCTTCAGCTAATTTGTTGACGTTTAATTTTGCACTCCACATGAATAGTGCGATACCTTGATGTTCAGGTGATTGAATCCTCTGTTTCGCTGAGTTTTAGACTTTTTCGCCCGATGAACATGTTCTGATCGAAGGTGATCGTCATGTGTTTTAATGCACGTACCTTTCCCTTCTTGTTGACCTCTTTGCAGTGTTTCATGTTGCTGTTGAGTAATAAAAGCCAAGCGTTCCGGAAAATGATTCAAATGACTCCATGCCCATCTCTCCAACGTCACAGTTCTTCGTGCATGAACGCAGGAGAATAGTGCGCCCGTTTGCGGCAGTGCTGCTGGGAAACGGTAATTTTCGCGTTTGGACCAACAGTGACGTTTGGATCGTTGTCAGGCGGCTGGTCTTGTGTGGTTACGCAAAGACTTGTAGACTGTTGTTGACTCAATATTAACCATTAACGTACCACCTGCGCCACATGGGGACGCACGCGTTGCCTGGCCGTATGGTCCACGTGCGCCACATGGTGGCGCACGTCCTTCATAGCAACAAAATATTTTTTATAGGTTGTTTTTAGTTGGGAGTGTTACCGACCAGCCACGGAGTACACGATACATACCTTGGTCCGGTGAAAGCTGTGGTATAAGTGTGGCACATGGCCACCACCCTGGAAGCTCCATCCAGGACCAGCAGTTCCGCTGAAACTTTACCTATGGGATCCTTTTGGTTGATGATCACGAATCTGATGTTTATTTAGCGTATTTAGAAGAAGTCTCGCACATGGCCACCACCCTGGAAACTCCATCCAGGACCACCAGTCCCACTGAAACTTTGCCTAGGAAGTTCTGGTTCTGCAATGTCTCCATGATCCTATTTAGTTGATGAGTGGTTGGTGCGTCCCTTGTAAACTGATCGACGCCTGCCACTTCATCAGTTAAATGATTCGAAATTTCTCAAACATTTCCTTTTCTGGGTCTGGGAGAGGTCCGGTATAAGCGGTTCGCACGTTTGTGAATGCACCTAATTCGAGAAGGGTCCTCCAGAAGTTTTATTGTGAAGAGCCGTTTGTGATGCATAACGAGACCCTGATTAGGCAACATTTGATTTTATACGAGCGCACCTGTTTACGACCTAACTAGAGCAAGCATATAACCCATGCAATATCAATCATGTCCAAAATCCGAGGCCCTGGTCGAATACATGGCGCAATCCTCACCAAACACATGCCAGAAAATTTTCTTTTGTTTCGATCGGTTCACTTTCGCCAAAGTTGTGGTTGGCGATACACTGGCAATGCCATCAATTGATAACAGTTTGTCCTAAGGACCGCGTGCGCCACATGGTGGGTGACCTACGCGCGCGGTCCGAGTGGCCAGCCACCGCGAAACGGCCTCGGAACGTTATGGGTTAAGGCCCCTTCACACTTTACTGCGTTGCTGCCGCAGTAGTGATGAAACGTAGGGGACAGCCGCGTGCGCGGCAGCTGCGCAGTAACGCAGTATCCAGTGTCTAGTTTCTTTGCGAAAACCACCCACATCGCCAACTATGAACTAAATGATTTTTTGACCATCGAGAGTCCAGTGGATGCGAGCGTTTATTGCGGAAGTACCCGCATTCCCATTTTTAGTGCTCTGCTTTGGTTTGCTGCCGCAGAATACAGGGTGGCTACAAAGTATGTTGCGCTGGATTTTTTTACCATAACTAAAGAGCAATAACAGCTATTTCAATATGATTCTTATTCGTGATACATAAGATGACCATATATCATTCAACCCACATACTGTTCAAAATGATCTGCACGGATACAAGCTTCGTGAGGCCTGGTGACTGCTTCGACCATGGGCCGCATCGGATGAGCGCTGTCTTCAAACCGTCTAATCTTCGATGACAACTTGACGAGATCCTTTGCTGTAATTAGTATCATACGGAGTAGTCCATGGGGTTCAGGTTCGGCGAATCCAGGGCAGTTTTGCTCGCGAAAGGCAATTGTTGATTTCGATCCATGTGCAGGGGCCAGTCCTGCTATAGAACAAATCTTCTCTCTCTAAAATGCTCTTTAGCCCAAGGAAGTAAATTATCTTTCAAAATAACTTTATGGTAGACGTCCGAGCTGATTATATCTTTATCCACAAAAACAAGCGGTGTCTTGCCTTCCGAAGTTATACCAGCCCGAACCATCACAGACTTTGAAAATAAGGTCTTTGTATGAACACGGCGTTTTCGGGATCTTCTCTCCGTCGGGCACAGAAGTTGCCGGTGATTTTGACTATTGAGCGCGACATCCACAGCGAAAATTTTCTCATCGGTCTAAACGATGTCGGATGAGCGGCCTTCACGAATGAAGTCGAGAATGTTTCTGAATTTCTCGACCCTATGCTTTTTCGCCGCTTCAGTGAGTACTTGTCCAGAAAAGGGTCGATAACTACGGAGTCCTATCTCATTTCGGACAATTTCCTGAACCCTTCGTCGTGATGTTCAGTTCAGAAACAATCTTGTTCAGGCTCACCTGGTCGATCTTCTGTATCCTCTTCTTGATTGTCTTTCGGATTCTGCGTATGTTGACGGCCCGGAGTCGACGTGGCTTAGGAAGCGCTTGGTGATGCACTATCTGCCTGAACTGCCCCACGATCTTCCCTACGGTCCTGTCGTTGATGTGGAGCCTTCTTGCAATCTCCGCGTGCAGAAGTCCTTCGTCCACAAGGTGCGCGATGATGGCTCGATGGGTGATGGACGCATAACTTGTTGAATGTTGATCCAAGCGTTGTAGCAGTTGTACACGAACACATGCCAGTACTACTCTACCAAACGTTCATGATATTTCTGTGAAACGGAAATCTGCTTTCAAGAACGACTATCAGGAAATTGCGGAATATACTTTGTAGCCACCCTGTAGTCTGAAAGGGCCCTTACCTTTTGCAGAAGCAGTAAGGGATTACCCAAGTCAGTTACAGCGCTGCGACAATAACGAATATAGGAGAGAAGGACAACTCAAAGGATGGGATTAAGAATAGTTGGAGCACTGTCGGCTAAGTCGACAGGTTTATCGGAAACAACCAAAGACAATAAGATTGGGTAGAAAACGCTATCTATTCTGGCTGTACAAAGTTCTAGAAACTCTAGAATGGACGGAATCATGCAAACCACAGCGGTGGGCAACGGTTTTGACCACTGTGGTGGCTCTGTACCCAACAGATTGAAAGAGGAAAAACGTGACGTTGCGAACACGCGATTCAGACCGAATGAATTCGAGAGCCATTGCAACAGTCATAGGCCATTGTCATGCCAGCAATTTCGCTCGACGCTCGGCTGCGCCACTGACACTACCCAGTATCAGACACGTGGTAGCAGACGTGTCTGTGTCAGTTGTCGCGCGCGCGCGTGCGAGGGCTCGTTGGCGGGGTGTCATGCCGTTGCGCGGGCGCGATTTCGCAACGATCGCGCACCTCCCTCGCTCGTCGCAGCGCATTGCACTGCGATTCGGCAGTTCGCTCGTGTGAGGCACTTCTTTTCCCATACCATTATACATATATATACACATATATATATATACATGTATATATGTGTACATATATATACACATATATACATGTACACATATGTGTATATATGTGTATATATACACATATATATGTGTATACATGTGTATATATGTGTATATATATACATGTATATATACATGTATATATACACATATATATGTATATATATGTGCATATACATGTATATATGTGTACACATATATACACACATGTATACATATATATACACATGTGTACACACACATATATATATACATATATACACATGTGTACGCACACACACACACACACACATATATATATATATATATATATATATACAGTAGCGGTCAAAAAGATATGTCACTTTTCGTTTTCATTCAAAAATAGCTCAAATCGGTAAGAACCTGATACCAACTGATAGTTCTGAGTACTCTATCTAAAAATATGTTGAAAGATACCGCTTTCACTAATTCTCTGTTTTTTTAAAATATTTTTTAGTGATTTTCATATGCTATTTTGAACAAAAATATCTCAAAAATCGCTGGGTGTAGGATCAATCTGAGACGATATTCTGATAGAGCATGATCTAGTTATTATACTGTGCTACAAACATTTGATTCAAATCGCCTTTAAAATATAGATTTTTCTGAGCAAACTTTTTGGTGGTCAAAAACCGGTTAAATTTTAGGACCATGTTTTAAACAAAATTCTATATCTTCCTACCTTTTTGAAAAAATTCAACCAAATTTGAAAGTGTTGTAGAGGATGATATTCTCTTCAGGGTGGTTGACTTTGTTTCAGGACTGGTTCCTTATTTTGGGAGAAAATTCCTTTTAAAGTTGAGTTTGCGTAAACTGTTGTATCTAAAAAAGTTTAAGAGGAACCGACTCAATTTTTTCCACGTTAATAGTAGATTTGTAGTTCTTTCAATATCACACGTAAGTTAGAATAAATCAAAGTTTTAATAAAAATATAACGCTTTGACTGACGCACGCTTGCCCGCGCCGTACACTATACTGGTAGTGACGGCGCCTACAGCGTGTGTCAGTCAAAGCTTTATATTTTTATTAAAACTTCGATTTATTCTAACTTACGTGTGATATTGAAAGAACTACAAATCTACTATTAACGTGGAAAAAATTGAGTTGGTTCCTCTTAAACTTTTTTAGATACAACAGTTTACGCAAACTCAACTTTAAAAGGAATTTTCTCCCAAAATAAGGAACCAGTCCTGAAACAAAGTCAACCACCCTGAAGAGAATATCATCCTCTACAACACTTTCAAATTTGGTTGAATTTTTTCAAAAAGTTAGGAAGATATAGAATTTTGTTTAAAACATGGTCCTAAAATTTGACCGGTTTTTGACCACCAAAAAGTTTGCTCAAAAAAATCTATATTTTAAAGGCGATTTGAATCAAATGTTTGTAGCACAGTATAATAACTGGATCATGCTCTATCAGAATATCGTCTCAGATTGATCCTACACCCAGCGATTTTTGAGATATTTTTGTTCAAAATAGCATATGAAAATCACTAAAAAATATTTAAAAAAAACACAGAATTAGTGAAAGCGGTATGTTTCAACATATTTTTAGATAGAGTACTCAGAACTATCAGTTGGTATCAGGTTCTTACCGATTTGAGCTATTTTTGAATGAAAACGAAAAGTGACATATCTTTTTGACCGCTACTGTATATATATATATATATATATATATATATATATATATATATATATATATATATATATATATATATATATATATATATATATATATATATATATATATATATATATATATATCCGTTCCGTATATAATAATCGAGTAAGCCCTTGCGGGCACTCCTCCCGAGACACGCTATTGCATGCTTTTCACCCTGGCCCTCCTCGAAGGCCGCGCTCACTGCTGTTTACTCTGACTTCAGCTCTCCGCCGAGGCCGCGCTCTCTACTGTTCTCACGCGCTTTTCACTCTTACCAAAAACAACGCTCTCTGGCACATACACGCTGCACCCCTAACCAAGCGATGGTGTCTGCAACATGCGGTTCATGAGATCGAGTCGCGATCAGTGAAATGGAGTCACCAACTGTGATAAACCGCTGAAAGCAGTGATAAAACAGCACCAATGCTCTTCTGCTCAGTCATCACTGCTTCATTGTCCTACAGTGGATATCTAACTACAGTAGAACCGCTGAAAGCAGTGATAAAACAGCATCCCTGCTCTTCTGCACAACCAACACTGTTTCATTGCCCTCCTGTGGATAACGAGCTATAGGAACATGCCTCAAGTAACAATAACGCAGGTGTTTCATCCCGAGTACAAATTCGGTGATTATTCAGCACTGTTAAACCATGGGGTTTATGAGATCGAGTCGCTATCACTGGAATGGAGTTGCCAAGTGTAATAAGGCACTGAAGGTAGGAATAGCACAGCAACGATGCTCCCCTGCTCAGCTCTTCTGCTGGATAACCAACTATAGTAAGAGCGCTGAAAGCAGTGATAAAACAACAACAGTGCTCTTCTGTTCAGCCAACACTGTTTCCTCGCTGCTCAACCAACACTGCTTCATTGTCCACCCGTGGACAACCAACTATAGGATTTCTCGATATATACGGAACGGATGGGAACATGCCTCTAATAACAGTAACGCCGGTGTTTCATTCTGAGTACAATTCGGTGAATCTTCGGCGCTGTTCGCGGTTGTATGGCTGCGCTGGCCACACTTTTTCTCCGATAATGCTAATCAACGGGTCCGTGGTAAACGAGTCTTGGGTACTTTTATATACCATCACCGCTGACCACCACCACCCTTCTTCTCACTACATATATACGGCCCTTGAAACGTTGATTTACCGAAGCCGCTCTTTGACTGGATTTTTCGAAAAATCGTAGGGAGGAGTATGGCCAACAAAGTACGCACAGACGACAATGTCTTCTAGTACATATGTATGTGACCCATATCTACCGGAACCAACCCAAATCGAACCCAAATTCAGAAACTGATGTCAGATTCGTGATCAGCGTCGCGAATAACCCCCGTAGACAACGTTGGGGCTAAATCGGTGATTTCGACCCAACTACTCAACTTTGTTACCACGGACCCTAGCAAGCTCACGCCAGACACAATGGGAAAAGTCGATGTTAGATTTGTGAATTGCGGATTTGTCAACAGCGCAAGTGACCTATCCTGATGGAAATTAAAAGAGACTCATCCAAAACGGAGTCTCTGTTCTTTAGAGTCCGAAAAGTGGAACAATAGGAATAAAGATATTCTCGGTAAGTGGACCTTCGTACAACTACTCAACACTGGTAAGGCTGATTAGGTCAAAATCACCGATTTAGCTCAAACTTTGTCTACGGGGGTTATTCGGGGTGCTGATCACGAATCTGACATTTGTTTTTGAATTTGGGTCGATTCTGGTGGTATCTCTGGTGGTTGCGATCTAGATACCCATTTGCCACTGGTTAGTTTTCAAGGTTTTTTGCCTTTTTTGGGCCACCCATTTGCAGGTAGCAAAAACAAACCATACCGTTGTAATCGTCATTCGATGCTCTACAAAACAATATGGGTCTCGTTGCGAATCTTCGGAGCACGCTGAGCAACCTCCCTTGTAAGAGAAAGAGTTGCAATAGTCTCCACACAAAGAGCTAGTGTTGAGTCAAAAAATAATTAACGACTTTTGGATCACTCGACTTGAATGCCTTAAAGTTGCCAAAAACCAAAACCAATAAAGAAACGCAACATAACATCTTGTAGAAGAGGACTTGCTCTTTCCAACGGTGTGCGAAAAACTTACAAAAAGTTCCACTTTTTTGAAGAAAATTCTATGCCGCAAAGGGCTATTTCTGCGACATTTCTTTTTCCATTTCACTGGTAAAAAATAGCGACATTTCGAGTTTCTATCAAAACGAAATACATATTCTAAAACTACAAACAATTCTCTATCGATCAGTATAAAGCTCTTTGCCAGAGCTTTCCTATTAAACTTACAGAAGAACGACGAAAAAAACGGCAAGGACTTATGAAATGACCTAATACACCCCGGTGCAAAATTATAAGTTCACCCTGCAATTTTTCCATAACTACCCGAAAAAGTTATTTCCGACATACAGCAATGTTACTGTGATATCCCTCACTATCCAAAACCTACATACACAAATTCTAGGCACGGTGTCTTACCAATGTAAGAAGTTATGAATTTTTAGTTAAAAAATAGGGACAGGGACCGGTGCAAAATTATAAGTTCACTCTCGAAAAGGTGATCAATGTTAAAAATTCCAACGAGCAAATTGAATATAATACTTCGCTACATTACCTTTCTTATAAACAACATTAAACATTCTATCTGACGCACTTCGAATAAGGTTAAAAGAGCAGTTTGCGGTATATTATATATATATATATATATATATATATATATATATATATATATATATATATATATATATATATATATATATATATATATATATATATATATATATATATATATATATATATATATATATATATATATATAGGGTGCGTTAGGTTGGCTAAGCACATCAAAGAGAGCTGAAAGGATGACCCAAGCACACTGTAGGAGCCACGTATTTGCGGAACAAGCGCGCGGCGTATTGGCAGCGACTGACGCTCAGTTCGCTCGTGTCAACTCGGTCGCTGGCGCTAGCGACGTGGCATGACAATGGCCATAAACTTCATCAAAGCGAATGCAGTCAACCCTTCTGTCTTTTCTCCCTCTACCGATTGGTGTTACCCGTTTTGACAGGCTCCCTCACTGATGGGAAATTTTATCGTCAATTCGAACACTTGAAAATAACCGAATACCTACGACTCAGCCTAATATTAACGGAACTATAATATTAATGTGTCTCCCCTTGATCAATAGCTATTCGACCTTCAGTGTCAAAACTGCTACCGAAAGTTGTTTAGTTAGCTGTGAACTTCAGTTCCGGAGAGACGAATGGCAGAAAGCTGCCAGATTGCCACAGGTCCGAATAGTTTGTCACAACAAGAACACTTTATCAAAAATCAAACTCATTACGATAAAATTAACAATGATTATTCGTGTCATGTTTCGAAACGGAAATTTAGGGACACGAATTCATCGATCGTTGTCATTTCGGGGGCTTAGGTGGGACAGTCGCTTGTGGAGTTGCAGGGTAGGAGAGCGGGACGATTTTCGTCTGGTCTTTTGGAGGTTTGCTAAGAGTAATGCTGGTGTTGACCAGCGGCGTAGCCGTTGTGCGCTCACCGGAGTATTTCATCGGCACCGATCGTAATGTGGCCAGATCGCCGAAGTGGATAATTCTCTGGAACATTGTTGAAAAGGAGAAAAATTTGTCACTGTCGAAACGTTGGAAACGGAAAACTGAAGAAGTAACGGGTAGATGGGTAAGAGTGTAAAATGTACTTCCCAGATCGCGTACACCCTTTGATATTCGAGAAGGAACAATTGCTTGGTCTGTGACTAGTTGATCACATTCTTTCTAACGATAAGTCTCCTGCTATTCAGTCTATATGCCCTCCGTCGTTCCTACCTTCTTATGGCTCGTTCAGACGCCGCACGGCGAAAATGTAGAATTGAAGCGCAATCAATATAATTAACGTCTTTGATCGAATTTGCTCCTTTGCGTTGGGCCGTAGTCCGGTGGCGCCCCATATAGGCAAACTTACCGATCGTCGGGTTTTTCAGAAGGCTGCTATTCCTAATTGAAGGACATTTTGACGAAATCCACTTTTTCGCCCAATTTTTTCCCCATGTGATTATATGCCTATTTTTTTGCTTAGACGCGTCGCCATCGGACTGCGCCACTAACGCAAAGGAGCAAATTCGATCAATGACATTAATTATTGATCCTTTCAACTAAAATTATTTTTGACCACACGCAGTCATCTCTTCCTTGTTCATTTCATTTTATTTTTGGTCAGTTTCATTAGATATTGCCAACTCTACTGTTGTATTTCTGTTTAGTACTGACATAAAGAGGAAGATCCTATGTTTAGGGTGCCTCAGCGATTCAGTGGTATATGAATATCGACTAATATCCTTATTCAGGTTAGAAGTGGTATAAAATGAGGAAACCTACCCGTATCTCGTGGCGCAGAGCTGCACAGAAAATGAACAGCAACAGCAGTCCAAGCATTCCCGTAAACATCCAGAATTTCACCAACTCTGCACTAGGTGACCCCGGACCTGAACACGCTCCATCTACAGCACTGAATTGATGAATTTTTGAATTTTTTTTTGAAATTTTTGACCATTGGTCATCAGTAAGCAAGCCGCACAATACAGCTGAATTTTCAAAAAATAAGCTCTAACTTACGGGTAAGCAGCATACGGCCACCCCGTGAACTATTAGGTTGAGTCATAAGTAATCTTACATGTCCGCATGTACCCGAATTCAAGATCAAATTTTCCAACAATGAATGCACATCTCAAAATGAGTGAGGTACCATTCGATAGAGGGAAAAACGCGCTATACAACAATCCAACACATTCCTTTTGGTGATGTTGCTCTTTGTTACAAAGGCTCTGGAATTGCACATTACTACCAAATTGGGTGCCTGTCAGGTTTAGAACGTCTTCTGCCTTTCTACCTTTGTCGACCAACTGGACACGGCTGGGATGGTTAGTGTAGAACCCTCGTTTCTCATTACCAATGATTAGATTGCTCAGCCAGTACTTTCTGTACTTGAGAATGAGACGAGAAACTGCCTCGTCTACTCTGCGACCCGCGCGCACTGAGTCAAAGCTTGAGGCATCCGTCGACCAAGTTTTTTAACCTTACCGATCGACATTAGTCCTTGATCATCAGTTGACTGAAGAATACTAAAGACGTTTGATAAATAAACAAATAATTCACATGTGGTTTGGCATGGATCGGCCTACACCTCGTTCCTCAATAGGTCCAGATCCACCTCCGTCGGGCGTCCTGACTCATCCTTGTTCTCGATGGCGTAGTAGCCAATAGAGAAGTTTGAGAACAAAGAGTAGACGGTGTTTCGAACAGGAACACTTTTTCATAAATCTGGTTAAAATGTTCAAAAGATTGGTTCAAACATTGATCAGATAGAGACAGAAAAAGCATGACGTTGCAATTACGCGATTTGAAGGGAATGAATTCCGGAGCCATTGTAACAATGCTCAACTTTACTAAAGCGAATGTGACCTATTATTTTGTAGTGCTTTTTTCCCTCTATCGAGCGATACCTTACTCGCTTTGATTGGTGTCCTCACTGACTAGAAATTTCACCTTAAATACGAACGCGCGCAAATGTCCGATTACTTATGACTCAACCTAATATAACAAAAGTAAACCACAGTGGCTATGATTCCCGTTAGATGCTCTACAAAACCGTATAGGTCCCGTTCTGAATCTTTGGGTCACGCTCGCTGACCCCTCTTGTAAGGTCACCCCAGCCTGCCTAAAGCTCTTTCATGTTGATCGTTTTTGAATAAACCTGAACCCGCTGTTACAGCTGTTAGACCACTCTAATTCGACACTTTTTCCCAGAGGCAGTGTCATTGGTACAGCGACTCCTCTAACATACAGATACGGTAGTTGTGTCCTCTACGATGTAGTGAACACACCCGCTTTTTTAAATAAAAAAAGAAATATATTTCACCGATGCATATTTCTCGAGAGGTGGATTTGATCGGATCCTCCACGTGGATCAAATTTAATTCCACTTCATATTTATAGCACGAACGAGTCAGCTTGAATGCTCGCCCGAGGCTGTACTGAAAGAACTCGACAGTTGAATCTCTATCTTTTTACCTATTATAAATTCTCCATGTTAGTCAATTCTT
Source organism: Nippostrongylus brasiliensis (assembly GCA_030553155.1). Taxonomy (NCBI): domain Eukaryota; kingdom Metazoa; phylum Nematoda; class Chromadorea; order Rhabditida; family Heligmosomidae; genus Nippostrongylus; species Nippostrongylus brasiliensis. The sequence continues at coordinate 11,365,507 of CP130732.1, forward strand.
TCAGTTTGTGAGGATAGAAGATGATCACTGGAACATACCCCAACGTCCCAACTTGAGTTGTGTTTCCCTTCAATCACTAATTCTCGCCTTCCGTCCTTAAAAAAGAAAATGAATTTTGTTTTTTTTTAATATCCTTCCATCCTTTGTTAAGCTGTAGTACATCACTGTAATTTTTTAGTTCTTGAGTTCAAGCTTCCTCTTCGTCTTCCTTTTCATGCCAGTTTCTCACTAGTTTTGTAATCGCTACAAATTAAACTTAGGTGAACCACTATAAACCCACCTCGTGAACCCGTGTTATAGAGTAGCGCACCACCGGATCCGGTATGTAGTTTATTCGGATGAAATCCGACCAAACACCAGTCACATCGACCCGAAACGCAAGCTCTTCCGGGGTCTTCTCGGCGAACTTGAAACTAATCGTTCAACAGGCAAAATTCAGAAAATTTTGAGAAAAAAGAGAACGAAAAACAGACGTTTCGGTACGGTCCATATCTGAAAAAAAATTGTGAGCGAGATTTCGGAGAAGAAAGTAAAGAAAAGAAGTGGAGAGAAGGAAGAAAAGCAATTACCTGACCTCCTCTTCTGCTTCTATTTTACCTGGAAGAAAAAATTGACAAAATTGAACAGAATGAGGCCTTTTCTTTGTTACTATCCTCTGACTCTTGCCTATTTCCGAACAACGATATGAGCATTATTGCCTCCTACTAGTCGTTCTTATTGTTATAGACCACTTTGTACTTTTTCAGTTTGGTATTTGAAGGATGTAGCTTAATTATCCTTTTTGCGAAATTGACCAAATCAAAGTTTATCGATGAAAACGGCATTCATTATCATTTTCCTTCGTGGGGTTACACTGGATTTAGGTCAGTTGCTTCCATATGCACTAATAAAATTACCTTACATTACTGGCAATTGCGAGGTGAATTTATAACTCAGCTTTCTCAACCAAGGTTTAGCTTCCAAAGCGACGTTTTTATATAATTACCAATTTGGTAATCGTAAATACTAGAAAAAATGTCAAACGAGATACAGAGAGAAAAAACATACGATGTGTCATCAGTGTCACGTTTTTCGTTGCGTGATCTTTATCGCATTCGGCATTTATCGTTATCTGCAAAGTAGGGCTCATATCCTACGGTCTGAGTTTTAGAGGATTGATAAATCCTCCCTGAAATCCAAATTTTATCAAGCATTTCGGTGAAAATAAACAATCCTTATCCGTTGTGCGATGGCGTTGGCTTGCGCTCCAAAAGGCATTGGCTTCATGGAAACTACAGGCGATTAAATCCATGAATAAAAGTTGGACCAAGGCTGAGCTACAGGATATGGTGAAACCAGACTTTACGACAATAATTGATTTCCTCTAATATAAAACTCTGATTTATCACGTCTTTGCAAGTGTATGATAAGTATACTAGAAGTGGATGTTGTAACGGTGGTGTTAGGATCATTGCCAAAAATCGTGGCTCAGGCGGGATTCGAACCTTCGTCTCGTGCCTACCCATGGCATTATGTGTTAGACCACTACACCACTGAGGCGATGGCTCTCATACCCAACCGCGTCTGTCACTTGCGCTTCCCTAACACCTTCCTTAAGCCGGAGGGCTTTTTACTGTCCTCCTATTTGGTGATTTTGCGATGATCCGAGCACCACTCCTACTTGCTCTTCAATATTTTCATCTGTCCTCCAAAGTTGGTACTTTCATTACAACATTGCAACCTTCCCGTAGTCTTCAGGAGGTTTCTTCATCCACTGCAGTGACTAACAAAATTTTTTCCCGAGAGCTGGGTAAAGACAAAGGTATAGGTAAATGTGTCGACGCTGATCATTCCCCTATGGGCTCGTTTAGACGCCGCGCGGCGAAAATGCAAAATTGAAGTTGCAAAATTGAAAATGCAAAATTCAATAATTAACGTCCTCGATCGAATTTGCTCCTTCGCATTAGTGGCGCAGTTCGGTGGCGCCTCATATGGGTAAACTTACTGGTCGTTCGGGTTTTTTAGAAGGCAGCTATTCCTTATTAAAGGACATTTTGACAAAATTCACTTTTTTCGTTCAATTTCTTCCCTATGTGATTACCAGCCATTCAGTGGCCTGCCGGCCGACAAACACACTAAAAACACAAATAAAAAATATACACTAAAAATAAAAATAAATACACACTATAAACAAAAATACATGAACTGAAATAAAGATTTGAAATAAAACAAAAAATATTCAAAATAAAACGATGAACAGATAGAATGTAGCAAAAGACGGCGAGCTGAACTGTTGAAATGCGTCCCTGGGAGTACGGTAACGGGCAATCGCGGCGTGACCCATATGAGCCACCCATGACAAGCATCGCTTGGGTTTCGATAATTACATAGTGGTATATAGTGGGAAGTAGGATAGGATATGCCTATTTTTTTTTTTTGCTTAGACGCGGCGCCACCGGACACCGCCACTAACGCAAAGGAGCAAATTTGATCAATGACGTTAATTATTGACTGCGCTTCGATTTTGCATTTTCGCCGCGCGGCGTATAAACAAGCCCTAATCGTGAGTACGCACCGCCTTTTTCATGTTCTTTTTTCAACGTTAACGCCTCTTACCACTGCACCACCAGAAAGTTGGGTAAACAAAATATTTACCTCAACCTTTGTATCTTCTACAAGAGGTGCAATTAGGTACTCGTTTTTCCAGCGTGGCACGTAGTCAACCATCGGGCGGACATTTTCATTAGGATTGCGGAAGCGGATCTGTGAAGATGATTTAGAACGGTTCTACGAAACAAGTGGAAACTCTAAAATTTTTTCGCACCTCGTACCATCTCAAATAGCCTACTGTTGGTTCTGGACGTTTCCACGAGAGATGTATACTCGTAAATGTTGTCTGAAATAGACGAGGGGTGGCTTTTGTGACGAATATTCGGGCAATCGGAGATCTAGGCTAGGCTGATGAAGCCAGTCTGAACCTCAGGCTCTAATTACAGCCACAGAGGATAGCGAACTAATTCAAGCTGTTTTAGAGTTTTAAGGAGAACATTAAAGGGGTCTTGCGAAATAATCTTTGAATGTAAAACTATAATTACAAAATGAAGAAACTGAAGGGAAACAGCAATGTGTGACTCACATTGTCTTCGATTTCGACGTCTCTCATATCCACTTCACATTTTGTTGCTTTTTCTAAAATCAAGTGGAACGAATACTGTTGAACACCTGGGCACATTCTGATATACAGTTTAGTAATTCAATACGTTACCCAGGTAATCGTGACTGTTCAACACACAGGAATGTAAATTTGAATTCTACCCGAACGGATACTGCACTCTGGTAATCTACGGTATCACCAATAAACCATAAACCTCAAAAAATATAGAATTACGAGAATTTAGCGATAAAAAACAGATTTGGTAGAGCCGCGGCAAAGTTTACCACCGGTTTTGTTGATGAATTGAGTCCAGCATTGTTGTGTGCCTAACCCAATCAAGTACACCAGGTAAAAAGTGACCCCTATTCGTTTTGGAATCGCAGAGGCGTTGTGAATGCCTATTTGGCTCATACAATGAATTACGAGCCCAGCCTCAATAACAAGTCCGTGTATATGCCTTCCTGCACAAGTCTATACCAAGTTACCCAACCCCGGAGGGATGAAAAGCTTAATTAGCCCGGGCGGGGACCGAACACTCGACAGTGTGTGTTTCAGTAGCGCTTCTTACCACTGAACCACATGCACTCCAAGTACCAGGTGATATGGAAATGCAATTGCAGTTGTAGGTTCGACCTCATTGTTTCAGATGTCCAGCGTGCAAACTCACCCATTGTTTGAAAAGTTCCTGAAAACGGCTGTTGGGCTTCGTCATCCACAAAAGGTGTTATTCTGACCTTAATGGGTCGACATCAAATAGGTTACATACATTTGTTTGAGATCGCTATAAAAATATTCAGTGTAGGATGATTATTGCAAAAGCTTAATGGATTGAAATGACTACTTAATTAATATATTTGATATACGGTGCGCTTCTAGAAAGGGATCGGCAATGTTGTGAAAATGTGGGCATTTTAAGTATCAAGCGACCGCACGAGGTCAATCTCATTAGACCGTGGTCGCTAATTACTCCTCATGGCAATGCCTAATTTCATTACCAATGGTATTATATGTTTCATCGTGAAATCACTGTCATTTGGATTCCTTGGCCTGTTTTGAGGTTTCAAAACACGAAACGAGGAAAATGCGTCGTCACTCGAGCTCTACCGAGTGGTGTTCAAAGATCGGTACAAATGCAAAATATGGCTCCTGGAAAAGAGGCCATATTTTGCATTTTGTACCGATCCTAGTATACCATTTGATAGAGCTCAAGCTGCTGAGCTCAAATGTAAGCATATTTTTACAAATAATTGAGTTTCAACAAAGTTATCGAAAAAAACTGCTTTGGAACGCTCCTAACATAAGTGGCTTTTCCGGGAAGTGATCAAAAGACATGTCCGGTACTGTACTGTATTTATCTGCACTAAAAGTCAGCGAAGAAACAAAGGAGATGAAAAAATGACCAAAAGAAGTCCTGGGAGAGGTGACCTGTTTTTACCACAAAGATTCACTTGACCTTGAAGGATTGGAGTTTGACGTGAAAACGTAGTTGGGGTATTAACTATCTGGGTTAACTATGAAATTCCGAGATTACGTGCAATTTGCGAAAATGCACTGATTGCGATGTTCAGATACCTGACGAATTCTTTGTACGGGAATGGGGCTCTGCGGAATTATTGCCAGAAACGTGGAAAGTAAGTAAAATTCTTTTGGACTAATATCGTTTTTCTGAAAATCGAAGCTAAAAAATAAAATTTTAGATTCCTGAAATTTCACTAAATTGGCCAAGAAGCTTCAAAGATATTATTGAATGGCTTGTTGGGTATCAAACGGGCGAAAATGATGCACTAAGTCTAAATCTATTAGAAGAACTTAAAAATTCCCATGTTTAGTTCAGAAACTGGCTGCCGCCGTCACTATGGCCCCTGTTATACGCGAGTTCCCCGTCGCCAATCGCCAGCCATTGGGGAACGGAACTCGTGCGGATCGTGCCAGGACCACCCAAAATGCCGTTGTGAATGGCAGCCTCGGCACGAGATAACTCGACGACCACACCCCATCCGGCGACGGTCGCCGATGATCGGCGACGGGACTCTGAAGTCGAATACAATGGGAAAAATCGGATACTGAAGTCGAATACAATGGAGAAGAAGATTTCGGAATTTATCGTTTCATGTTGATCAGATCTCCTGAAGAGACCCAAATGGCAGGACACGGGATGCCGTAAACCAATTCGCAGTTGTATTCAAACAAAACTGCATAGAACCACTGTTGAAAAGTTTCATCCTGTAGGAATTATTGAGATGTTGAAGCATCTTGTCAGCTATCTCGCATGTTAGAAAGGACATTCGTAGTCAACACACCGTGTAGCTTGTTGAAGACTTTAGATCATAAAAGTCGTGGTAGAGCGCGCCAATTTCCATAGCCGAGTCGACAACATTGTTTGTCTCTATCGTTCCCTCTATGAGATCAACCTGAAAAACGAAGAATATCCTTGTACTTTTTAGGATAAATATTGTGCGATTATAACAAACCTTGTAGGCATGTTCGTTCGGTAAACCTGTCCAGTTAACGAGTGCCTGACCGTCAGTGATCTGAATAATTGAATATGTTTATATGGAGATAAAGGTAAAGGTAAAGGTGTCGGCATTGAACTGTCGCCACATTCGTGCTCAATTCAGACTTGTAGAGGCTTGGTGAATGCGTGTTTGGCCTATACAAGTATTTGCGTGGGCCAGCCGCTATACCAAGTCAGCGTATCTACCATCCCAGCAATGTCTGGTACCAATTTATTTATCCCGGAGGGATGGAAGTCTTGGTTGGCTCGGGCGAGGATCGATCGTCCGTGCGGGTGTCTGTAGCGCCTCTTACCACTTCAATACGCGCCCCCATGTGGAGATAGGCCCTGATAATCTCTGTTTAAGGTCAGATTACTTTTGTCTCTGTCTGATTGTGTCCTGTACTTTTTTGTAGTCACGAATAAGAATCAAGCCATGCTCGACTGGTTACACACGTTACAGGTAATGGTTAAGTTAAAGGGTCGAAGTCGATCAGTCGCCTAAGGATTCGTGTTCGTTTCAGAATCGCAGAGTCACAGCAAATGCATACTTAACTTCTAAAATGACTTGCGAGGGCCTGTTGCTATACGATGTAAGTGTCCTTACCATCCCGGACGATTCTGGTATCAATTTACCCGGCCCCGGAGGGATGCAAGGATCGTTTAGCCCCGGCTTGAATGATGTGGTGGTGGTGGCAGATAGTTCGATGAGCTTTTCAAAGACAGAGAAAGGTCGAATCAGAATCTCACCTCAGAGACATTAATAGTTCTTTGCAGTTCTGGTTGAAGTTCTTCGTCAGCTCCAAAACCTGATAAATATTTCCCACATTAACCTTATTGAAGGCTAATGTAGAAAAACAACGCTTCCGAAAGTAATCTTTGTAAAAATCACAATTAGTCCTTTCTTTTTTCCTCATTACAAGGGCGGACCAACTCGTATGGAGACTTTTTTACTACTTGGTTTGCCCACTTCAACGCAAATAGATGGTTCTCGATCGGTGAGACGAGGCCATTGTTACAGAGAAACCAACTGTTTGGCGGATTTCTGTTTCTTATGCGACTTACCACGAATCCGAGCAAGCTCGAAGCAAAGTATCCTGAAACACCGAGGTTTTTATTTTTATTTGTTTTGTACTGCAGTTTTAGGTACCGGGTCTTCCGAGGTTTCTTCGAGGAAGAACTGTGTATAGATGGAATCTTTATGGGCCGCACCAAAACAGAGTACAGGTCCCGATCCCTCAAATCCGAATTCAACAAACCAAATCCTCTGCACCAGAGTTTTACCCAGATAAATTCAAACGAAACGTGGTTATATCTTTTGAGCAACACTTCCAAAAGTGGGTGATATGTGGGTTGGGCCTTCGTTATAGGTTCGCTGGAACCGAGCGAAACTCGTCCATTAAGCATGAGACGCGCGTGGGGTCAGACACGCGCGTACGAGTTAACGGGGTGACGCCGTCGCGGGGACGGGCACGGGCTATTATGGGCTTCGCGGCATGACCCAATCGCAATGAGGGTCGCTTTGTATGCTTCCGGCGCGTGCGTACGTGCGTTGCGGCCGCGCGGTCACCGCCCGCAAATCGCAGGCGCTCAGCACGAGCGAGCCTATAACGAAGGCCTTGGGGATGTAGCATGCTGGTCTTTAGTAAGTGAAACGTTTTTTTGGCCAACGGAATGTGTTCCCATTACGCGTCAGGAAATGCGCGTTGTGTGTGACTGCACAGCGCCCCACGGATTTCACGTCCACGCCGCCGTGTACGGGTGGGATCGACATAAGAGATCCAAGAACAGTTCTTTTTGTGGTCGGTATGGCTGAGTGGATAGCGAAAGTGATTGAAGTCCACGGCTTGAAGGTTCGATTCCTTTCTGCGTCATAGTTTCGCAACGCTTAGTACAAGGTTCAACCATTGTCCTGCTTTCGATTGTTACTCTTTAGACTAGCGCGATAATGGTACCACCGAACGGATTCCCATTGCGCGTCAGAAAGCGCGCCTTGTGTGTGGCTGCACGATGTTTATGTGGATATGCCGCATTTGACGACAATAAATTATACTCAACGCGTTCTGGGGTGACGCTAGTGACGCTATATATTGCTCTTAACGCCTATAGCTTTGACAAAAGTGATTTTGTTGTTTGTAACTTCCTCCTTGATGTACTGGTAATTTCCTCCTTGATGTACTCATTGATGTTAGAGAGTGTGGGTGAACAAAATTCATGAAACCACACCTATGTTCACCCACACTCTCTAACATCAATGTTGTAAGAGGAGTGACCGAGACCGCGTGGCTTCGCCACGCAGTCTCGGGCGGGTGCCCGCGTGGCTTCGCCACGCGGTCGGGCTAGGGGAGGAAATCCGGGGTGGGTGAACCACTACTTCGCTGCAGATGGGGGGTCTAAAGCCTAAACGCAATAGGACGATAATTCATAGGCCCATTGTATTGGAACCGCGTGGCTTCGCCACGCGGTCGGGCTAGGGGAGGAAATACGGGGTGCGTGAACCATTACTTCGCTGCAGATGGAGGGTCTAAAGCATAACAATCGAAAGCAGAACGATGGTTGAACATTGATCCAAACATTGCAAAACTACGAAGCAGAAAGGAATCGAAGATCTAAGCATTGCAAAATTGTGAAGCAGAAGGGAACCGAACCTTCAAGCCGTGGACAACAATCACCCTCCTTATCCACTCAGCCATTCCGACCGCGATGGAATCTGTTGTTGGATCTCTTATGTCGATCCCACCCGTCCATACGCACCGTAGGCGTGAAATCCGTAAAGCGCCGTGCAGTTACACCCAACGCGCAGTTTTTTACGCGCAATGGGAATCCGTTCGGTGGTACCAAAAACGTTCCACTCCCTTTAGAACCTCCATCTGCAGCGAAGTAGTGGTTCACCCACCCCGGAGTTCCTCCCCTAGCCTGACCGCGTGGCGAAGCCACGCGGTCTCTGTCACTCCTCTCTGTGCACAATGTTTCAAATCAGCAACTGGGCATTATTCGACGCGCTATGGAAATCCGTTCGGCTGTGGAATTTTCGTGCTAGTAGATTTTATCTGTTGGGAACCAGTCGTTCACCCACCCCGGATTTCCTCCCCTAGTCTGACCGCGTGGCGAAGCCACGCGGTTTCAATACTCCATCCATATGTGTTCCCATGGAGAAGTGCTAGAGTGCAAGATTTCCTCCTTTGCAGTATAAATTTGAACAATGAAAAGAACGCCTCTAGAACCTCTAGAACGCCTTGGGAATAATGTATTGTCGTAAAATGCGGCACATCCCCACCAACATCGTGCAGACACACACAACGCGTAGTTCTTGACGCGCAATGGGAACCCGTTCCGTTGGCAAAGTTTTCGCGCTAGTGTCTGTGGTACTGCGTCGACTCTATGCTGATTAACATGTTGTCATTGTCATATCTATCATTGTGTCAATACGGTGGTGTGAACGATTGTGTAGAGTTTACTTGCCGAACATGTCAAACCGACCGACTTGATCGTAAACAATGGAAGATGTGATAGTGATAGCACGCTGGAGTCGGTCGTACCCTGCACCCCCAAGCCACATAGCGCCCAAAAATGCTGGTTGGCACAAGTTAGACTTGAAGTGTAAATGATTCAACCCTCACGGGATGGGAACGACCAGACGAACAGGTATCATTGGGCGGCCTTATATGGAATAATCTGATTTGTAATGATGGTACCAATAACATCACAGAAATCGCGGCTCATGCGGGATTCGAACCCTCGTGTCAGGGCGCTGCGTGTTCTGGACAACCGTACCACCGAGCCGACTCGTCCTCCTAACTGGTGCGGTCATTTGCGCTTCCCTAGCACTTTCCTCAAACACTTCATCTATAGGACAGTAGCGCAGAAGTGGACGCGTGGCACGGTTACGTGATAGCCTGGTGCGCAGAAATTTGATACAAAAACCAGCAAAATTTTTTCATGGGAAGGAGTTCGTCTTTTCCTAAAATGTCTGCGGTTATTGTAGAACAGTAATTATGCTATAGTGTTCAATGTCTACCCACCAGACGTTAGCGAGAAGATGCATGGAATGAAGTGAACTTCGGATGTCTAGGTTGAATGTGGTCGAAAGCGATATTACAACCTGTCCAAACAGCATTAGCGATTGCGAGCCAATGTAAATGACCATTTTTTTTACTGCAACTGCGGATAGCACGGTGGTTCAATCGCCTCAGCACATAATATCGTCATTGTGGCTCCGAAGGTAAAAGGTGAAGGTAAAGGTAAAGGGCTCCTAAGGATGCGTCGCCGCATTCGTGCTCCCTACAGAATCGTAGAGGCAGGTGAATGCCTATACTTGCAGTGCCAGTCGCTATACCAAGTCAGTGTCTTTATTTTTTTCAGACAGATGTGGTACCAATTCGTCCGACCACGGAGGCATGGAAGGATTGGTCAGCGCAGGAGTGTAAGCCCGGGTGGGTTTTTCATATTATTATTTCATATTATTCATATTATATATTATTCCTATTATTTTCATATTATTATTCATATTATTATATATTATTATTGGCGCTTTGAAGTACTGCATCGGACGTGTTGCAACGATAAGACGGCGGCAGCGGCGCCCTTGGCGCCAAAAGGTGCCGTTTTAGGGTCCACGCGTGGTGACCCAGACAGAGTCTATCCTAGTCCATTCACGTTGCATGCCCATCGGGGTCCCCGCGTGAGAGCCCAGCCTAAGGCGGGCCTCGTCGAGTGGTGAGTCACCAGCAGAGGAATCGAAGGGACAAAGGACCGAAAATCGGGTCAAATAATTGCCTGTTAACAAGTTCCACGAATATGAAAAATTCGTTTGCGACTATTCGCCCTTTACTGCTCTTGTTTTATCGATGAAGTTTCTTGGTTCCGTCTCCGGTCCATTCGTGTTGTCGTTGCCTCATGCAATGTCCATTTAGTCTCCATACTTTATCATGTTCTTTCAGATTCAGTTTTGGAGTCAGCTGAGCATTTACAAGTACATGTTAGTTAATTTTTGGTTTATTTCCTTTAACCTGTTTCCTTTTTCTGTGTCATGTCATTTTATTTATTCCTTTTCGAACCTCCCTTCTTACTGAATTGACCAAGGTTCTACTGTTTCTTTTTGCTCGTCTAAGGCCCTTGTTATACATTCGCCCACCCCCCCCCCAGCGCAACTCGTCCATTCAGTATCAGACACAGTGCAGCCAGACACGTTTGTACGAGTTATCACGGTGACGCTGGCGTGGTGACGCTCACGGGCTGTTATGCACACGCTCGCGTACCTTCCACGCTCTAGTCGCTGCGCATTGCACTGCGATTGACCCTTTCGCTGGGGTGAGTCGATCACCTCGCGCATTGCTCTGTATGCTTTGGGCGCGTGCGTGCGTGCGTCGCGTGCTCAGCGTCTGAGGTTAGCGGCGCACGCGATCACCGCTCGCAAGCCGCTGACGCTCACCGCGAGCGAATGTATAACAAGGGCCTAAGAGTAGGGTCGAAACGAGCTATTTTCTTTTTTTCGATGTTTTTCCGTATTCATGAAGAGATAGTACTCGAGCTGATTAACTCAAATATAAACTTATCTTCACTAATAAGCCCATTTGGAAAAAAAATGGAAAAAGGTGGTTTCAGCGCACGAAAGCGCCGCTGCCGCCGTTTTATTGTTGCGGTATATCCGGTACTGTATTTCACCTACTGAAGACTTACTACATTTTTTCTTTATCACAAGCACCTGTTTAGAACGGCCTGACTGTCAAGCTGTTCAGTTGCACAAAGACAACGATTCGAAACAATGCGATACGAGATTTTTTTATTCGACTTCAGTAACAAATGTTGCATCATACGAACACTTTCGATTGAAATTGGACGCCTAGAATTGAGCCTTCAGAACCTGAAACATAGCAAAATGTGAAAATCCATCATGTCACTCGAGAAATTGATAAGAGAGTGTTAGAAATTAGACGACGTGCCTTACCTACACTTTCTCCTATTTAATGCTAAATCCTTCAGATTCTTATCCGCGAAATAGCCATTGATCAGCAGATTGTGTTCTAGTCCGGTGTCAACATCTTTTATTTGAAACTTTGCGTCAAAGCATAACTCTTCCCCAGATGGACTGAAAAAGTCATACTACGGAGATTTTTTTGGAAAGTTTTCGTATAACAGCAAAGTTAGGACCACCTGGGTTTCGAGCCATCACTTCTGGCTTGGCATGGTAACGTGTACGTGGGCGCCTTCGGCTCCTGCGGTAGATCAACGTCGACGGTGGACTGCAAATGGGACGACTCCTCGAGGCAACGTTACTGAGATGAGCCAAAAAAAGAAGCTGTATGTAGATGGAATTGAGGAATTTGCAGACTTGGAAAATGAGAGTAATCATACCAATGTTGCAGCTTATTGCCGACTAGCAACTTATGAAAGATAAACGGGTCGGTGTTGATCAGAGCCCCTGATGGCCAGCTACCGTATCTGTGTTCCATCAGGAGCATAGAGGCAAAATGAATGCATATTTGGCCTATGCAGTGACCTGCGGCCCCGCTATACCGAGTCAATGTCTTCACCCTCCTTGACAAATCTGGGCCCAGATTCGTCATTGGTAAACCCCCGATAAACTTCAGATATACTCGGAGCAGCACGCAAACCGAGAATCGTGAACTCGCGCCAGGGTTTAATCGGGGTTTGTCGTGGGTCTATCACACCTCGCGATGAGGCAGGGTTTGGGAGACGTCGCCAGTATTGAGCGGGTTTATCGCCGAAGGGGTTTCGAAGACCGCTTGTCCGTTCATTAATCTGGGCTCTGGTACCAATTTATCTGACCGCGGAGGAGTGGACAGCTTGATTTGCCCGGGCGATGATCGATCACTCGACTGCGCGAGTTTCAGTACCATCCCTTACCACTATACCACTCGGGCCCAAATTTTAGATATTACGCTCTGATAATCTAATCAGATGGTTATGCCCCAGCCCAGATGAAAACCTGCTAAATGGTGCCACTTTGTTGACAATAGTTTCTACTTGGTCCTTGAAAAACTTAAACATTGATTGCCATTACCGATTTCTTCTTAGTTCGTCGAGAACCTGAAACAAAAAGCTAACATTCAGCTAGAATTTCGCATGCACGACCATTCGTTTTTGACTGTTTCTGTTTCGGTTCTTCATAATGAGGAATTGTCTTAAATTCAAGAACTGAAAGTGAAAAAAATTCAAGAACTCACTTGATTTCGACGACGCTCGCCTCGGCTGCTTCGATTGCTTCTCCGTTGTCGATTTGGTCTCAGTCACTCTGGAGTGATGCGTGCAAATCTTTAGAAAGAATGAAGCCGCAGAAGCGTTTTCCTTGAAGTCTCTAGCCGCTTGACGTGAGTGTTGCGCGAATTTTCTACGTTTGAAAACGCTCATCGGACTTACGCGGTGGTTTTCGTGAATGTGGTTGTGACAGAGCCAGTACCCGGAGTTTCTGTAGTTTTTCCTCCCGTGTGATCATTAGGGAAATCACGTGGTACGCTCTCCGATGGCGTAGTGTCCTTCGGCTTGGCTACCGGCACAAAGTCGGCATTTTCCGGCGCCTTGGACGCACCCGAGTGTGATGATTTTTCCTAAAGTAAGAATCGCCTCTATTGAGCCGTTGTTTATTGTTCACCTCATAAGTTCACGCGTAGCTGCTTACTTCATACAACTATTTATTAGAAAATCGCGAGCAATCGAGTAGTGTTTCCGAGCGATTGCGGTAATAAGGGCCCGGATTCACGACGTCATCGGCGCCATATGCCCCGAAATATACTCCTAAGCGCGCGCAAAACGGTACTCGTGAACGCGCGCCGCAGTTTAGACGGGGTTCAGGAGGGGTCTCCAATATCTCGCGATGAGGCAGGGTTCCGGAGACCTCGACGCGAGATCGTTGTCTACTTATCCTAACCTTCCCATGTTAAACGCAATCTCTCATCGACTCTACCGTCTGGTTGTGGCCGAACCGCAACGCGGGTGCATTTCTTCTAGCTGCGCCGCGGTCCTAAACCAGAGCCAGACGGCAGACTCGATGAGATGCCCCCCGTGAGTGCGATTAGTGCAGTTGAGCCATAAGCCGTCGAGGTCTCCGAAACCCAATCCCTCAGGGATCAGAAATGGCCAGATTCGCGGTATCGAGCGGGTATAGCGCCGACGAGATATCGAAGACCGCCCGTTCCGTTCATGAATCTGAGCGCGGGTCCGACATGCGCCAGAAGTTTGTCGGTAGATAAGGTGTCCACCTATTTTGGGACATCATATTGAGGGCCAAGGGCCCAAATTCACGAACGGACGAGCGGTCTCCGAAACCGCGGCGCAGCCAGAGCCAGACGGCAGAGTCGCTGAGAGATTGCGTTTGACATGGGAAGTTTAGGATACGTAGAGAAAGGTGCGCGCCGTTCACAGGCTATATCTCGGGGTTTATAGGGGTTTACCAATGATGAATGTGGGCCCAGATTCATGAACGATATACCCGCTGTAAACCCCGAAGTATACCACGAACGCGCGCAAACTGTCATTCGTGCACGCACCGGGGTTGAGTCTGGGCTTATCTCGGGTCTACTAAACCTCGCGATGAGGCGGGGTTTCGGAGACCTCGAGGGCTTATGGCGCAACTGCCGTATCGCACTCACCGCGGGCTCACCATTCCGGCGCACATCGATCGTCCGAATAATGTGTCGACTGCCGCTTGCATGCAGTGAGTGCGATTACAGCAGTTGCGCCATTAGCTGTCGAGGTCTTCGAAACCTCGACCTTCATAAATCAGAAATTGCCGCAGATTCGCGGTATCGAGCAGGTATTGCGCCGACGAGGTGTCAGAGACTTCTCTTCCCGTTCATAAAACCGGACCCAGGGTATAACTCATGGATTCACACTTCTACTGCTTGTTCTTAGGACTTTTCGGCAAGATTGCTCATGATTTCCTTCCTTTAAGAGCGAAAAAAGTGAGGCAAGAGATCAGTGAAACTCCACGAATTTTCGAACGGCGAGCACTGAGTTTGAGATTCAAATCTGTTTTTCTTTGTTTCGAAACGAAATGGGTTTCATTGAACGATTTGACTCACGTCGTGCTTCGCTCGATGGCGTGACCTTCGTGCAAGTTGCATGTCCAGATAGGATTCCGTCACCCCCGGCGGATGGAAGGTATGGTGTTCGGACTTTGACTTCGGCTTATGTTTCCTTGGATCTTTTCTCTTGTAGCTTTTGCCCATCATGCGGGTTTCTGTTGCTGAGATAAACGGTCCACGACCAGTTCGTGACTGTTCAGAAGTATCGAACGGCGCTGGCGAAGTTGATGAGGACGCCGTTGTTCGGGATGGAGGAGGTGGCGGAAATTGCGGCTCACCCACCAAATTCCTCTGCTTCAGTGTTTCTAAGGTTGGCACCTTTGCCGGATTTGTACTGAACTCTCCGGTCGTACGACGCTCCTCATCCAGTGCTCTCATAACCTCCCGTGATGCTTTAATACTTTCTCGTCTTTCTCGAATCTGAACGCGTTATTCAAAATTTGCAATGATATTATAGAGAATATGATTCCAAAAAATAGAGAAAGGTTTCCGTGTTTTCATATTACAATAAGGGTTGCATTTGTAATTTCACGAATGTGTGTGCAGTAGAGTAAAGACCCAGTTATTGCTGAAAGAGTTTCTTCCACTCTTTGGAGCGATGACAGCTGTTTTTTTCCGAACAAAAACAAGGATTCGCGACTTTGGAACGTTGAATGAGGTGCTTAGGCAAATAGGAGCTATATAGGTTGGGGGAGGGGGTGCAGGTGCTGGTCTGCAATGTTGCGTCGAGGCCACGTTGATTAACATGTTGTCATATACAAGGGTGATCAGCCCTTGATATGATGCACTACTAAAGGAGTTCTTCTACTTCTGTACTTCTGTCTATACGTAATAGTGTTTATTCGTGTACGCATGATCATGAGAATAAAGGAGGAGGACGAGGTGGTGCTCCCATCGCGGGAGAGACGGCCGGACTGACCAGTGCGGGTCTTGCTCGGTGGGCGGCTCGTCCTTATCAGAGGCCCACAACGACCAGCTTGTGTATTCTGGTGGAGAATACACGACATCTTCCCTTAATAAAGCTCGTCCTCGAGCTTTGAGCCAGGATCCATTCATAGTGTCGCGGGTGATTGTCGTCGCGTCCATTAGTCGCCATTCCCGACCCATTTTGAAGAATGCCATGAAGTTGGAGTGTTGGCAGGGTCCTTGCTGTCAGCTTATCAATGAACTAGATTTCCTAGTTACGACTGATACTACTGACTGCTTGCGGAAAATAGTGAAAACGAGAGAATGGACGAAATTATGATGTAGGCGTGACCTACGACTGAATGTTCTGATAGATGTTGATGGGCAGAGAGAGAGCTGTTGATATGCTAGTAGGCAGAGAGAGAGCTGTTGATATGCTGGTATCATACCCACACAAAAAAGAGCTCGTCCTCGAGCGATAATGAATCATGATTGATCATGCATGAAAATCAGCTTCGTTAAATACAGATGACACCATTTACAATCGTGAGGAATCGCTAAGTTATCTGTTGGACAACTATATAAAATATCGAAATTGTTATTTGTAAGGCTGCTACTGAAAAAAAAAACTATTCCTAGTAAAGATTAGAGATTATCATTACGAGGGTGTCAACAAAGTTCGGCATGAGAAAAGAACTTATGGTTCTAATCAGCTCACACATTGTATTCCTATGGTATCTTTAAACGAAACGGATATTGATCTGGAAAGTTATCGCAAAGCGATCAATATACGAGCGTGCTTAGAATGAAAAATCTGTTTTGTTAATTGCAAAAGTGCGTTTTCAATGCTATGCCCTAGATTTGTTTGAACCGCCAACTCAAAGAAATTTGTTTTGGTTTCTTTTTTACAAGATGCGCTATGCGGGTAAAATAATCCAATCCTATCAATCAGATTCGCTCTGATCCGAACAAACTGATTCTGTTCTCCTTCTGAAATTATATTTATCCTGCAAACGGCGTGACCGCCTAATTGGTTGTCCAACGACTTCCGATGTTTCCAAACTCGTTGGAAGTGATGTAGTGCTTGGTAGAGAAACACTGGCCGTCGCTGAATGCGGAGAATATAACTTAAGTCGGTTCATATGCACAGTTTGTCGCTTATGGCGATCCGAAATTGTAACTATTGTTACATTAGGACGATTTAAATCTACTACTTGGAACGGACTTTTCCATTGGGCAGAATGTTTTGGACGAACAGTGTCGTCATGGAGAAGGACTAAATCTCCAATGGAAATTCCCGTTCGAAATACCTTACGAAGTAGATCGTATCCAGCCTTGTATTTGGATGTTTTGTCAGCTATCGCATGTCCCACATTGACGATGGGGTTCTTCAATCCAGCGGCAAACTGATCTGCGAAGCTGTCGGTGGCAAATACAAGAGTGGATAGGAGTCCATGCAATACGTCATTCCATGTGATAGGATGACGTCCACGGACAAGGTAGAACGGACCTATTGCTCGGGCTTCTTGTCCGGTCTGTACTCTATAGCGATATCTTGTACCAACAAGATCTTGATCGATGCATTAGTGACTTTAATGAAGCATGATCAGTTACTACCGTAATTTTAGCATTAGCTACATACGGGTAAAAAATTTGAGTGCGAATACTATCGCTAAAGCTTCTAATTCAATGACAGCATATCGCTTCTCATGCGCATTGAGAGAACGGCTGCCGTAAGCTATGGGATGGTCTTCGCCTGTAGTGGTTTTGGTCTGCAGTAAACAACAGCTAGCCTTATAGTAGAAGCGTTGGCGTGTATAATATATTGCAAACCAAAAGTAGGGGTACCAATATCGGTGCATGAACTAGTGCCTGTTTTAATGCATTGAAAGCCTTTTAACATGGTGGTGACCAAACAAAAGAAACATTTTTTGACAAGCAATTCATTGAGAGGAGCTGCCACTTCAGCAGATCGTGGGTAAAACAACGAAAATAAGAGGCGGCTCCTAAAAATGGCTTGACAGATCTGGTGTCTATCGGTTGAGGAATGTTCGAGATGCTTCGAAACCTTTTCTGGATTAGGTCGAGATCCATACCTACTGATCAAAACACCAGATATTTAACTTCAGTCTGGAAGAGGGAGCATTTTTCAGGAGTAAGTTTCATGCCGAAATTGAGAATACTTTCAAGAACTCCTTGCAAATCCCATAAATGGTCATCAATGGACATACTGGCGACAATTTTGCCGTCTATGTGAGCAAAACAACAAGCTTTGAGCTCGCGGATCAAACTATTAGCTAATCTTTGAAATGTGGCTGGTGCACCTCTTAATCCTTGGGCCATTACTGTGAACTGATACAAACCAAGAAATGATGAAAACACTGTTCGTTCTTTGTGTCTTTTTCTTTGAATGGTGTTTGGAAAAACCAATCTTTAATTCAAGAATTGCATAAATTTCCTTTCCACCATCCAACAAATCAATAATATCTTGAAAATGTGGAATGTTTTATTCTCGGTAATAGCGTTAATTTCATGGTAATCTACCGTGAAACGCCATTGATCTTTATTTGACTTGTCTTTTTTGCCAAAAAGTATTGGAGAAGCAACCTTACTATTGCTAGGTTAAATCAAGCGAGAACGAAGCATTTGCTCAATTTGACGTTGAATTGTTTAATACGAAAAAAGTTCTAGGATGGAGGAAAAGGAGTTTAAATTTTGCCAAGAATAGCATTGTTTGTTAGAGGTTTTATTATAAGATTGGTATTCAGAGCAACTGGAGAAACAAATTTATTGTTATCCCCAAAAGAAGGTTCGATTATAGGAATCGTGATATTATCGAAAGAAACTTTCTCGTCAGGTTATTAGTTACCTTGGAGTAAAACATTTGGAGCTGACGGTTGTTTGTTCGAATGCCGACGTTTTGCGAGATAAGATGTAAGAAATGAGGTTAGAATTGCTATTAGCCGCAAAATAAATATTCAAAATTTTCGAAGGTAGGATGACATAATCAGATTAATAGGAACCGAGACATTGAGAATAGAGTGGAAAAATAATAATCACCACAATTCCCTCTGATTTGTGTAAAGTAACTGAGCTGAGGATCCTAACTTTTTTTTTGAGATTGCAAAATTTCAGCTGCATTTCCCCCAATGGGCGAATCGTGTTAGTCAAACTGTTCCTAATATCATCGGAGACAAAATTTCATCTTTGTTATTCAGAATATAAGAAAATTAATTGAGTTATTTCTTTTTAATGAACGAATCTCTGGGGTAAACTTTGCCAAAACTGAATGAAATTTCGTGGAGCATTTCAAACAAAATTCTCTTGTTTGAATGTTATGGGAACGCTTACATGTATCTGAGACACAAGGACATATCCTGCTGCGTAGTTAGTAATTTGAACCATCATTGTAGACATCCTAAGGCAAATTCCGACAGTCCGCTTCCGGACTATAAGTAATTAAGTCTCTACTACCTGGTTGGACGAAATAAATTGTCTTAGCTACACGAACGGGCGTGTATAAAAAACATTTATTTATTATTCTATGGTCCAGTAGTATTTCATCCACTATTACTGACTTACATCTGGGCACCACTAAAACATCACCCGCCGATGAAGCAAAAATATCTTCACGACCAAGTAAAATTCGAGTGGGAAATATTGCTGCCATGTTTTTGATCGTTTGAATCTTGAAATTTATCAAAGTACAGATATGGTCGAATACGAATTGAAAGTCATGCATCATAAGGTCATCCATTTCAATTTTGAGTAATCGCAGCTTTAAAATGAACTCTGAATGCTGTTGATTGTGTCGATTTTCATGTGACAAAGAAATGTCGTTTCCCATAGTAGTGAAATCAGACCGATTTTGTAAAGAAATGTGATGTGCTATCATAGCAGATTTATCCGTGAGTAATCTATGGAGAGGGTGTTTTATGGTTTACATGCAAAATCAGCGCGAAAGCTATTCTTACTTATGGAGTCGGTATTGCGTTTTTTTTTGTCTAGATGGAAAATGGGGAATGCTTTTTGTTGCGGTATATTCAAAAGGTGAAACCTAATTTGTATAAAATCATCTTTATGGTTTTGTTGAGGTGCTTTACTCTTCAAAACTTCAAAAAATTGCTCTGAAAAGATGGTGTATATTGCTTAAATAAAGTTGAGTGTCTTGGAATGGTAACGATGTCCCTTACTTATTTCTTATACCATAGTAGGTTATTGGAGAAAACATTGTTCTGGAATTGTAAGAACTTACTTATAATGAAGAACAAACACCTCATTATTCATCGCAACTGTGGTACTGTTACTATTACTACTGTTACTCATTCGGCTTGCTGAATATGCTCTTCGTTTTGTTCACAATTCCTTCGAGAAAAGGGAAAAATATGGTGCACCAGAAGTTTTATCTTTATAATGTTTCATTCGCCGCTACCGCTACTGCTGTTTGTTTGTAGCACAAAAATTATTGACCGTTGATAAGACCTATCAGTTGTCCCTTGGTTTGGGAACGGTCAGGCTTGTTTGCTTGCCTAGGTTAGATTGCGCCATGCATGGAGAACGCGTTCCTATCAGAATACGCCTACGGTATCTGCTTCTAATTACTCACTATCACTACGAACGGGCCATCTTGAGTAAATACGGGTGGATTTTAATATTAGCGGGTATCCGTTTCAAAAGGAGCAGTTCTTTTTATCAATTCAAAGAAAAACTTTACTTGCAGGTAGTTTCAAAAAACTTTTCTTCACCCGGGCGGTTTATGGATTTTTAACCACTACTCCTCGGTGGTCTAAATCTTAGAAACACCACACGCTCTGATAGCTGTAACTAGGAATAAAATTTATATTACCTCGAGGATTTTTTTAAATTGCGCGACTTATCATTACATCAGCTTCCATCGCTGGCATCAGCTTCTATCGCTGGCATCAGCCTTCTTTTACGGCTGGAAATTTTTTTACGCGCAGCTACCATCAGCTCTTATTTCAGCTGGAATTTTATGCGCGATCACCATCAGCCCTCATTTCAGCTGGAATTTTTCTTATGCGCTCTATTCTTCTCGACTCCACGTTTTCGGAGGAGGTATTTTCATTACTTGCTCTACTCCAAATATGGCGCGGGAGGAATTTTCTTTTAGTATTTCCTTACTCCAAATTTACGGAGAGGTAAAACGAATAAGAAAAATTTAAAAAAAAATGTATTAACTACTCCCAATTCGCGAAGGAACTACTTCCTCTCCTATTTTACGGAGGAGTTATCTCTACTCCATTTTCAACGCGCAAAGTATATCTATTTTTAATAGTTCCTCTACTCCAAATTTGCGGAAAAAGTAATTTTTTGTTTTAACCCTAATTTGCGGAGGAACTACTTCTGCTACAAGTTACGGGAGGAGCTATCTCAACTCCGATTTCTACGGAGGAGCTATGGTTCACCGGTTCAGTATCGCACGCCTTGCTCTGAACAATCGCAACGACTGTGTGCCCCTCTCCGGAGAATGTGGGGAGCTTTTACTGATTCGATTCCGCTCCATCGATGTGACAAAATATTGGAAACACTTGGTAAAAGAACCAGCAAAAGGCTTCAAAAACAGCGACCTATTAGAGAATCCACCCACTGTACCGTGATTCTTACTGCCCCGACTAGTTTTGGCAAAATTACGGGATACAGTTTCGTAGAATCGCGTGCACATCTCACTGATTTAAAAACATCTACCCTAGCACACTTCCAGTATAGATGCCGGAAACATCCACTCTTTAAATCAGCGAGCAGAAAAAATACGGTAGTGTGAAGGAATTTCGTTTCTCTTTTGTTCGAGACAACCGTACCGGAGAAAAAAAATTTAATTATTCTGCCCAGTAGAACGAAAAGAAAAAAATATGCAAAGTAATTACTCACGTTCAAGATAGTTCCTTTCCACTACCGGAGGCACAGCCTCCTCCGACGGAAATGCTCCGGCTTGTATACGGGGCCACAAGCACTCCATCCGACGATTGGGGAAACGAGATTTGACGACAAAACAGAATAGTGGCCACTACTCAGCATGGGTCAATTTTCCCGTTTTTATTTCCCCCTCCATTTTATATTTTTCATGCTCATGATGAATAGAGAAATTAATTACCCGAAAAAAATAACCCGAAAGAGAGAAAAAACTAGCTTTTATCGAGAAAAAAACCTACATCAGACAGCAATACGAAAAAGCCTATCATAGAAATCTCCCCGGGACCTCCATGTCATATACAAGGGTGATCAGCCCTTGATATGATGCACTACTAAAGGAGTTCTTCTACTTCTGTACTTCTGTCTATACGTAATAGTGTTTATTCGTGTACGCATGATCATGAGAATAAAGGAGGAGGACGAGGTGGTGCTCCCATCGCGGGAGAGACGGCCGGACTGACCAGTGCGGGTCTTGCTCGGTGGCCGGCTCGTCCTTATCAGAGGCCCACAACGACCAGCTTGTGTATTCTGGTGGAGAATACACGACAATGTTATCATTATCGTATCTACTACTCGTTCATTATGATGGCGTGAGAAATTCTGCAGTATTTACATGTGAAAACGCGTTAAAAACGAATCCGAATTCGACGCAAAATTGCAGACCACCAACCCTGCACCCCAACCCACATAGCGCAGACAAAAATTGACAGTAGTTGCTAATCGTTTTTTCGGGCAGAATGGTCGAGACGTAAAGAACTTAAGGTCATGATTTGAATGATTGGGGTTCAATCCCGTCCCAAACAGAAACCCAACAGTACCGGACGTGCGCAACGATACAACGGCGGCAGCGGCGCTTTTATGCACCGAAGGTTTTTGGGGCCTACACGTGGTCACCCGGACAGAGCCTACCCCAGTTAATTTACGCCGCATGCCCGACGGGGTCGCCACGTGGTAGCCCAGCTGAAGGCGGAGCGTCATCGAGCAATGAGTCACCAATCAAGGATTGAAGGGGTAAAGGACCGAAAGTCGAGTTATCAAAGAATCGCTTGTGAACAAGTTCTACAAATATGGAGATGAAAAGATAGAGCTTGAGCTGCTGAGTTCAAAAACATACTTATTTTTACGAATAAACCAATTTTAAAGGAAATATAGGAAAAACGACGGTTTCTGCGCAAGAAAGCGCCGCTGGCGCCGTTTTATATTGCGGCACACCCAGTACTATAGCTTCGAATAGATATGAGCACCAGCGTCAGAGCTTCGTTGACCTGTCGACTGGTGGAAGAAAGCTGTCACAACGGGAAAAACTGATGGAAGAAAGGAGATCTAACTTATGGACGAATTTTACGCAGAACGGAACATACACGGAGCATTTCCCCACTGTAAACCTTCACCGCAAGATTTTTGTAAAGGGTAAGAAGGGCTTCCAATAGGTAGTTAATCAATTCAGCAGCACTACTACCTCTTTGTACTTCCTCAGTTTCCTCCCCGCCACTGCGTACTTGTTAGAGAGTTCCATATAGGACTCGCTCACTCCTGGTTGTGGAAAAGTGTGCTCCTTTTTCTTTTTCTTCTTCTTACTTCTAGGTCTCTCCACCCTCGTTATGTGCCGCCCCTTGGTTGGCGAATGTACCAGTGGCGTGAATATAAACTTCCGCTCATCTGTATCTGAAGCTCTTGGCTTTGCTGGACTAGCATTCACGTCACGCCTTTCCGATGGCAGCGTTCCAGTGAAACTGGCAGGAGACTGGAGGTACGATGCATCCGTTCCTGATTGTGGTTCTGGTCTCGACTTCCTGCGTCCATGGGGCGGAGCTACCGGGTTTACGTAGGTTGCCGTTGTCCTTCGCATCTCATCGCGCTGCTTCATTTCCTCCCTCGATCGTTTGATGCTTGCACGTGAATCACGAATCTTAAAATAAAGTGGTGCGGCGGAAGTCATCTGAGGACTGTATTCTACATCCTACTCATCAAAATCGTATATTCGTTGTGGGCCGACAAAAAATATTTGCAATCAAACTGTTCAATGGAATGACGGGGCTCTTCAAGCCTTTCGCACACTCCAAGAGCACGGACACAAAGGCTCACTCAGACCTTGCGGCAGGGCCGACGCAGCAGCGATTAGGAATAGTGCAAGGACGTTCAGAATAAAAGGCCCCTTCAGTAGGAAAAGTCCTGTACTTGAAGTCGAAACCAAGATTGACATCACATCTAGGTCGTTTTGTGTAAGGGCCGTCACAGACTAGACGACAAAAAATTGCGCGACGGATTCGCAGTCTTCACCGCGGCGGTGACCGCGCGTTGCAATGCAATGCAATGTGGCCGCCGCAAACGTCGCGCTGGACGAGAATACTCGTCGTCGTGTGTTTCGCTCAATTTCATTTATAACGACTAATTCGTCGCTCAAATTGCACGTCGTCGGGTCTGTAAGGGCCCTAATTGTAAGGGTAAAGAAGCATCTTGATGGCTTGCGTAAGTCCAATCCAGCAACCCCTCTGGGCGGCCACAGGGTGCGCGCACACGCAAACAGCTGTTTGTGCGTCGCGATCTCCATCTTGAACCCGAAATCGCGGGCCGACGTACGCTAGAAGCGCTTTGGATTGCGGTCAGGTCTCCTAGAATCAATAGGAAGGACGAGTGTGTGGCGGTGACTCATGAGCTGGCACCGTTCGTCGACATGTATGGTCCTGACCTACCAAGTCATGCCCTAAAAGTCCTCTAATCGGGTGGTCCCTAGGCGTGAACCCTCAGTCACCCACGTATCCTACCAGCTACGAGTGTGTATTGGATCTCACTAGTCCACTTATAAGAGGTTAGCCGTTTTTGACCCTTTCCGTTTGCCTGATGGTGCTTGATGGTTCAAATTTCTCCTTTTTTTAGCGAATCTGATGCGCTGTGGAGTGGGTAGTTTCTCAGGTTGAACTCGACTTGTTCCAGGCTCTGAAGAAGGAACGTCAGCTCGAATAAACGGTTATATCAATCTTGGTTTTGGCTCCAAGTACCGGATTTTCTACACTGACAACAATGCCAAGATTCATCGACAGCCGGACGTGCAATGGGCCCCTTCAGACCTTACTGCGTTGCTGTTGCAGTAATGGTGAACCACAGGGAGCGGCTGCGCGCGCGGCAGCAGCGCATCCGTTTTCGAATCTTTTTTTGTGAATGCTACTCATATTGTCAAGTAAGCGCACCCCTTTTTTGCTGCTCTGCATTGCTAACTGCGGCCGGAGAGTCTGAAGGGGACCGAAGGCAGCACCGCAGTTCCCACAGAAGGTAATATTCTAGATCATTTCAAGTGCCGCGGCAATGGCGACATGCCACTGAGAAGGAGGGGTGCGCGGACCATTCACCCCTCGCAGCCTCCAAATAGGCCTCTGCTAGAATTCAACCGTACGGCACGCGGTGGCAATGGAATAGATGCGTGTCCTCCATCTCCCCTCGAGTTCACCGCTCCACTGCCACTGCAGAGCGCGCAAGAGCCTTCAGCCATCTCTTAGGCCTATGGTATACTACGGCAACGGTTCCGTCGCAGCGGAGCTAAAAATGCATGGCTCCCCTCTTTACAGCACTGGAGCTGGATTTTTTGTATGCTGCTGTGTGCGGGGACTCGGCTAGTTTACCGTAAGGGCAAAAAGGATGGTGCAGATCCTCTCAGTACAGTACTGTGGCAGGAATCGCAGCAAGCCGCGATGGTCGGGCAGCACTGCTCCGAGTTCCCGCACTCGGCAGCATACAAAAAACACAGCTGCAGTGGTGAATAGAGGGGAGCTACGCATTTTTGGCTCCGCTGCGACGGGCCCGCTACCGGAGTATACCATAGGCCTTAAGCGGTTGTTGTGCCATCGCTATCGCTCAGCGAAGAATTGCTCAACTGGTCTCATTGAGCATCAGACACCGTGGTAGCAGGCGTGTATGTGTCAGTCGTCCCACCAGCCGCCGGCGGGACAACTGACACACACATGGCATATTATATGGCTTCACGACTACTTTGTCGCCCTTCCGATGAAGTTTTGCTCATACAGACTCGACAGTAGCAGTGTGCAGCTAAGTGTCAACATAGGCCGGCGTTCTAATTTTCACTGCAGTAGGATCTCTCGAAGCAATTCAACAGTTTGACTCACGCTATCCTTCTTTCGATGGCGTGACCTTCGCGCTA
Organism: Nippostrongylus brasiliensis; assembly: GCA_030553155.1. Lineage (NCBI taxonomy): Eukaryota > Metazoa > Nematoda > Chromadorea > Rhabditida > Heligmosomidae > Nippostrongylus > Nippostrongylus brasiliensis. The sequence goes on from CP130732.1 coordinate 11,391,168, forward strand.
GCTGCATATCCAAATAGGACTCCGTCACCTCCGGCGGATGGAAGGTATGATGGTCGGACTTTGACTTCGGCTTATGTTTCCTTGGATCTTTTCTCTTGTAGCTTTTTCCCATCATTCGAGTTTCTGATGCTGAGATAAATGGTCCACGATCAGTTCGCGATTGTTCAGAAGTATCGAAGGGCGCTGGCGATGTTGTCGAAGACAGTGAGGAATCCTGTGGTAACGGAGGAGGTGGCGGAAACGCCAAGTTCTTCTCCTTCATTGTTTCGAGAGTTTTCACCTTTGCCGGATTTGTACTGAATTCTCCGGTTGCGCAGCGTTCCTCGTCCAGTGCTCTCATTATCTCCCGTGATTCTTTGATCCTTTCTCGCCTTTCTCGAATCTGAACGCATTATGTAAGTTTCACAATGAGGAAAGGGGAGTCATTCACGCCTCCCACTACCGCTGCCGGGAGATTGCTGAGAGCTTCAGGTGGGGTTTTTGAACATATGGTATCAAAATTCTTCACTAAAGCGTTATTGTCCTGCGTGCGCACTCATTCTCAGAGATCACCTCTGCCGGCGTATAGTGGTCTTGCAGCGAATATTGGCACCGCCTCTTTCTTGCTGCTTTTCGGTCACAGTCGACTGCTTGAGCAACTAGACGTGTGTGGGCTCCATGCTTTCATTGATCATTTCGCTTCTGTCAATACGGTCGAGAAGGAGAAACAGAATATTTGCGAGTCATTTACACCTTTCAGGTACATGCCATAGACCGGTTTAGCGGTCATGAGCAACCAATGACGGGACCGGCAACTGAGACAGATCGCGGAAAGGCTTCGTGATTGAAGGACTGTCCCCATTCCTGACCCGACGCTGAGGGGAGGTACTGGCCTCGTACACTATGCACACGACGCAAAATGATAGGTTAAGGGTCAACTCTTTGGGGTTGGTTACTTGTTAGATGCAAATCGACCATATCGTGGGAATTCCTGCGTTGTGGTCGATTTGAACCTTTTGCATGCACTCATGTCGCGCGTCGCGTGCACACTAAACAGGCCCTAAGGCGGTTCTTATGAAGTCGCTTTCGCTCCAGCGAAGAGTTTCACTACTGGTACCACCCAGTATCAGACACAGTGGCAGCAGACCTGTCTGTGTCAGTTGTCCCGCCAGCCGCCGGCGAAGCCTCGCTGACTGAGTGTCGTGCCGTTGCTCGGGCGAAATTTCGCAACACTCGCGCACTCCCCCTCTCGACCGAAGGGGAGCAATTCGGCCATTCGCTCCACGCTCGTCCTGCCGCATTCGCTCATGATAGCGATAGCATAACAGCTGCCAAAAGGTCTGTGCACACTGCGCCGACGCCTTGCGCGGCATCGTCGGCTGCTATGATGAAATATAGGGCAGCGCTGGCCCGGCGACGCTGCTGACGACGTCGCGGCCGCCGCCGTAGGGGCCTCTGCACACTCGGCGGCGGTGGCGGCTACGGCGACGGCGCCGGCGAGTGGGAGTTGCGAGAGTGTTGCGAAATTGCAAGCGGGCGATGACACGACACCCAGTCAGCGATGGCCGGCGGGACAGCTGACACAGACACATCTGCTACCACGTGTCTGATACTGAATAGTGTCAGTTGCGCAACCGAGCGTTGAGCGAAATTGCTGGCGTGACAATGGCCTAAAGGGAACATCACGGGATCGTATAGAGTGCGCACCGCGCGCGACCTGAAGACACGCAAAAAATGCAAACCCATTCATGAAAACCCAAAAGATGCTCGTCAAATCGACCATAGCCTGGCATTCCTCATGGTATGCCCGATTTGACAAATTCGATCGTCGCCGCTGATCATCGCCAAAGATGGTGTTTTTGCCACTCACGTGAGTATTTCTGGGTAACAAAGCTGAAGTATTAGGTTGGCAACTAATTTCGTGGACTCTCACTCACCTTCAACAAAAGTGTTAGTTACTAAATAAAGAAAAATGTTACCTAAACGACATATGAACCACCGAAACGAAGAGATATTTCTCCACTCTCTGGTTACTGCCCCATTCCACTTCCGAAGAAATGCTGAGTTTTTGAGAAGAATTATTTTCATAGGTGCATTTTGACCTACACCTCATTACTGGATCGTCTTTGTCCCAGAGAATGCAGCAAAAACCAAAATAAATGTCATACATATAGTGCTCTATCTGCACTATAACCTGCATAAACAGGAGTCTCCCAGCCTACATCTTCGGATTTTTGGAGCGATCGAAACTCAGCGTGATGTTTGGCGGTGTCTTGATGAGTGGTGACACAACTTTCAGAGAACTGCTTAAACCGACTACCGCGTAGTTCAAGCTGTACACAGTCAGGCTAAAGAGAGTAGGCCTCTAGGTGAATACTGAGACTACCACCGATCAATTCTCAAAAGGTGGCACCTTCGTAGAACCTCCAGACTGAGATCATCAGCCTCTTGTGAGGAGGTGGATTTGAGGATCTGCAGCGGCCTTCATTTTGTTTTGGGTGGCCGGCTAGGAAGTCAGTGATTACTGAGAGATATCCTCTTTCCATAGCACGTTACCCATTTCTTAACCGGTGATTCGCTTTTAGAGAAAGCTCGAAGTTCGTTTGCAGCATCCGCCCCACCCTTGTCGCGGGACGGGTCAAATCGCAAGGCACCTTTTGGCCAGTTTTACAGAAAAACTGAAATAGTGCAGAACCGTTTCAGTTCAGCTTTTTGAGCGCTTGACTTCGAGCGTCAACATAGCCGTCGTTGATCTCCGGTTTCGTCCGAAGGAACTAGTTACGGCCTTCCGACCGAGCTCCGTAGGTCATCCGAAGTGCACTTTTGTTTTCGTTTGGAACTGCTTGCTCAAAATCTCTTGATATCTTTGAGTACCATAAGCCGCTTCAGGACATCATCCTAAGATACCGCACACACAAAATGTAACGTTTCAGTAAGCTAGTGGCTGAACAGGTGTTCATGAAGAAGACCTTGGCAAACACTGGTTTTGGATGTTTTCATTTCAAGAAGAAAAACATTCCCTGCAAACAAAAGTAACAGGGTTTATGAATGGTTTTGAAAACTACTTGATATGCTCTATCAAACGGTTAAAAGAGCAGTGAAGTAGGTGAATTTTCAAGCAAGTTGTGTTTGCTAGAAATAATGACTGCAAAACAGTCCACGAAATTAGTTGCCAACCTAATATATTGCAAAAATGGTGAGTGGTGGTTAAAAATAAGTACTTTGTGGACGAACTGCGATACAATACCACTCACTGGTTATCGGAAATGTATTTGCTTTTGATGACACTAATAAGTTTTTTAGAAGAATGGTGACGCACACGGGATTAGTGACTGGAACTCATACCTACCAGAGCATTACGGTGCTTGATATCCACACTACAAAGTGCATTCTTCAATTATGCCAGTGCTTTTGCTTTGATAATACGTTAATATTGAAAAGTCCTCACATTTGACCTGCTTGACGAAGACGGTTTCTTGACCTTTCTTCCCGCCACGGCGTACTGAGTCAAGGAGAGATCCAAATAGGAGCCGGCGCGAGGCAGATTGTCATGACTTTTCTTCTTCTTTTTCTTCGAGTGAGATCTCCGGGGTGATCGTCTCTCTATCGATCGACCCAAGGAAGAAGGCCGAGCGACGGAGCTGAGTTTTGACTCGGTTGACGACCTCTTCTTTGGCACATCAACCAGTGGTTCAGCAGATTGCGAATCCCATGGCGCCAGTTTTCTCTGTGGTTGAGGTCTTGCTCGAGAAGTTTTACTGGTCTTCTGTCCTGGTATAGGCTCCGGTAGGAGGCTGTAGTCCGGAGTGGGCTTTTTCGCAGTTACAGTGGTATTACCCTCAAACGTCCATTGCTCAAATTGCACTGGTTGAGGGCTCCTTCGTTTTTTATGTTTTTTAGGCGTTCGAGCCGATCTCTTCGGGGCTGGTTCTGGAACAGGAATCGGGGTTGGTACCTTTGAATCGCTCGAGCTAGCTTCTGGGGGCTTCCTTTTCGACGAAGAAGAGTGTTCAGCTGGTTTCCTCACCGGGACTGGCTTGGGAAGCGGACGTTGTGCTCGTGCTTTACCTGGGCGGTATGGGTCTTTGGGCTGCGGTCGTGCAGTGGCACTGACGTTCATCGCTGTTGGACTTTGTTCCAAAACACAGCTAATGTGTCGCAATCGCTTACATATTCCTCTACATGGTGGTTTCTTCTTCTTCTTCCCAGCCGGTCTATATCTACTGGACGTGCACGTTGTAGCGGTCGATGTTGGCTTCGAAGACGGCGCCTTTTTAGAACGCGGAGTGCTGACGAGGAATCGAGTCGTCGTTGTGGTGGTTTTGGGCTCGTGTTTTTGATCGTAAGTAGTTCTTGTTATGCACTTCGTCACCTCAGTTTTCGGAAGATCAGGATCGAAGGTTGTTTCTGGATAGACGTTAACTGCCGTATTTCTTTTCACGTCTTGTTTTCGAACAGGCTTCTTACCAGGTGTCTCTTCGGTGACCGTTGTAGTTGTGGTTGTTTCTATCGTTTCCCTTATGAAAGCCTTCTTCCCTGTTGGTTTACTTCTACTAGCGTTCGAAGTCGTTGTTTTATTGGTATATCTCTCCTCAATAACTTGCGACGTAGTGCGTGGTTCGACTTTTATCACATGCTGCTGCGCCGATGCTTCTTCGGATACTTTCTTTTCATCTTTTCTTTCCGAGCGCCTCATTCCTGGACCATCCGGCTGTGATTCTGGCGGCTGCTTTTCTTTCATCGTCGACGGCGGAGGTTTCTTGGGGCTAGGCAGGTCTGACTTCTTCGGCTTCTTCGGAACGGATTCCTCGGAGCTGGTCGAACGCGGAGAACCACTTGAGCCCTTTTGTTTCCGTCGTTTTTCTTTTTCTCTTCCTTTTGGACTCTTCGTTCTCGTTTTCTTTAACGAAGAACTCATTTTTCCTTTGTCTTTTCCCGAATTGGAACGTTTCTCTACGCTTACGACCTTTGACTCCGTGCTGCTTTCCTTCATCTGAGAACATCTCTTGCTCGCGTCACCTCTTTCTGGCTTCGCTACAAATCTGGAAAGAAAGCTAGGAGTTCAGGAGCAAAACGCACTACTTCATGTACTTTATGAGTTTTCTCCAGTATGAAATCACGACCGAAAGCCACAGAATTTTCTAGCATTGATGCTAACGCTGCAGAAAAAGCAGATCTAATCTTTCTGGATCTAATGGCCTTGGAGCAGACCATTTGCTTCCCTAGAGATTTCACTGTGGTTCCCCTTAGCAATCTGCTTGTTCCTTCTTTCATGTTCCATTTGGTAATGAGGAGTAGGACACTCACTCGTCCTCTGAATCACAGTTGATAAAAATGTTATCAGCATGTAGGATTGTGATTTCCTCTCGACCATCCCTGCCGCCGATACCCACGCCTCGCAAGTTGGTCTTACTTCCATCTCTTCCGGAACAAGAGTCATAACCGTCCCTGGAAATATAGTAGTGTCAAAGTCATATCTTTGTCCTGGATACTCCTTGCTCTAGAGAATGAAAGGCAGAGAGAGAAGGGACACAGATCCGCTATGAAAGATAATCGGGACCTTCAGGGTAAAATGGCAATCTCATCGGAGCGCAAAGGACTCATGTCATAGGTTTGCCGTTCATTCCCGTAGTATATAACGTCACGAAGAAGCAGGTTGTTTTTGTCCCACAGAGGGGAGCGGAGCCTTGAACCGACAATTCTTTAGGTTTTTCTTTACATTCAATTCGTGCGGGAACCTTTTTACTTTTTGTTTTACTTTTGCTTTGTTTCCTTTTTACTTTCCTTTTACTTTGTTTCCTTCCCCATTTGCTTCGCATGGCAAACTACTCTCAATGAATCAATGCTGTGCTCTTCTGCAACATTTTCTTTGGGGTATCGAAGTTCGGCGTTCATCAACACTTTCACTTATACGACATCAGTTTCTCATGGGCGGGTTCTCCTTCGTCATTTTAAAGGTTCTCATCACCACTGCTAGACTTCGTCCAGGTCGGGTTCGAACTTCGCAGCCGCAGAAAAGCAGTGCATATGACATGAAATGAGACCAGCAGATATTCAGAGTGCATGAAACCAGAAAATTGAACGAGCCTCAAGCATATAACATAGTTACATTTAATAGAAACATTTATTCAGAAGGTGTATAGAAATACAGGCAAGATGAGAAACACATTGTTTCGGCATCTATGTAATTTAATTTAAGCGAAAATAGAAATCTCGTAGGCTTTACCTCTTGAAGCTGATATAAGCAAGGATCTAGGGGATGCATAATATTTTTGCGGTCTTTCAAAAAGGTTCTTGTGAATGAAGAATGTACGCGAAAAGCGGGTAAGGCGGCTAGTTCCGTAGGAAAACCTTCGCCCTCAAAATGATAAAGATCGTACTCACAACTCTCGCAATGAGTACGGCGGTGTATGTGCTGATTTCGATTTGGAACTGCTGAACGACGCGGTGCGACAACGGTCGCTGCTGATCATCTTGGCTCGTTCGACATCTGCTTGTCTTTCTGACGGGAAACTGCGGGCCGTAGTGGTGGGTTCACTTTTGCACCGAAGCTCTAAAAATAGGATATTTAGCTTGTAACCCGTCTCGCCCAGGTCTCATCTTTGTATACCAATCTCTTGCTTATATAGTTTATAGCTTTTCAGGTAAAAACTAATAGAAATATGGTAGTAGTTTCTATTGTCATAAGTTCACATTCGGTATTCTTGTCCCATTACGATCTCCACTTGTTGGCATCGCTGCCGAGCCGCCGAATGTGAAAAAGGCAATCTTCAGCAATATCTCTTCCACTACAATCCGATGTTGTTTAAGTCACATCATCCTCTTTTTTCCTCCCCTCTGTCGTTTCAATCCGGGTCACAGTATGGGGATCCGCTCCGGAAGAGCTGAGCGGCGATCAGTCGAAGCTATTCGCTTCTCGACTACCTCACACTGGGAAAACGGTGATGCTCTCGGAATCTGTTTTCGAAATGAGACTGATTACTTTATACTTTCACTGCAGAAATGGAGATTGTGAAAGCTCCAGGTGAGGGGTTGTTGAACGGTTCCAGCAGAATTTTTGTCGGCATTCTCACGAGGGAGGTTGCTCAGCGTGCTCCGAAGATTCACAACGAGACTCATACTGTTTTGTACGGCGTCGAATGGCGATTACAACGGTAGGTTGTTTTTGCTATGGGCAAGTGGATGGCCCGAAAAAAAGCAAGAAATCTTAACCACTAACTAGTGGCGAAAAACTAGTGGCGAGAGCACTTCTAGGTGTTACCTTTCAGAGATCGTATCATGGTGGCTCAGTGGATAGGATGTAGAACTCTCAATCTGGTGGTTGGTGGATCGATCCTTTTGCTGTCCTTTTCTTTTGGCTTCCTACGCTAGATACCAAAATACGCTCGTTTTGGAATTTTGTCGCAATTGCACGATAGAATCGCGTTTGTGAGGAGTATGGCCAACAAGGTACGCACAAACGACGATGTCTTCTAGTACATATGTATGTGACCCATATCTACCGTAACCAACCCAAATAGACCCCAAATTCAGAAGCACACGTCAGATTCGCGATCAGCGTCGTGAATAACCCCCGTAGACAAAGTTGGGGCTAAATCGGAGATTTAGACCCAACTACCCAACTTTGTTCCCACGGACCCTAGCAAGCTCACGCCAGACACAATGTCAAAAGCCGATGTTAGATTTGTGAATTGCGGATTTGTCAACAGCCCAGTATCTTGATAAAAATCAAAAGAAACTCATTCAAGTTGGAGTCTCTGTATTCTATAGAGTCCAAAAAGTGGAACAATAGGGATGAAAATATTCTCGGTAAGTGGACCTTCGTACAACTACTCAACACTAGTAGGGCGATCAGGTCAAAATCACCGATTTAGCTCAAACTTCGTCTACGGGGGTTATTCGGGGCGCTGATCACGAATCTGTAATTTGTTTTTGAATTTGGGTAGATTCTGAACACGAACACAGTCCTTAGGTCTCATAGGGACCTAAGGACTGTGTTCGTAACGCATCTACAGCGTCGCGCAGGACTTCTTCATCAATTACTTCCCAAGCTTTCTTCAAAGCTCGTTTGAGTCTCATTGTCCCTGTGTAGTGTTGAACAGGCCCTACTTCCTAATATAGACCAGATCGAGAAGTCCATCGGTTTGAGGTCCGAGCTGTGTGATGGCCATTCTTTTGCTGAGATGAAATCGGAAAGTTGTCGGCGCACTGTTTCTGTGCGACGTTGGCCCTGTGGGCAGGTGCAGAGTCCTACTAATATGTCCAGCTGGTATTTTAAAGTCCAGATGCCCAGGAAAGTACTTTCTTTCTTAGAATGTCCTCGAGTTAGTTCCAACTATTGATTTTGAGGCCTTTATCCACGAAAATCAGTATCGTTTTCCGATCTGCTGTTGTCCCTGTGAAAACCAACGCGAACTTCGAATGTCCTGATTTTTTCGCCACATTTCCGTGCTGATTAGCTTCTCCTATATTTCTTGCAAGAGGTGGCGAGGTCTGGCAGGAATCCCGTCGTTTCGGAGATTGAGAAATTGCTCAGTTGTGAAAACGGACTCGTCGGTGAACAGGATCCTTCGGTGGCGCGCCGCTGTAGATGCGTTCCCTATGAGACTTAAGGGCTGTGTTCGTGGCAAAGGAGGCCGTTTCGAACCTCACTAATTTTTTATGTGCACAATGCCTAAATTAATAAACGTGATGCACTTCATTTGATTTGCTTCAAAATAGCCGTTAAGGCGTCCAATTATCTGAGGTCAAAAACTTTTGACGCACCCTGTTTGCGCACCCCCCACCCCACCACTGCTCTACATTGGATTACTGCTGTAGTGAATGAGTCTTTACTGCTACTGCTTACTCTGCGTGAGCGGCCGTTTCACTATCTCTATCCACTTGGTGATTAACACTGCTGTATACGGTATAACAGTCATTCTTACTCGCAGTGTTCCACAAGGATAGGCGGTGGTACGATGCAAACCAGTCTTGTATGGAGTTTGTGCACCTTCAGTGGAGTTTTCGAGATCGATTCGAGTGTGCTGTTCACTCCATTAACGATTTTCACGATCATTGAAGTCCGTTAGTGAAGCACGGGAAGCTCACAGGTTTCCCGCCGAAGCAAAACCTCAGGTATTGAGCAGAAAGCACTGCAATGCTGCATTTGCTTGTTCTTTCTGTTGTCTTTCTAGTTGTACTTGAAACTGTATGAACTGACGATATCGCTGATTGACAAAACCGCCCCTTGAACAACAACCAACCTTTTGCGGGCATGCTGCAAACTCGCTGACTGGTGTAACCTCCGGTTTGAGAGGTGCTACTGTCACTTGGCGCCTGTCCACGGGAAGATGACTGCAGTTGATCAAGCATTTGCCGGGCGCTCTCTACCGTACTGTCAATCATGCTTAGAACTTTCATATAAGCGTCGGAGGCCATCTGAATCAATTAGTATCTCTTCGCTATAAGACAATCACATCTCTTCGCTATAAGACATTCCACCTACACCGCGCACCTTGTCGGAGATGAGCCCAGAATCCGTCTGCACCGAAAATATGTGAAGTAACAAATGAACCTGACCACCGGAGACTGCTTGCAAAGCGATGATTGAGATACGTCCATATGATCAAATATATACTTACTATATAATAAGCGAAACCCAGTTGTTTATTTGGATGGACGGATGGACGTTCGGATCGATGAATGGATGTCAATTCATTTTCAAATGATCGGTGGTGGTGGCGGTTGATGGCGGTTTTACCACAGCCGAAGTCAGTCCTATTTCATATGAAATGGATCGAGTTAAAGGAGGCAGGGTATGATTGAGTGAAAGTTAGGGAAGTTAGTGAAGACTCGGTGAAGATGTTGAGCAAAGTATACAGGAATGTCAATCGAACATGAAAAAGGGTGAAAAATCCGTCGCGGAATTGAAAAAGAATTTACACTTCTTACGTAATTCTTGTGGTTTCTATGAAGTTAAACAGGCACTATTTAAGATGTTGTACCCCACGTGTGTGTAGCTTTCGCTTCTGTACCCCACGTGTATTCTGACGCGTGTACCCCACGTCTGTTCTGACTCTACTCACGACGCACACTATTTTGTCGCCAGAGCTGCATGCAAAAGGGGAAGGGGGAGATCTGAATCGATCAGTGCATAACCCAGCAAACCCTATACGGTTGACGTCTAACGATGGCAACTCAGCAGAGACGCTCGAATGAGCTGCATGGCTTCAAGCTGAGGGATTTGTACAAGAAGTTGGATTTATCCGACCTAGAACTCAACGAGTGGTTGCGTGGCATTACGTGGGATTATTGCCGAATTCGCCCCATTGGCACAAATCATAGTTGAACGACGGACGACGGGATCGCACGTTCCGCCGTTGTTGGCTCCCTGCCAACGTGCGACATCTAGCACGAAACGGGCGGATGCGCGGCAGTTTTGACTGGCATCCGAGTTCGCGCGGTGGCAATTGTCGCGTCTTGGCACATGTCCAATCTAACGATGTGTCGTGGCGGGGAAACGGCGCACCGTTATGTGCCAAGACGCGACAATTGTCACCGCGCGAACACGGACGCCAGTCAAAACTGCCGCGTATCCGCCCGTTTCGTGCTAGATGTCGCACGTTGGCAGGGAGCCAACAACGGCGGAACGTGCGATCCCGTCGTCCGTCGTTCAACTATGATTTGTGCCATTGTCGTAGGTGCGAGAAACAGACCGCTCAACTACACACACGTGGGGTACAACATGTTAAATAGTGCCGTTAAACAAAAAGCTCCGCTGATCTTTAGGCGATGCGGTGAGTGAAACGGTGTCAAAATTCTAAATGAGCGAAGTGTGACTTGACTCGCCAAGTAATGTGGCTTTACGTGCTTCTACTTCTTTAGCGTTCGTCTTGCTTTAAAGCAAGGTCAGTATCCCGCGCGTGGTCTGGATGAATTCTTCTTGTTTTAGGTCTACATGTATCGTATCCAACCAGCGCTGTTTCGAACGTTCCCTCGGTCTTGTACCATAGATTTCAAGATCACCTCCAATGCTTGGTGGAAAGCCAGCACTCAGCTGGGTAGAGAGCAACCGGCCGTGCGACTGTCGGGTAGATCTTCAATTTCAGTCGTTCCGGTATTTTTCTGGGACGCACACTACTTCGTCCAAGAGCTTCTTACGTAGCGTTCACCTCGCCGCTGAGGTCTTCATCACAGGCTATCGTTGAACCGAGATATTCGAAAATGCTGACCCTTCCGTCAATCGTAATCGTACCAGGGTCGTTCACGTCGGTCAAAAGGTACTCCGTCTTCCTTACATTGAGGCGAAGACCGAACTGCGCCAGTCGGTCACTCCACGCTTGCACTAACACTTCGAGCTTATTCTTGTCGTCGGACGCAAGCATTACATCGTCTACACAAAGCAAAGTCCATGGAACAGGTCTTTGCAGATCCTTCGTCACGGCATCCGTAACAGCAATGAAGAGGATAGGAGAGAGTGGCGATTCTTGGTGGACTCTAACCGAGATTGGAAATTCGGTTGGAGTCCAATATAGCTTTACGTGCTTATTTATTTATTTACCGAAGCTGGAGAACAGACGTTGGGCGGCCGATAGGCCGACGAACGTCTGTTCGCCAGATTCGTGGGGTGGTATGAGAACGCCTGCTTTTAAAGCATGACAGAACTACGATCCAAGTGTTTTCTACTTTTGTGTACTCAACCGTTGATTGTCAGCACAGAACCACTGCTCTCAACCACGCGCTAAATGGATGGGTTTATCACAGCATCTGAGATGATAATGTGTAAGGCAAATAGGACAAATCGTTGCCAGTTATAGGTTGGTCTCATTTGAGTATGTTCTATCCTCACGCAGAGTCCTTGTCTCTGGAAGCGCCATCGGCCGAAGAGGGTCCTGCGTTAATTCAGCTCGATCAGGTAACCATGATGAACCATTTAGGCAATAAGTATCATTAACGGAAAGGTTACAACATTGTTTCAGACGTACATTGTGTTCGACATAGATCAAGAGTCAAATGCTGTCGAATACATCACTATCTCACGGATGGAAAAGGCGGGATTAGTCGCCTATCGATTTCTAGTAAGATATCTCGTATATACTGAAGGCTCTTGTGATTAGTCGCCTATCGATTTCTAGTAAGATATCTCGTATATACTGAAGGCTCTTACGAAGGAAGCTTGTAAGCGATCGGTGACGATTCATAGCGAGACCCATATGGTCGTGTAGGGCTTCGCACGAGGAATGCAACGATGTATTCATAAACTGCTTTCGCCACCTGGCTGATCTGAAAATGGCAGGCAAATTTTTGCACTGCCGCATGTGTAGGCTCACCGCTAGCGCTAGCGGGAGTAGCGGGGGTGAGCTAATCCGCCAGAGCGACGAGATGGCCTAGTGGATAGTATTGTGGACTCATGACCTAATGATCGAAGATCGATCCCGCTGCCAGACTTTTCTTTTGCCTCGATGCGCTAGATTCCAAATTACGCTCTTTCTGCAATTTTGTCGCAGTTTCGGGATAGAATCGCGTGTGGGACGAGTATGGCCAACAGAGCACGCACTAGGCACAATATCTAATAGCACTTATGTACGTGACCCACACCTACCGTAACCAACCCAAATCGATCCTAAATTCAGAAAATATTGTCAGATTCGTGACCAGCGCCCCGAATAACCCCCGTAGACAAAGTTTGGGCTGAATTGGTGATTTCGACCCAGCCAACCTTACTAGTGTCATGTGTGAGTTGTATGAAAGCCAGTTGCCGAGAATATCTCTATTTTATTGTTCCACTTTTTGAACTCTGAAGAGCAGAAACCCCATTTTTCATGAGTTTCTTTTCATATTAATCAGGAAAGGTTACTTGAGTAGCTGACAAATCCACAATTCACAAATCTAACATCGACTTTTCCCATTGTGCCCGACGTGCGCTTGCTAGGGTTCCTACTACAAAGAAGGGTGATCGGTTCAAAATCACCAATTCAGCCCAAACTTTGTCTACGGGGGTTATTCGGGGCGCTGGTCACGAATCTGACAATACTTTCTGAATTTAGGATCGATTTGGGTTGGTTACGGTAGGTGTGGGTCACGTACATAAGTGCTATTAGATATTGTGCCTAGTGCGTGCTCTGTTGGCCATACTCGTCCCAAATGCGATTCTATCCCGAAACTGCGACAAAATTGCAGAAAGAGCGTAATTTGGAATCTAGCGCATCGAGGCAAAAGAAAAGTCTGGCAGCAGGATCGATCTTCGATCATTAGATCATGAGTCCACAATACTATCCACTAGGCCATCTCGTCGCTCTGGCGGATTAGCTCACCCCCGCTACTCCCGCTAGCGCTAGCGGTGAGCCTACACATGCGGCAGTGCAAAACTTTGCCTGCCATTTTCAGATCAGCCAGGTGGCGAAAGCAGTTTATGAATACATCGTTGCATTCCTCGTGCGAAGCCCTACACGACCATATGGGTCTCGCTATGAATCGTCACCGATCGCTTACAAGCTTCCCTTGTTAGATATGCTGAAGGCTCCTGTGCAACGGTAGTTTCGAAATCGCATTATATGTCTGCCACATCTGGGCCCAGATTCATCATTGGTGAACTTCCGCAATCCCCGAGATATACCCCGAAAGGAGCGCAAACCGAGATTCGTAAACGCGCGTGGGCCTTCATCGCGGGCCTATCACACCTCGTGATGAGGACAGGTTTGGGAGACCTCCTCGGCTTAGGGCGCAAGTGCCGTAATCGCACTCACTGCGAGCGATCGGCCGTCGACATAAAATTCTTGTCCGGGGCGCGTATCGATCGCCACAGTTATGTGTCGACGGCCGCTTGCCCTTAGTGAGTGCGATTGCGGCACTTGCGCAACAACCACAGTGGGCAAAATGGAGATAGGCCGGCTTGGCAGAGTGGATGAGCAAAGCGCGCGTTATACATCAGTCATCGGTGGTTGGCAACAGCGTCCGTAACTGGCACAGATCATGCCGGAGTCATTTTTCGACCGTCCAACTGAATCATAAGAGAGGCCTAAGGCGTTTGTTATGCCAACGCTCGTGGTGAGCGTCAGCTGCTTGCGAGCGGTGATCGCGCAGCCGCTCACCTCAGACGCTGAGCGCGCGACGCACGCACGCACGCGCCCGAACACATGAGAAAATGCGCTAGGTGATCGACCGACCCCCAACGAAAGGGCCAATCGCAGTGCAATGCGCAGCGACGAGAGCTTGGAAGGTTCGCGAGCGTCTGCATAACAGCCCGTGAGCGTTACCACGCCACTAGCACGATAATGGTACCACCGAACGGATTCCCATTGCGCGTCAGAAAGCGCGCCTTGTGTGTGGCTGCACGATGTTTCTGGGGATGTGCCGCATTTTACGACAATACATTATTCTCAACGCGTACTGGAGTAAAATGATGATGTGGATGAGGTGGTGAAGCCACGCGGTCAGGCTAGGGGAGGAAATCCGGGGTGCGTGAACCACTACTTCGCTGCAGATGGAGGGTCCAAAACCTAAACGCAACAGGACGATAATTCATAGGCCTATTGTATTGAAAGCGTGGCTTCGCCACGCGGTCAGGCTAGGGGAGGCACTCCGGGGTGCGTGAACCATTACTTCGCTGCAGATGGAGGGTCTAAAGCATAACAATCGAAAGCAGAACGATGGTTGAACATTGATCTAAACATTGCAAAAACATGAAGCAGAAGGGGATCGAACCCTCGAGCCGTGGACCACAACCACCCTCCATATCCACTCAGCCATCCCTACCACGTCGGGAACTGCTGTTGGATCTCTTATGTCGATCCCGCCCGTATGTACGGCACCGTAGGCGTGAAATCCGTAAAGCGCCGTGCAGTTAAACCCAACGCGCAGTTTTTTACGCGCAATGGGAATCCGTTCGGTGGTACCAAAAACGTTCCACTTACCACGTCAGCGTCTCCAGATAACTCGTACAAACGTGTCTGGCCCCACGGTGTCTGATACTGAATGGACGAGTTACGCTGGGGGGTGAGCGAAGGTATAACAAGGGCCTAATATAAGAGAAGGGCAAAACCATGATGGCGGATCATGATCCTCTGCGGGTTTGAGAACGGTTGATTGTCCATTGCACAGTCCACGGTATAGATGAAAAAGATACCTGCAGTGGTAGCTTCCAACAACGGCAAACCATCGAACATGAATCCACTCGATACAATTTTCCTTCAAATCGCGGTTTTTTCGTTTACTAATGTTGAATTTTGCAGACAAATGCACCTACACGCTATTTGGTAAAACCAAACTCTGGTGTACTAGAAGACACAAGCCCTGTTAAGGTAGTGTTGATCCGCTCAGTGGAGCCAAGTTTCCAGTTGCCGCCAATGTGTGCCTAATGTAGGTGAGAATTGAGCTGTATGGAAATCGATATAACCCGAAGCACAGGCTGATACTCCAAGCCATCGAGGTGTCTTCAGCAGAGGAAGGCGCTGCTGTGAGTTTATTGGAAACCGATTAATAACCGCAGACTGAATGGAAGAGTAGCTTATTAACGCATCCGTATCATTTACCCTTCTGTTGCTAACCCGGACACCATGCATTTTGTAAACTCTGATTCATGATTCTGGAATGAACCAAATCTATGAACCTTCCATTAGCTGTTTCTAGGTGTGGGATACCATCGATGAACAACAAATCCCTACTCAACAAGTCAACTTTTTACTAGGATCAACTCTATTAGATATAGACAAAGTGTCGGGTTTCACCGATACGAGCAAAGTAAGTCGGACGCAATTTTCACAGATCAAATCCGAAAGGTTCATTGAAGTCGCCTTGGTTAATGATGATCTTATGAGAGATAAAAGACCTCCGTCGTCTTTGGTAATCGGATTATAAGTGTTAAAATCAATGATCCGTCTTGGACGGCGTACTGTGACAGTCCGCTGTTAAAAACCAGCGTGGTTCGATGCTAAAGGAAACCTCTCGTCGAATGAATTCTCCGGAATCGTAGTTCAAATTTGCAGCAAACCCAGACTTTCGTTACTAGAGTGCTCCAACGGCGTAATATGAATGAAGAGGAAAAGTTGAAGGAACTTCGGGGTGAGTGATTATCTTTTTGAATAGCTTTCGTAACGTAGTAGCTTATGCGACTTTTAACCCTACTGCGGCAGTAACGCAGTAATTGTGAGGAATAGGGATATGCCGCAGGCGCGACAGCAGCGCGCGATACGAGAACTATGTGACTAGATCCGTGAAATTTTGGCGTACCACACCTCATTGCACGGGCGGTGTAGTTGCGGAAATTCGCCTCACCTACCTGTCACTGCTCTACTTTGGTTTTACTGCCACTTTCCTCAATGCCGAAGTTTAGAGATGAGAGGTCTAGGTCTAATGGCTGTAAGATTCGTGACTGATTTGAACTGAGGAATTAGCCATCCCAACAAAATGCTCACCTTTCAGCCGTATTGGAGATGCTATCGGCAGACAACAGTCGTCTACAACACAACGTTACTCAAGCTCTTCGTCTGAGGGATGCCATCAACCAGCAGATCAAGCAGAGGTGATCGTTCTACTTCCGGACCCGGATTCACGACGGCTATCGGCGTTATATACCCCGAAATATACCACGAACGGCGCGCAAACCGATATTCGTGAACGCGCGCCGCGGTCTAGATGGGGTTTAGGAGGAGGCTCCTACACCTCGCGATGAGGCAGGGTTTCAGAGACCTCGACGGGAGACCTTTGTGTACTTATCCTAACCTTCCCATGTTAAACGCAATCCGTCATCGACTCTGCCGTCTGGTTCTGGCCGAACCGCAGCGCAGGAGCATTTCTTTAAGCTGCGCCGCGATTTTAACATAGAGCCGGACGGCAGAGCCGATGAGATGCCCGCAGTGAGTGCGATTGCAGCAGTTGTGCCATAAGCGGTCGAGGTCTCCGAAACCCCGTCCTTCACGAATTAGAAATGGCCACAGATTGGTGGTATCGAGCGGGCATGACGCCGGCGAGGTATCGGAGATCGCTTGTTCCGTTCATGAATCTGGGCCCAGGACATAACTCATGGATTCACCTTTGAGAGCATCTGATTAAAAGGAAGTAAACACAATTGACCGATCCCAATGAGCAATTCAAACGAATTCAGAAAAGACCAATCTGATGAGAGGCTGAAGAAACTGAAGGAGCTTGAGAAGGAGGAACACAAATTAGTTAAAGAGGTCTGTCCGAACAAGAACTCGACCATTTGGGAATTCCCATGGAAATGTCCGATCTTTTTCAGATCGACGACGCCGACCACGAGCTTCAACGCATCTTCCAGAATTTTCGAGTTGATAGACTCACACGAGGTGATGTGGTCGACGCTGCAACGAGGCTAGGCCTATCAAATGAACATCTGGACGATGCTAAGAAGAAGTCACGACTGGACACTGGCAAATCACAACCGACTGGGTCATCGCAGAATGCCGAAAAGCCTCAACAAAAATCTGAGCCACAGAAGCCCTCCAATGGTAAAAATACGCCAAAGAAGGGTGCAGGCGCAACGCAAACTTCTTCGAACATAACTCAAGAGTCCAAGCAGAAGCCCAGTGCAGCGCCGAAGAAATGAAAGGAGAATCAGAATTCTTGTAATCAGTAACACATAATGATTGAACACTTGAAAAATAATAAATTTTTCGCCAAGATCGAGTGTGAACATACGTTGTCATCGTCAGTATTTAGCTGCTGATTTATACCATTTTCACTTTGATTTGGACGTTTTTCAAACCACGTCGGACGTTTTTCAAATCAAATTGGACGTTTTTCAAACCACGTCGGGCGTTTTCCAAGCCAAAATGGCTTGAGAAGTGTCCAATTTGGTTTGTAAAACGTCCGACGTGGTTTGAAAAACCTCCAACGTGATTTGAAAAGTGTCCAATCCAAAGTGAAAATGGTATATTGAAACTCGGCTCGAGAATGGTATTATCTCTATTCGGCTTACGTTAAGGCGGCTTCGGAAGCCGCCTTCAAAGACAATTATCGTTTATTGCACTCAGAATTCTTGTAATCAGTAACACACAATGATTGAACACTTGAAGAACAATGAAATTTTTCGCCAAGATCGAGTGTCAATATACGTTGTCACTACGCGCTCCATGAAAATCCTTACTACATATATAATGAGCGAAACCCAGTTGTTTATTTGGATGGATGGATGTCAATTCATTTTTCAAATGATTGCTGGTGGTGACGGTTGGTAGTGGTTCTATCCTTGCTTATCACTGAAATCATTTTGAAAATTACATTCTATGATAACGCACTTACACTTCATCTAATTGTAGGTGTGATCTGATTAAAAACTTCATATTGGCTCAGACTTGGTCTAGGTAGGTTATTTTGCATGCTGGTGGGGATTCTAGGTGCCATGTGATTTGGTGGGAGAGGAGTGATTGCAGCTAGAGAAAAAAGTTCTCCCGCTCTCTGGTGGGTGTTAGAGTATGGAGGATTTGAAAATACACATTTGAATTTGAGAACAATTGACCGCTTTGAAAACTCTACCAAATGGAGTAGGAACAACAATTCTACTTTGCTGCTGGCTGTCTGAGCCAAAGTGAAAAGAGAGAATTTCTTTGACCGCCGGAGTGCAATCAGTGGAACAGTGTCGAAATTTCAAATGAACGAAGGGTGACTTCGCTTGGTAAGCATTATAGATTAGAGTGTTTATTTATTTACTTATTTAACAAAGTTGTCGAAGAGGTGTTTGGCGGCCGATAGGCCAATGAACGGCTGGTATCTATTGAGGGGGGGTTGGCCAAAAATAATAAGTCATTTCCACATAATTACCGACTGGGGTCCCTCAGTATTTTCGTCGTATTTATGTATCTGTATGCCACCTACTTAAGACCGTTTGAGAATTCGTCACTTCCACGATTTTAGGAAACATTTGAAGTTATGGAGGAACAAAGAAGTTTGTTGATCTCTAGAACTGTTCATAACAGAGGAAGTGAATTTTCACCTGAAAATTGAGCCCTTTCCACCTCGTCGTCTGGAGCGGGGCCAACACTGAACAAAGGCACTACGCAAAAAGGACTCGGTCCCCTACGACGGTAAGATCTTGCATGACAAAGCCCCCTGCACGCCATCGAATTCCCGTGACCGAGGTTGACCAGCGGCGGCTCCGTTGTCCCGCTGAGAAGCACGTGTTGTTGTGAGGGTGTGGACCTTTTGACCCATCGGCGGAGTTGCGCAACCCCTCACGATGCCCTAGCAAAACACTGCGACACGTACACGGGAGACGGACGTCTGTCCACGACAGTTTTCGATCAAGAGCCGCGGCATATGCTGTCCATTGTTTCGCTGAGTCCAGCGATTTCAGTATCGAGAAGGATAACTCTGACGGCCGCCAAACGTGTTAGGGTGTGCCAAAAGTTTTGAGAAAATTCGAGTACTTCACTTCAAAAAGGCGTTGCACGTATATAAAGTAGGATGTAAACGCTCCTGCGCACCAGTTAATCAACACCTTCGGCTGTCTCCATAACATTTTACGGTTATTGTGATCATATCAATGGCCTTCGTTATAGGTTCGCTCGAACCGAGCGAAACTCGTCCATTAAGCATGAGACGCGCGTGGGGTCAGACACGCGCGTACGAGTTAACGGGGCGACGCCGTCGCGGGGACGCGCACGGGCTGTTACGGGCTTCCTCCACTGCGTGCGTGCGTCGCGCCCACGCGGTCACCGCCCGCAAATCGCAGGCGCTCAGCGCGAGCGAAACTATAACGAAGGCCAATCCGCTGCGACTACCCTCGCCTCCTACTTCACTGCCATCGCTCGTTGGCAAAAGGTCGTGGCTACAGATGGCAACTGCTGCGAATGGATCTCCCTCGTTTCCTTTGTTATTATTTACTCTTAAATGAAACCGTCGGATTTTCTTAAAACTTTCGGCATATCCTAATAGTTTTTCTGCGATTTTGAGATACTCCATTTATTTATTATGCCCCATAACGCCACACCAATTTCAGGAGCAGAAACTACCATGCAAACAGAACATGTCATAATTCGAATAAAAAAGGATATCAACAAATTGACAGCTACAACTGTCAAAAAAGAGCTAATAGGCTGAAGCCAGGCAGATTTAAAGTCATTCATTTTCAAACATACAACAGGCAGTATTTCTCTGCTGCAAGTCACCAAGTCGTCTCCAGCCTCACAGCAGTTGTAGTCCTTATACGTAAAGACAAGGTTGCCGTTGATTAGCTTGTGAGTTCGCGCCACGCATTTGTCTTCAATTCAGTGTCGTAGAGATATTTGGAATGCGTATTTGGTCTACACAATGACTTACACAATGACGCGTGCCAGTCGCTATACCAAGTCAGTGTGTTCACCCCTCGAGACAAGACTGGTACCGATCTCTCCGATTCCGTAGGGATGGAAGCGTTGGTTAGCTCAGGAAAGGATTGATCAACTGAGCGTACAGGTGGAACTAGCGCCTCTTACCACTGCACCAAACTAACATGCGAAATGTTTCACTCTCGGACGAACGAGAACGATCAGGAAACGATTGGGATTATGGAATGCTGATTGCGTTGAAGCACTCTTCCGTCGTTTTACAGCAGAAATCTTAGCCATAGAGGACCGACTTCTTTCGAAAATTATTGTATCTTGAACAGGTCCCTAATCCATTCTCAGTGCGCTCCTTTGTGTTAAAAATTCCCCGTGTTTGCTACTCTTGAGCATAGCTACTAATTAAGGCTCTTTAGATCGGTCGACCGGCATACGCGCCCTCATGATAGGTCGCTGAGCAACACGAAAACAATGCAGAGCCAATTAGCTCTTTGTAGCACTCTCACCAATTCAGCTGCTTTTGTGCTTTTGTTATGACTTGAATTTGTGGAGAAAAAACTGATCATATTCAGTTCATTATTAAAGTTTGAAAATTTAAGGAAGTACACATCCTGGCGCTATGTGGGTTGGGGGGTGCAGGGCGGTGTTCCGCAACTTTACGTCGACTTTAACGTGTTATCATTGTTATATCTGCCATTGTTCACGATAATTTCGGTTGGTTTTGACATGCTTGACATGTAAACTCTTCAGAATTGTTACCAACTTAACATGTTAACCAGCATAGAGTCGACGCAATATTACAGACCAGCACGCTGCACCCTCCAACCCACATAGCACCCACATCCTTACTATATAATAAGCGAAACCCAGTTGTTTATTTGGATGGATGGATGTATGGATGGATGGATGGATGGATGGATGGATGGATGAATGGATCGATGGATGGATGTCAATTCATTTTTCAAATGATTGGTCGTGGTGGCGGTTGGTGGTGGTTTTACCCCTGTTTATCACTGGAATCATTTTGAAAATCACTTTCTATGACAACGCATTTACACTTCGTCTAATTGTAAGGATGGTCAGGTTGAAATTTCATATTTGGCTCAAACGTGGTCTAGATAGGTTATTTTGCATGCTGATTTCGATTCTACATAGGTGCCTGTGGTTTGCGGGAAAGATGTGTTTGCTGATAGAGAAAAGTTCTCCCGCTCTCAGATTGCTGTTAGAGTGTGGAGAATTTGAAAATACACATTTGAGCTTGAGAACAATTTGACCTCTTTGAAGACTTCATCCAATGGGGTAAGAACAACAATTCTACTCTTCTGTTGGCTGTTTGAGCCAAAGTGAAAGAAGAAAATTTCTTCGACCACCAAACTGCAATCAGTGGAACAGAGCCGAAATTCCAAATGAGCGAAGGATGACTTAGCTTGACAAGCAATATAGATTAGAGCGTTTATTTCTTTATTTAACGAAGTTAACGGATAGACGTCTGGCGGCCGATAGGCCGATGAACGACTGGTAATTAAATAAAGCAAATCGGGTACTTTCCTAGGACTTGATCCGTTCCTCTCATATCATCATATCATCTGTAGCGAGGCATATCTTATCTGCAGCCGACATTCGTTTCCTTGCTTTGTTGCGATCCGGTCGAATATGGATGAAGTCTGATGGCGTTTGTTCTGTTGATTTATTGTTCGTCTTCGTTGTAATAAAACACAGTTTGTTCCGTCGTTGAGCTTGTCAGCCGATCATTCCGAGTGTTTACAGTAGATAGAATGTTAACGATGTTGTGGCATGATATGATAATATGAGAGGGACGGAAAAGTACCACAAATCGATTGGATTGGATCTTGTTCTAGGAAAATACCGCAAATCGATCGGATCAAGAATGACGTAGGAAATATGCTGCAATTCCCTCAATTCGCTCAATATTGTGAATCGCGCCCGAATTTCGACGGCCCTTAAGAAGTCGGCCTAGTTTCCGCACTTATTAAAAGCGTGAAAGGTCGTCCTCGAAAGGACGAAGCAACGTCGCACGGCAACCAGTTCCGCTTCCATCGGCCAGCTTCCTGCTGGGTTGCGGGAGTGCTCCATCCACCACATCACACCTAAACCACCTTCATGGGAGAATGTCTACTCTGCAGTGTGAGGAGAAACCAGTGCAAGACTTCTTGAACACTGCTGTGACGAACAATTGTAAAAAGGTGGAACAAAATTTATTTCGGCCTGACCATTCGACCCTGTCGTCATCTTCGGAGGCCTAAAAAGTGGCTCGAAATTTCCCGACGTTCTTCGCTGATCTGAAGGCGAAGAAAGGGTTTTTTGTTTCGACGAGTAGAATCCGAATATGCTAGTTGGAGTGCTCGAAAAATGAAGGAAATTTCTCGGCAATTTTTGAAACTTTCGCCGGTGCCTGGTGAACTTTTTTGAAGAGATGATATGTGATTCGCCCCGCCTAGAGATCGGTAAGGTGGTCTTTCGTTGGGTGCCGCGAATGTGCGAAAAAGTTTTCCGATGCTAGTCGAGGGAAATTTCAGAAACCGCCGATTTTTTTTCGGCATACTAACCACATAGCATATTCGGATTCTATTCGTCAGAACATCAGGCCAAAATAAAGTCTGATCCACCTTACTGACCTCATTTGTCACAGCAGCATCGAAGAAATCATGCCGAGGTTTCAAGGAGAGAGAACTTGGGAAAACCTGTGCAAATAGTCTGATTTCTGGGCTAACGTTGCGGCGCCCAGGCCTTCTTCAGAGCCTAAAATGAACCGAGATCAACCTGAATGACTACCACTCAACACCACATCGAATTTTCCAAAAAGTGGGAGACAATTGAATAACCATCTAATAAGCGGAGAGCATTAGAAATCTCCTCGTACTGATTACGAATACGCCACGCTTCATCGAGAGCCGCACGTGGTATGAGAAGAAGCCCTTTGGTCCGTCTCGGAACAAAAAACCAACGAATACCTGTCAAACTCATCACCTTCTGATGACGATAAGCTGCCGATGGGCTAAGTTGTGTTACTATCGTAAAGCGAAAGTATGAGTGAACCAATCTACATACGTATGTGCTCATTCTGGCCCTTCCTCAGCGAGCAACACAAAAAAAGAACAAAACTATAACGGAATCTCATCAACATGACTGAGACCTTAGAAGAATTCGAATTTTTACTTGAACTCGGCATAAAGTCCACAAATCCATTACAGCAAGACCAGAACACGCAAAGATTGGGGGAATTGATCCCAGAAGCCTTCAGATTCTTCTAGCCACAAAACTGAAGGGGTGCCTGCAGATGAAACAAACTACACTGGTGCTGAAAAAATAAGGAATGGCCTGAAGACCCAACCCACTGGTAACACTAACTTTCCGGAGGGTCAACCGATTCTCTTGAAAGGCGTTACTAGCGCAAACAAAAGGAATATTCCAGTAAAAACTCCACCATATACATAGATAAGTAGCCAACGATATGGCCATCACTGGCTACAGAAATTTCGATCTTGGCTTTCAAAACGCATGGTTTATGGAATGGTTACATCATCCTTCCCTATCTTTCTCTTGCATAAAAGAACCAATCCAAGGACGCTTGTCAAAACAACACGTGTTCCGTCATGATTGCGGTTAAACCGGGCGATCGTCAGCTGATTGGCCTTGATTGACGGTCGAGCTCGATTTCTTTATCTTAGCTGATGAAGATCCAATGGGAAATTCAGGTTTGCCTGGGAATCCGGTTCACATCATTATTAGTCTGATTAATTAAAAAAGGCCGAGCCAGCTGTCCAAGTCGAGATTCATCCACGAAAATTCACTCTGGATTTTGTCATTCTTTTACGTAAGAAAATCCATCAACCATGCTCCATCTTCAGTCTATCTAATCTCCTTCCTCATCTTGTATTTTTTTGAAAAAAAAACCTTATTTTATACTTAAATTCCACCCACCTCCCTCTTCCCCCTCTTGGCAGTGCTGCTTTATCGTAACTTCATTTTCTGGCCTCGGAATTAGTGATGAATACGAATTACATCGTCTAATTCGCCATTTGTTAGAGCATTTCAAGCGAAAACTCCATTCGTCAAGCGGCAGATCAAAGCGAACCCGGTTCCCTTTGATCAGCCGCCGTCGCGACGGACCACGGCTTTTGAGTGGCCGTTTTTGGTCATCACTCCGACTCGAACACACAGCTGTGTGTGAGCAGAAAAGCACTTGAACAATCAGACCACTAGAACGGCGGTTGTTGTAGAATAGGTGGGCTTTACTTGGACAGAGGAGTCTGGGTAAGTTTTGGATAGTTTTCTTCCTCGTCTTCTTCTTTTTTTACGTTCATAAATTTGTAAGGGCTGTAAAGAGTGTAAAGGTAAGGTGTAAGGATTTGCAGGAGATAAGAAAAGGGTTCTGAGATGCAGTAATGGCCCCATTAGACGATTCGTAGCTCGGTTTACCCAGTAGGTACCCTACCTTACCCTTACAATTCTTTCAAACTCATTTTTTTATTCGTTCATTCATGCATCCATCGATTCTTTCCTTCTCTCTTCTATTCTCTCTCTTGTCCGGTGGGTTTCCACTATGCCATCTTCCACGCACTTGTAAGAAGGGTATTAGAACTAAGCTTTGTTGTTTCCAGCTGGAATGACTGTATCCAGGGAACAGATTCATGAACGGACAAGCGGTCTACGAAACCGCGGCGCAGCCAGAACCAGACGGCAGAGTCGATGAGAGATTGCGTTTAACATGGGAAGTTTAGGATAAGTAGACGGAGGTGGGCACCGTTCCGGCTATATCTCGTGGTTTATCGGGGGTTTACCAATGATGAATCTGGGCCCAGGTGTAGAAAGGTAAGTGCTCGTGATGAGTCAGTGTAATAGGGACGCGCCACACATTTGTTTCTAATCACAAATGTAGGAGACTCCTACTTTCGTACTCATCAGCAAATGCGGTAACAAAAATGTCATCGCTCAGGACACCCCTAGACGCATCGAATCTTGTGGACCATTCTACCCAAAATATTGCCCAAGACGGTTTCATTTTTCATGTACCGTATGTGATTCGAAAACAAACCCCTGCTCAACGGGGGTCAATCCGATCCTGTTATGGTACGATTAACACGGCGCTTCCCTCGATTTTCAACTACCCTTGCGGAACCGCCGAATTGGCTATTGTTGCGACCGGCGACGATCTGAGGCAATCTCACGCAATCGTACAGGTTTGCTGCGCTCAGCAATGAACTGTCGCTGAATTTCAGCACAATTTTTTTTGCGTTTTACGATAGAACAGCCCTGGTATGGGAAAACGACGAAATGCGCTACATGTCTATAGTACCGGACATGTCTTTTGATCACTTCTCGAAAAAGACGCACAGGGGCGTTCCAAAGCGGCTTTTCTGAAGAACTCCCTTAAATGTCAGCTATTCGTGGAAGGAGACACATTGTGAAGTGCTCTATCGCTTGGTATATAAATTACCCACACCAGAGAAAATTTTGAAATACTATTGTCCCCTAAAAGCTCGCCTGGGCGCGTACCAATTTACTAGGCCCCGCATTCTGGTACCAATTTACCCTGCCCCGGATTGATGGAAGGTTTAAGGTTTTCTATGGATTCATGGTTGTACCGATCTTCGAATACCAGTCGATAGAGCTCGAGCTGCTGAGCTCAAATATATGTATATTTTTACAAATACTTGTGTTTCAACAAAGTTGTTGAAAAAAGCCGTTTTGGAACGCTCTAAAGCGTCTTTTTTCGAGAAGTGATCAAAAGATATTTCCGGCACTGTAGCTCGACTATTGACCCATCGTCGCTTCTCAGGAGCACTTGGTGAGCCATGGAACTTTGGAACACGGATTTACCACCCATCCGGAACGAGGGCTATGTAGAAAGAAAGTAGATGATAAATAAAACGGAAAAGGGAAAATGGACAAAAATGAGATAATATCCAAATAATAGGGTCTTTGGAGAGTAGCCTTGGCTGTCATGGTGTTTGAGACTCCGAACACATTTCCAGGAATCGAGTACGTGTTTATAACTTCGTCCCAAGTGAAATCGGTCGTTTTTGAGTTCGCTGGACTGTTGTTGTCATTGTATTATTATTTATGCATTGTTTTGCGGTGGAGCTGTACCATTTGGAATTAGAGAACCTGGGCGAACCGATCAAATAAGCTCGTGAAAAACTGAAAACGAAATAGAACGATTTTCCCTTTTCAAAATATGTAATTTCCTACAAGAATGATTGATCAGATCTACATTTGAAGTTGACGCGAAAAATCATTTCTGGACTTTTGGGTGGCGGAATCCGGTATACCCCCGTTTTCACAGCACTTCTGCTTATTTTCACTTCCCAGCAGAGGTAATTTCTGACAGCTGGTCACCTGTAGCAATATTTTTATAATATTATTATTTACTTACCTACTCGTTTGCGGTGGAATCGGCCTCTGAAGACGACGAGAAGGTCCAAACGTCAGGCCGTTCATGAATATTCCACCTGACAACCTCAGCAAGTCTTCCTAACATACTAACACCAGAATATTGTTGTTTGTAGCAATGATAACACCAGAAAATAATTCAGTGCTATCATAGCACTGAATTGAAGGTTAGTGTCAACTCAGTTAACTGTGTAGTATGTCATCTTAATTAACTAGACCCATTGTTTTTAATAGGGCCCGCGTGGTGCTGTGGTAAGAGGCGCTGCTGTCACCCGCAAGGTCGAGCGATCGATCCCGGCCCGGGCTAACCAAGCCTTCCATCCCTCCGGGGTCAGGTAAATTGGTACCAGACTTGTCTGGGAAGGTGAAGACACTGACCTGGTATAGCGGCTGGCCTCCGCAGGTCATTGTATAGGCCAAATACGCATTCACCAAGCTTCTACGACTTGAATGGAATACGAATGCGGCGGCGCGTCCTCAGCGGACTGATCAACGCCGGCACCTTTACCTTTACCTTTATTGTTGCTAACGGAGGCCTTTGAGCAACTGATAACTTGTCTAATTTCAGTGAAAGTGATCAGTAGGGCCACAACTGTTCGTGGATTTGTAGAAAAAAAAACAAAAAATCGCTTCTCGGCCTTTTGGTTTTTAGGTACTAAAGGTGCGTGGATTTATATACCTTGAGATAGTTTCGAATTTCAAAGGAGAGCCCTACCGGAATTCTTTCGCCTTTGGCAACTCCGCCTCAGCGGGTAGCCCGACCAAGTCCACGAGAAAGGAATTGCTTTCTTGGAAATTGATTTTTCTACCCTAACATGTTTCAAGTTCCAGCTGACCTGTTACGGCTGAAACATTCTTTGGCGAAACAACGGTGTCAGTGAAACCCATACCTGTCCGCCTCACTTGCTGAAGTGAACTTTCATGTCAATTGACAGCGATTGCGCTCGAATGATGCAATGTACTACAACGTGACGCGTTTTTGCGAAATGTTCACCATCGGTCGACAGCCCGATCAAGTTGGCGCCGATCCAACTCGGCCGCTCGCCGTCAGTCCAAAGGGCGCTCACGAGATTCCTAGAGTGCAGCGGCGGGTCGTTTTTTGCTCTCACAAGCCTCCCACGCCAGCCGAACTGAAAGTTGTAACACGTCGATACTATCATTTTTTCGTTGTTTTGCTTGAAATGTTGACTGAAGCAACATCGATCAACCTTTCATTTCACTAAGAGAAGAAGGGCAAGCATTCGAGTTTGGTCAGTAAGTTCAATCCCACTCCATGCATTTGCCCTTCAGCATTATTACTGTCTATCTGATTATCGCAAGAACACATGGTTATAAGCAGAGGGTGTGCGGATTTTTTTCAAACGGAAGACGCAACAGAAATGGCCAAAATTGGCCAGAAACCGAAATACGGAACACGAAAACGGAAATGGTGCAAAAATCACCAAATTATTGGAATTTAGCTAAAAGTGGACCATAAAACTTTTCCTTTTCTGTTTCTAAAGGTACCCATAGAATGCTACTTTATTTCCACGAGAATGTGTTTACTATTTTGGTGAGACCGTCTTAGCCCTCTTCTGCCTGTTAAAAGGGCATTCTTCGTACGCGGTTGTCAATTTCTGTCATGTTTCATTGTTTTAGTTGTTTAGCTGCTGTTTTTCACGCATGCGTTAGTATGCTTCCATTAAATAAATAAATAAATAATTAATTAATTAAAAGTGCTCAACGTTTGATTATAGCTTCAAAGTAAACGGTGAGAATTCATAGCAAAAACCATACCAATTCCTTTTATCTATATAAAGTTCATTGTAAACCAAAGCCAGCACAAGTACGTACAAAAACACAGACTTTTTGGTGTGACAGATAAGAATGCTCTCAAAATAGAATTAGAAGCGTGAAACGTGTATGTTATGAAAGAAAAACAGCAGTTTTCAAAAATCCTCGGGAGAGAGGCTTTTCTCAGATCGCTTATAATGAAACCAGTAGCAGAAAAACAAACCTTCAGCCTAGGAAAGGAGTGCCTAAAAACGACTAGTATAAATTACTAGATCCCGAATTTTTAATTCTCCTCTGTAACAGGAAAATGCTGCTTTTTTTCGCAATCTAGAAGAGATCGCGTGACGAAATTGTAACTTTTCTGAAATTGTAACTACTACACCGACAAGGTCGAACGATCGATTTGAGAAAAATGGTACCATGCAAGTGACTGTATAGGGCGAATACGCGTGCAACGGGATCTGTGATTCTGAGAGGAAAGCGAATCCATGGCCGATCAACGTTGACCTTTTTCCTTTAGCTTTCCCTCAGCTTTTCTTTCCAGGGATCCTAATGCAAGCCATTGGGTCCCCTTACACGGCTGGGTTTCAGTAGCCACTCCGTCCTGGTGGTGACTACACCGTAGCGCCAGGAACAGTCATACTCCATGGGTGGGGGTGCAGTCAGGGGTCCGATTCACGTGTCGAAGCAGCACTCGGGGGATGGTACGGAGTGCCTCGAGTCGTCGCGTCCAGCTCGCCGTTCTGGCGCCGATCAAATCAGCTGATTGGCGACGACCACGCCGCCTCAGCGAGCAGTCACACATGCACGTGCAGCTGTACATCGTCAAGTAAGCAGTCACGCTGGTTCGTATTTTCTCGCTGTCTTTCAGCTGGTGTCACGGTCCTTATGAAATACCATTCCTGGCAGCGACTCCTTTACCTTGAGCAGACCGTTCATACTGGTTGTTACTTACTTACTTAGTTGCTTATATCTTTTTGCCAATGGAATAAAATGGGTGGAGTTATGATTCATTTCATTTTCGTTCGGTCATTTACAGTAGCTAGCGAAAATACATGTCACATTGCATTTTTGGGTGCAGATCGCTAAAACCAAAAGGAACTTTTTTCCTAGTTAGCAGTTTCAATAACTTCTTATTCTTATTCTCCTAAGCGTTTAGTCCCGCGCCGTCGCGGGGTCCACTGTTCTTGTCAAGTGTTTCCATGTACTTCTGTCCTGGGCGTTTTGGAGCGTAGCTCTGACTTCAGTTATACCAACGCGCCGTCGCGCGCAACTCGCCCCATTCAGTATCAGACACAGTGGGGCCAGACACGTTTGTACGAGTTATAACGTTGACGCTGGCGTGGTGACTTGTCAAGCTCACGCGCGTCGTTCCATTGCACTGCGATCGATTGACGCTTCTGTCCTGGGCGTTTTGGAGCGTAGTGCGTCGTCGCGTGCTCACCTCGCTCACCGCTCGCAAGATCTACAAGGCACTTATTACTGCATTTGCAATGAGAATTTTGATAAGTCTCATTGAAAATACACTAATATGTGCTCCTGTTGGAAATTCTAGATTTTTTTTTGCATTTTAAACTCATTGTCATATCAAGGTGACATATCGTTTTGCGAACTACTGTATCTACAGAGTGTCTCAAAAAATGTACTCTCTGTTTGAAATGCCATAACTTTGGCGAAAAAGAACCAATCGAAACAACTCATAGCTTCAATAAAAGGATTATGGACCTGATTGATAGTGCATGGGTTATATGCTTTCTCTACTTTGGTCGTAAACAGGTGATATCGCTGCTATGAGTTACCTCTGAGGCAGTAAACATAAAATCATCAAAACATAACAAGTTCATCATGCACTTTAAGATGCACTTGCACAATACTGCTTACTCTGTTCAAAAACCTAGGACTCTTGTTTTACGTAAAGTGCATGTTGAACTTGTTATGGTTTGATGTTTTTATGTTTACTGCATCGAGAAAAACGCGTATCAGTGATATCACCTGTTGGCAGCCAAAGTAGAACAAGCATGTTATCCGTGAACTTTCAATCAGGTCTAGAATCTGACGATTCGGACAGGTGCATGGCGCCATCTTCATGGTTCATACATTTCACTTCTCTCTCAATGAGACACTCTGTATTACTACTTTCATAATCAAGGGGCGCGTGATGATGTGGTGAGAGGAGCTACTGGCTGCCTCCAAGATGGAGTGATCCATCCTCCTCCGGAGTAACAGAGCTTACCGTCTTTACTGAGTCGGGTAAATTGGTGCCAGAATTGCAACACATGAAAAGATGCCAGTAGAACAACAGAACCACAGGTACGGTTAGGTAGCGTTTCGAAATGACGTTGAATAAAGTTGGGCGGTAGGTAAACAGGTGAAAAGCCAAAGAAGACCTCAATGGTGACCAATTAAGCAAAGCCAGAAGCAAGGGCGGGCCACTTCGCTGAATATTTTGGAGCACAGGCGATTTAGATTTCAATATTGATTTGCAGAGGGTAGTTCTATGGACACGTTTATATAATACGTCTCGAATGACGGGTTCGATTCGTAAGTGGCGGTTTCTGAAAAATGGGAGTCTTCAAAATGCTTTTTGTTGATTCTCAGTATTCCTGCACACCCAGTTCATCGGTTTCTGGGTGAAAATTACACCGGCTACTATACCACGAATCTCAGCCATCATACAGCCCTCTGTTATCGCCATTAATATCCACAAATTGCTAGGAAAACGATGGTGGTCCACCCATATAGGACACCACGACCAGTTCCCCCTTGATTGCTAGGCCGTTGTTGCACAGCTCTTTCTATCAACCGGTAGTTAATTACACCCGTCTACTTTACCTACGGTACCCCGCTGTGAAGCTGGTTCATCGCCGTCGAGCGCCACACCCCCCCCCTCTGCTTTTCGTCAGAAAAATCCACTTGGAATCGTGATCGGAGAGAAAAGGAACAATATTTTAAGCAAACTTTTACGTCTTGAAGGTTTCACTAATATTCTGCTGGGTGAGGTAAGCATTACGCCTTTTCCCAGCTGTTTACTTGTAGGTCAACTTTACCCAATCTCGAATCGAAACGTCATCTAGTCGTAAGTTTGGTTATGTTCTGACAACGTTTCATGAGTATCCATATGACTATTCTATAATACAAATAAATAAGCGAAACCGCGATGTCCGTTTGTCAACTTCAGGGTCCCGCCGCGATTGCGCGTTACCGTTATCCCAGTGACGTGTTTCATCAGCTCCTCGCCGTCTTTTGCTGCATACTTTTTGTTCTTCGTTTTATCTGTTATTATAAATGTTTTCATATGTTTCTAACTATTCAGTGGTTTATTTGGCGACCTACATGAATTGCTGATGAAAGCAATAATACAAGTAATAAAGGTCAGCGTAGATAAGTCCCCCAGGGCACGCCATGCACTTGTCTCCCACTCAGAATCGTAGAGGCTTGTTGAATACGTACATAGCCGACACAATGACTTGGTCCATCTTAATCCTGAGGCCTATAGGCCTAGACCGATTCGGTTTCTTCGAGGCCTATTGCCCTGGGACAGTTAGCGAACAACGGTAATTCTAATTATAGTACTCTGCAAACAGTCGTTCTCCTCGCAACTAACAAAAGCTGTTGTTTTCGCCCTCGTTATCAGTGCAAACACACCCGAGTGGTGCTACAACTGCTGCTGAAGGACACAGTCAGCATGGAAAACAAAATAAAGTCGATCAGCGTATCCGTCTACAGATGGGTATAAGTACATAGAATAGCATTTGAGCAGTTTAATCATTCCCAGGGCTGTGCGATCAGATAAATATCAAGTGATCAGCTATCAACTGTGTGGACGAGTCGGCCAAAGCATGGGATCTTCCTTTTGCAGCGGAAAAATGGTGCAGTGTCGGATGTAGCGGAATTAGAAATAAAACCACAAAACTAGCCTAAAAGCCAGGAGATAAGATTCTGGAACAGGCGTCTACCGTAAGAGATCTTTGGGTACTTTTCCTCTTAATGCCCAATTATCACCCAAGCGTATCATATCATGCTCATATCTTAATGCATATCCTTGAAGCGGTCTTATCATGTCATGTTTGCGAGAAAAGAATGAAGAAAAAAGAACTTTCCTTCCATATCAGACAGATTAAACAGGCTGCACACGACCATAGGTGGATGAAATGGTATAGTATCGAATACGGTTGGGCATGATGTGATAATTGCGCATTAAGAGGAAAAGTACCGATCTTCGTTTTCTTATTTCGAGTGACCTCAAAGTCAGCGATATTTATAGAATGTTGATCAATATCACTCATTCCCGAACCAACTACCTGCTTAAGGCTCTAAATGCAAATGATCCATTAACTCTTCTGTAGGTGTACAAGACCCTACGTACGGTATATAGTCGAGAGTTGGGTTTACGTGTTTGACCTCACTAGAGAAAAAGATATAACCTCATGTAAGTAAGGATATAATCTCATGTAAGGAAAGTACCTCATGTATAGATATTTGAAGGTTTCCAATACTAGGCTAGGTAATCGTGATGACGTCATCAATATCTCGTTCCCTTTCCTTAAGGTGTGCTTAGAACGAATTGTAACCGTGATCCGCCATTGATTGTGATTACAAGAAATGCTGATTTCTGACTCAGTTTTCACGTGTTTGTAAACCTTATGTTCTTTTGGTACTGCTATCCTTACTATATAATAAGCGAAACCCAATTGTTTATTTGGATGGATGGATGGATGGATGGATGGATGGATGGACGGATGTCAATTCATTTTTCAAATGATTGATGGTGGTGGCGGTTGGTAATAATTTTATCACTGCATATCACTGAGATCATGTTGAAAATCACATTCTATGGTAACGCACTAAGGCCCTTGTTATACGTCGCTCACCCCCCAGCGTAACTCGTCCATTCAGTATCAGACACCGTGGGGCCAGACACGTTTGTACGAGTTCACCACGCCATCGTCACCATAATAACTCGTACAAACGTGTCTGGCCCCACGGTGTCTGATAGTGAATGGACGAGTTACGCTGGGGGGTGAGCGAACGTATAACAAGGGCCTAACACTTCGTCTACCCTACATTGCTTGCCGAGATCAGTCTTATTTCATTTGAAATGGACTGAGCTGAATGGCGCGGGGTACGAGTGAGTGAAAGTGGGATAAGTTAGGAAAGTATGTTGATCGGTGAAGATGTTGAAAGTGCGTCAAAACATGGAACACTGTCAAAATTCTAATTGACCAAAGTGTGGCTTAACTCGGCAAGCAGTATAGATTGATGTGTTTGTGTATTTATTTATTTATTTACTTGACAATACTGGCGAACAGACGTTTGGCGGCCGATAAGCCGATGAAAGGCTGGTATTACATTACGTGAACTGAGCTTTACACGTCTCCAATAAATAAATAAATAAATAAAGAGTAACCTAAGCATGACATCTAAGCACCAAATTTTGTCATTTGAACATTAGTTCAGGGTGTCGGCGACCTCTGAACCGACGAAGCGTGCTCCGCTAATGCGACGTCAGACACATGTTGTCGCTCTGCGATCGCTATCAGTCGCTGCTTCGAACTTTAAGACATGACTTCAACAGAGCGAAGAATAATTAGGACTAGAAAATTTTGCCTTGACATTGTCTCAACGCCAACATTTGGTCATTTAAGACTTTCATTTCTTTTTTCATTCCTTAACAAGGCATGAATTCTCTTCATTAACGTTTATTTTATATTTTTTCTACATTAACATTATCTCTACATTTATTTTATATAGCTATTGATTCAGCTTTTCAGGTGGTTATTGGATAACAGATCCGGAAAAAAAAGCGAACAAAACCCTTACACGATGTGGTACCAAAGTTTAGGAGTTCTATTATTCTCGGTGACAAAAAGGGTTATTTTGATTGTTCAAATTGTATTAAGTTTGTTTTTCAAGACGTAAACAAATGATTTTGGCTTTTTCTATCGCAATACTATTATATCTCCATCGTCGCCTACTCAATCATTCACCTACCACTTAAAGAGCTCTCGACCCTCAACACCTGCCGCTCTTACAGCTCCCCTTCATTCACTTGGTTGCATCACGCTTACCGTAATCGTTTATCTCTTGTCGAAGATGATGGAATTTTGCCTGATTTGAGACGATAGGAGTAAGGTTTCGTACAGGTTCTTTCATTTTAGTATCATAGAAAATCATAAAGCATAAATAAAGCCGAGTTGAGATCCACTGAATCATCCTGCCCTCAGAAATCTCTATAACATGAGTGAGACCAATTGCGTAACTGATTGTTTAATGTAAGTGAAACTGAATAAACAATAATGTAGCTTAACTTGGAAATATGTCCAGATAACAACTGCTTCTTTCTATCATGATAACTTCAACTTTCAAATGGGAAAAAGTGAGCAGAAGAATGCACTAGGTCAACCCACAGCACACCAAGTTTGGATCTGTAAACTTAGGTTTTTCGAAATGGTGACTTAATTTATAAACAGCGTTCTAAGATGGCTAGTTGGTAATGAAAGGACTGAAGAAGAAGTCAGGTAAATCCAAGCTACTATTCTTTTAAATTCAATTTATTACATTTCGAGTTAGTGTGCAACTTATTTATCTCTACCTCACAGATCCAAACGCAGGTGTTGTGAAAGTGAATGTAATAAATTGAATGGAAAAATAGTTGCTCGGATTTTTCTGACTTTTTCGTCGGTTCTTTCATTACTCACTAGCCATCTTACGATACCGTTTATAAAATAAGTCACAATTTCGAAAAACTCAAGCTTACAGATCGAACCAAAAAATTACACCACACTTACGGCACCTTGGCGTGATAAGCCTTATTCATCTCTATCTCACAGATCCAGACACAGGAAGTGTTGTGCATGTTGTACACTAGCTTGTTATGTTCTTTCACCTTTTCTGGGTGAGGCGTTTTGAACCAATTTGATTTGCAGAAATTAAAAATTAATGATAAATTTAAATGTGCACTGAGGAATAGTTCCAAGCAGCCTCATCTATAGCTTATATAATACTTCTTCTAGCATTGAAAATCATCAAATGTTGAAAAGCGAGTTAGTAGCTGCCATGAAGAACATTGGGGCAAACCGTCTTTATATGTCGTCCGAAAATTCGTCCCTTTCGAATCGCCTCAGGGAGTTCCGCGACTGATTCCAAACACGAGAGTCAGTCCATAGAAGCTCAGAGCTCAGCTTTGTTTGCCGATCGATTTCCGCGTTTGCGGAGCGCGTAAAGGCAAACAGCAGATGCGTCAATTCGAGCCCCCAGTAGTCGGGACGGAGGGGGGTCCGATTCGTGTCAGATTCGAATCCATCTGTGTCGCCCATTCCGTATGCTCCCCGCTATAATCTGAGATCGTCGGAGCAAATTCCGCTCAGACCCTATCAATTGCATCCCACGCCGGATTGCGCCATGCACATGAAGAATAGGAGAATCGAAAGGATCGCTCACTCTTTGCAGCTTCTTTCCCTCCCAATTCGGAGGATTTCGATGACCTTAGCGAGCTCTTTTTCAAAATTAGAAGTCCCTGGTCGCCTCCTCGTCTTATAATCAGTATTGTTAACCTAGAAAGGAGCCTCGCTATTGTGTAACTTTGTTTAAGTTTTGACCTACAACACTGTTATTAGTCCTCGGTTGTGAGCAGTTGACAGTTGCTTTTTTCTTTTTCACACGGCTGTCTCATACTGCCGTAATGAATAAATAAATGAATAAATAAAAAATATTCTATTTTTGAAGGTGTTTCCTCAGTTTTAGGACTAATTCTAATAATAATTTCTAAAGCCTATGAGCACGCGTTTTTCAACTTTTAGCAAACTCCGAACCTTATCCATCATTAAAATTAGATTGACCTTAATTGGCCTTTTTTATCTCTACTATCCTCTTCGTTCACACCTTTTATAGTTTTCCTATTTTTATGCTCTTTTACGAAATTACACCATCAAATTCTGCTCGAAAACAGCTCCGTTCAGCCTTGTTATTCAGTTGTCTGTCTGGTTATCGCAAGAATGCCTGGGTGTAAGCAAATTTCTCACGTCAAGCTGACATCAAGCAGACCCTCCGCCTCATATTTCAGAGCGTGGTGTAAATTCAGCAAACATAAATTAATCAGAATATCGATTGAGAATGTAAAATGAATTTGAGAGACACGAATTTGATAAAGTCGTGAATTTCTCATCGTTTGCTTTCTGAGGTGTTTTGGAATCTCATAAAATAGCGTTGGCTGTGAGAGCTCTCCGGAGACAATGTTTATTTATTTCTGTTAAGCTGTACGAAAGCAGTTGGTTGGTGCTTCGACGGCTTAGGAAGGCGCCAGTTTCTTTAATTTTACTATTTTCTTATTTATTTTTCGTCCAGCTGTGCATCCATATAAGTCAAAGCTATACAGTGCCAAGTACTCTCTCCTTCGAATCATTCAATTTTCAAGCCAAATACATATTTTCGGCGTTGATGTGAACAGATTCTCTTAATTCGTACCCCTTTCGAGATTGGTAATGGCAAAGGGTAAAGAGGTCGGCGTCGATCAGTTCCGTAAGGACGCGCCACGCATTCGCGTTCCAATAAGAAACGTAGAGGCACGGTGAATGGGTATTTGGCCTATACAATGATTTGCAGCTCCAGGCCCATACCAAGTCAGTGTTTTTACCTTCTCAAGCAGGTCTGGTGCCAATCTATCCGAACTCGGAAGATTAGCCCGCCAGGGATCGATCGCTCGACTACGGGTAGGTTGGATCTATCAAAAAATTTATTGTCAAAATTTTTTAGCCAAATATTTAGAACAGTAGCCTCATACCTAATGTCTCTAAATGCGGCGACGAGTACCCGGCAAATTTTTAGTATAGAAACCACCGCTCATGAACCAGCACACACTTTTGGGTAAAGGTAAGAGGTAAAGGTAAAGGAGTCGGTGTTGATCAGTACCTGAAGGATTCGGCGCGCATTCATGTTCTTTTCAGAATCGTAGCTTGGTGAATGCGTGTTTGGGCTATACAATAACTTGCTATGGCTAGCCCAGACAAGGTCTGGTATCAATTTACCCGACCCCGGAGGGATGGAAGGATTGGTTAGCACGAGCCGGGATCGATCGCATGACCGGGCAGGTGTCAATAGCGCCTCTTACCACTGCACCACGCGAGCCCACATTTTTGGGTAAATTTATTTATTCCACATGCTGCTTTTGACAGATCTGACCCGATTTTTCTTGCGTATTCTTCGAGAAACGGCAGTTTTCTTCAACACCTAGCTACTAGTCGTCGAAATGGCTGCTGTTCTTCGTTGACAACCTAAACGGCTTGATAACGGGGTGTTCTT
Organism: Nippostrongylus brasiliensis; assembly: GCA_030553155.1. Taxonomy (NCBI): domain Eukaryota; kingdom Metazoa; phylum Nematoda; class Chromadorea; order Rhabditida; family Heligmosomidae; genus Nippostrongylus; species Nippostrongylus brasiliensis. The sequence goes on from CP130732.1 coordinate 11,428,889, forward strand.
TGGGTGAGAGTATTCACGAAATGTTATCGCAAAGAACGACGCGGGTATCGGGGTCGTTGATACGCAAAAACCCGTTGTTTACGGGACCGACACCAAACAGCTGACCGATCGGCGTGTTCGGCAGCGAAATCGTCAGCTGGAAAATCTCCCTCTCCCTTCGTTCTTCCTATTCTCCTTCCTCTTGGCCCTCTCTATGCGCCCTCCAATTCCAGTCATGTCGTTTTCGTCAAGAAAATTAATGTCAGGAAGATTTACGGTCGGTAAAAAGTTACCCGTTTCTTGCTTAGTCTATATCGCGTTTTTGCCATCGGTAATGCTTATTTATTATTTCGTTAATTCTTTCAATCATAATCATAATTTGTTGCTTGTTCGAGAGATATATTCAGCTTACAAGAAATTATATTGAGAGGAATTATTTATTAATTTATTTATTTGCGCGCGTAATCCAGAGATCAAAGAGAAAGCTTTGGCAAAAATAGTAGAATCAGGTGTGGTAGAATACAGCAAAAAAGGGGAAAATCGGACCTTGAGCAAAAAAAACACCGGCGCAAAACCAAAAATAATCCGGAAAGACCGTAGAATTCCCCTTCAACTTGTGCACTTACTCTTTACCTTTCAAAATTTCCTGTCCTTGTCTTATTCATACTCTTTTTATTCCCACCGTAACCACCGTAACTACCGTACCTTTTGATTTGCGCTCCTCCACAACGATGGCCACGGAGAAAATGTTGGGACGGCCAATTAGAGTCAGTTTACAGAGCGACGCTAGGGGATTAGGGTTCGGGCCCGAAACAACGTCTGCGCAAAGGGTCGTTTGGCTTGGATTAACCGCCCGACAGACTTCATGGCGTATCCAAACAGTCAAATGGACACAATTTCAAAAAGCATTCAATGCTGGTGCAGTGGTTGGAGGCGCTACTGACGCTCCCGTGGTCGAGTGATCTACCCTCGCCCTGGCTATCTGAGCCTTGTACCCCCGCGTGGTCGGGTAAATTGGTAGCAAACTTGTATGGGAAGATAAAGACACTGACCAGGGACAGCCTCTTGAAGTCATTTTAGAGGCCAAATACGCATTCACCATGCCTCTACGATTCTGATTAGAAGACGAATGCATGGCGCGTTCTTTGGGGTCCAACTACTTAACCTTTACCTTTACTCAATAAACACGAACCTGTTGAAAACGAAATTTCGGTAAAGAAGAGGAGGAGATGTGTCCGTCATCGGAAAGCCACAAAAATTATTTCTTCAGGGCTACCGTTTTGCAATATTTGAAATTTTCGGCTGCTTTCTATCTGCTTGTTGTTTTTACTCTTTTTTCAACTTAAATATTCCGGTTGGTCGTTTTCGGACTTTTCTCCCCACCTTCTCAACCTTCTCTTGTGGGACGACGCCTTCTTACTTCCCTTATTTCTTGGTTATTTTCGAGCAACGTTATTTTCGAACTTTGCCTTTTTTTTGGTAATTTGAGAAGCTCTTCACACCGACGTCAAAAGTGCTCGACGATCTCGAACAGACCGGAGAACGTCGTCGTGAGGAATTTTAGTCCGCACTAGAAGCGTTGCAAAGTTTCGGAATGTCACGCGATTCGATTTTGCTTGTTGGCAGAGTGCTGAGACGCGATCGCGAAGAAAAACATCCGCCGTCTGTTATCTCCTTGCTATATTTATATTCCGTTTATCTTCGTACATGCAACTTTTTCATGACGATTTATCAGCAGAGAACTTCCGGGTGCCGTTGAACAGCCGTCACGTGAACATATGAAGTGGAACAGTTGTTAGGATGGGCATTTCGCCCTTTTCCCCTCGAATTTTGAGCCTTCTCAGCTGTCAGCTCAGATGATCTCTTGTCACATCGGCATTGGGAAAATACAATTGTTCAGCATTATCTCTGAGTGAAATGGTGTCTTAGGTTAGGGTAGAAGAAGCCTTACCGGGCACGTTTGCATCAAGCCCTCCTTAGTGTTAGTAGAGATTGGACTTAAAGGAAATCTTACGGAAAATCCGCTCTGGTCAGCTTAGCCAACTCCTGGGCTCAGATTCATCATTGGTAACCCCCTATAAACCTCGAAATATATCCCGAACGGCGCCCACCTTCGCCTACTTATCCTAAACTACTTATGTTAAACGCAATCTCTCATCGACTCTGCCGTCTGGTTCTGGCTTCGCTGCGGTTTCGGAGACCGCTTCTCCGTTCATGAATCTGGGCCCTGGGAGGTTTGAGCAGCACCTTATCTGGAAGAAGCTTAGATTACCTCGTGACCGTTGCCGATTGAGAGAGTTGGGTAAGGAATTTGAAAACTTTAAGCAATCTACTGGGTAATCTCAGGTTAATCTTACCTAGATTAATTGTGATTCAAAAGGCGGTATTCAATTCAATTGATTACGTGCGCAAAGCACATAGATTAGAATGAAAGAAAAATGAATAAAACGTGAACACGATCCAAAGTAACGCAACAAGAAATTAACAACACAACATCGCTATGCAGGTAAAAGTGCTACAAACAATTAGTTTCTATGTAATTCTATTTTTTCTGAGGTCTCTTTTGAAAACGGTATTTCTCATTTCTTCTTAGGGGAAGGCTGGAAAACAGTCTACAGACTGAATCTGAAACATGGTAGCGCTCGAAAAAGTTGTCATTCCGGAGTTTATCCTGTGCTAATTCGGGTTTGCGCTTGGCACTGATACGCCCTTATTTGGCAGAAGGGTATCGGATACCTAGTAAACGTAGATCGCGCTACCAGCCGGCTGGTCTATACAATGTATGTGTTCCAAAGCATTTAGTTTTTGGCTGTTGTGGAGTGTGAATTCCTTCTTCTACCCACCCGAAGGGTTTCCTTTGGGTTTTTGAAGTCTTACATAAACAAAATCAGATTGCTAGTTCTATGGGAATGGCAACCGGTCTATGCCGTACACGATGTCGTGTGCTAAACAAACTATTCCAGAGCTGGAATTCAAATAACCATCGAGCTGTAGACAAATGTGGTGAAAAGCAAATCTTGTTGAAAAGTGGCAAACTCTTCCAGGAAAAGGCCCCCTTACAACTGTCTAACTGGGAACTTATCTCCATTTTCTATAACAAGCCACTTGCCCGGACACTGAGTATTTCTTCATTTCATTTTCATTTATTGACGCGAGCTTTTGCCCACGCAAAAAAAACAGCATAAGAATAATAACAACATTTTATTCTAACTTCTTTCCAGGCGAACTTTCTTTAAAAAACAGCTTTTTTCTTCGGCCGCTCCTAGTATCAAAATTACCTTCTCAATTTAGGTCGCTTTGAGCTTTATTCTGCTGTTCAATTTGCATATATTTACTTTGTTTTTGGTTCGGTTCTTATTTTATTAAAAAATTTCTTTCCAGAGCAATCATTTTAAAAATCCGTTGTACACATTTTTCGGTCCTACTTCAACATTTGGTGGTAGTGGTGTGGTAAGAGATGCTATTTTCAACTGCATGATCGAGCGATCGATCCTCGTCCAGGTACATAACTCAAACCTTCCAGCCTTCTTGGATGGGTAATTTGATGCCAGACTTGTATTGGAAAGTGGAGGCCCTGGTTTGAACAGCGACTGGCCTCAGCAAACCATACTATACGACGAGTAGGCATCTGCAAACTCTCTACGATTCTGAATGGAACACGAATGCGTGGCGCATCCTGAGTTTACTAGCCATATGTACCTTACTTATAGATTTTATCAACGAGACCGCTATTCTATCAACAAGACCGCTAGGGTTACCGTTGTTTTTCAGACGTTTTCAGTGCAAACTCACACCCTAATTGGAGTATTCTTATTTCATTTTTGTTATTTTTTCGTTATTTTTTGACGTTTACGCTTTCATATTTGCTAACACACCATTAAACCTATGCATGATCTATAAGCAAAAACAATATAGCGATAGAGACCATAACGTGGTGGAAAAGTAAACTCTAACAACAACTGATTAACCTTGTAATGATTAATAAAGTAAATTGATTGTCATTTATTACACAGCTGGCCCTATGAAAGCGTAAATGTCCAAAAATGAAGGAAAAATAACAAAAATGAAATAAAAATCAGTTAGCCGGATCATGATGAGTGATAGGGAAGAGTATCAATAACATCATGCTTGCAAATACCAGTGTATTAGGTTCATTTCTTGTTTCAATTTTTGTTTCAGTTGCTTTCTCGCTTGTTCATTCCTCATCGTTGTTGTTATTTGAGGGTGCACGTCAAGTCCACAATAAATAAATAAATAAATAAAAATATTCCAATTAGAGTGGGGTTGCACTGAACACTTCTAATTCATATTCACTGAAAACTTTTTTAGGCCCTTGTTATACGTTCGCTCACACTGAACACTTCTAATTCATATTCACTGAAAACTTTTTTAGGCCCTTGTTATACGTTCGCTCACCCCCCAGCGTAACTCGTCCATTCAGTATCAGACACCGTGGGGCCACACACGTTTGTACGAGTTATCATGGTGACGCTGGCGTGGTGAGCTCGTACAAACGTGTCTGGCCCCACGGTGTCTGATACTGAATGGACGAGTTACGCTGGGGGGGGGGGGGTGAGCGAACGTATAGCAAGGGCCTTAGGTTGGTGCAAAAATTCTCGAACATTTGCGAGTTCTTGAATTTGAAAAGGATTTCCCCGGCATTTTCGACTCCAGTCAAAAAATGTTATAGAGAACACCATTGATATTAATGGTGCCCACTTCAAATGACTCCTTGCTGCTGTTCAGATATTATAAAGTGAACTGTTTTGTATCCCAAATGTCAAGACCCTTTGCACCAACCTAATAATTCATATTCTTATAATTTATGCCGCTTAACCTACTCGTCTTCTAGATAAAACGAACAATTTCAATTTCTTGTTTCTGTCCTGTTTTCCCATTTTCTTCAGTTTTTTCATGTTTCCCCGTCTTTCGGAACCTCTCGTGATCGTGTTTAAGCGACGGGCGTGAGAAGTTCCAGCCGTATCCGGTTCACGGTCTTCCACACCTACTCTGTCTGTTTACCCAGCTATTGTTCCACCGTCGAACCTATCCTCACACCCCACCCGCCTCGATGCTGTTAGTCGGACCGACCGGGTACGCTTGTCAAACAAAAAATCCGAGCAATTTTCAAGCGAGGTTTATTGGTGGTCGGGTAAAGGTTAACCGAGGCGGACCATCTGATACGGACATCTGTTCCTCGCGGTTAATTACTCCACCTCCTCCGCGGTATTGATCAAACCATCACCAGTTTACCCCGTATCCTGACACACCTGCTCCACCCTTCTGCCGATAGAGAGAGAGGGGGCGCTCTACTTCTCTGGTGCTCTCGCCGTCACTCTGCGTCCGTGACCGGGTCAACGACCGCCCCCAGTCGGAGGCCATCGCGTGCGCTGCCTCACATGATATCCGTGTGTGGGGCGCGACCCGTCAGGCTCCGCCCACTCCCACTACCAGTCTCTTCGTCTTCACACTTCCTATTCACCCCCAGCGTCATCTCCATGGGGAACTAAACCTGGGTTAGCCCTTTGCATGTGTGCAACTGCCCTTCTTATTTACCCATGGTGGGTATGGAGTGCCGACCAGACCGTCTATGTCGCAGTGTGTCTGGTATAATTCTGTCTCTTCTTTGCTTCAGCTTATCCCGCGAAACCCTTCGATGGGTATGGAGAATAAATATACCCACCGTATACTGTCCGCTCATTTTCAATTGCTTCCTACGATTGGGTATAGGGTATCAACGTCGTCATATTTCGGTCTAGTAGTTCTGATGAACCGCTTTCTTTTCCCTGTACCTGCTTACCCAGCCGTCATTTTAACATATGATGGGTAAGAGATCAGTGCTTTTTACGGAATTTTGCCCCTCTGCAACTGCTATTCATCTTCCCGACGTTTCATTCAGTTTTTACTCATCCATCCGACATCGTTACTTACCATGGGTATGGGGTGTCGTCGGGGTAATTCTGTACCCTCTTCTCCTTACCCAGCTTCCATTACCGCCCAGGTTTGGTTTGCGATTCTGTAAGAATCTTCAAAATCGTGACATTTTTTTATGATTTTCTGTCTTTATTCACCTTCTGTGGGCTATACAAGACGTCCAATAAATGCCTTTTTTTAGAGGATTCTGAAACCCTGTTCGCCTTGTCTCAATGGGGCCGTTGGGCTTTTCAGAATCGGAAATGTGGTTTTTTTTTGAAATTCCCATCGCTGATGCCTTGAGAATGTGCGTGTTGCATGGGACTTTCTCATTGGGCATTCATGACATCGTTGAATCCCACGGTGGTGGTTGATGTTCTCTATTCTTCATGCATGAATGTGTTCTCCTGCTCAGATATGCCCGAAAAACTTTATTTTGAGCGATCAGAAGATCCTAGATTTTTGGAAAAAATTCAACAGTGAAACAGATTTTTCATAAAAATCAGAGATTCGAAAGGCGACAGCAGTGAGAAAATGAGATAGGGATTAGAGGAATTTATAACAATTTCAAAATTGCCTCAAATTTTCTTAGCTTTTTGAGCTTCTTTTCTTTGTTTCCTAGTTTTGACTGAATGGAAGGATTGGTGAATCTGGATCCAATTGGTTGATTGGCTTCATGTCGAATCGTAAGCTCTACCTGTACAGAAGCTTACGCTCGATTAAAAAACGCTCAGAACTCCTGTCATACCTAGATAAACCCAGCAAGTAACCTAGAGGGTATATGGAGAGGTCTGATCCTGGTATGTCACCGGTATCGATAGCGTTATAGTTAACATATACTATATAGTATCTCAAGGATCTCACATCTTTATACCTCGAAATCGTCTATGCTGATTTCAATATGTTTTGTTGCTTTTTAGCTCGTCAGAAAAAATCATACTGTAATCTTCACTAACTATACAGTACACAAGTAATAGTTCATTGGTAGTAGACCTTCAGATAAGGTTTTTTGTTTTAAGTCATTCTTATCGATCCTCGCTCTACAGTTGCTTTTCTCTCATTTGATAGGTACCGCTGAGGTCAAAGTTCTTAGCGCTGTGTTGTTTTCGAACGAGAACGCTCGATATTTACTCAACTCGATCATCAACTCACTCGCAACTTTGTCGCCGAAAAGCAGTAGGTCGACTGGTTTCGAGTGGTCCCAAGACTCTTTCTCCTAGTTCCTTACTTATCTGACTATCTTGAATCTGTTAGTCTTTGCTTTTTGTAAATGTTTCTGTTATTTATTAAATCTATGTTTTAAAACCATGATATTGTCTTCTGATGTTGACCAACCCATCCTCATCAGTTAATATCATTCTTGTATTTCCATCTGTCAAAGACATCCAATAAGGTTAGAAGGTTAGAGTAAGGCAAATATACCTTAATATACCCTAATTGACTCGTTAACGCAGCGGGTATATTCCGAGTTCGTCATGAGTTACCATACCCTCTCATTTGATGAAAGGTCACCGGATACCTAGTAAATGTCTAAATCTAATATATTGAGAATGATGCTTTTCGAGGTGAACTGCCTTAGTAAACCCAGGATGCTCACCCAGCTGACCCACCTACCTTGGGTAAGCCGTTCCAGTCGGGTATTATTACAGCATATTTGAATTGTTCCGTAGGATGTCCTTTGACCGGGTAAATTTTTGGGGTTGTCGCCTTTTCTGGACCCTCCAGAAATGGCATCTTTAAGGCCGGAGGCTGTTCATCGACCAGGCCAAGATTCTTGATTGACAAATCCACTGACCCTCAGGTACACCCTAATTGACTCCTTTACGCGAAGGGTATATTCCGGGTTTATCCTGGTGTCCAAGGCCCAGATTCATCATTGGTAAGCCCTCGATAAACCCCGAGATATAGCCCGAACGACGTCCACCTTTGTCTGCTTATCCTATACTTCCTATGTTAAACGCAATCTCTCATCGACTCTGCCGTCTGGTTCTGACTGCGCCGCGGTTTCGGAGACCGCTCGTCCGTTCATGAATCTGGGCCCAATATATCGCCGGGTATATTCTGGGTTTATTCCAGGGTCTCATACACTCCCATTTGGCGGAAGGGCACCGGATACCTAGTAAATGTCAAAATCTAATGCTACCTTCTGAGCGCTCTCTCTTCTTGGAGCACTATTCCTTGTTACCATCCGGGAATTTTAACCACATGGGCCCAGATTCATCATTGGTAAACCACCGATAAACCCCGAGATATAGCCCGAACGGCGCGCACATTTGTCTACTTATCCTAAACTTTTTATGTTAAACGCAATCTCTCATCAACTCTGTCTGGTTCTGGCTGCGTCGCGGTTTCGGAGACCGCTTGTCCGTTCATGAATCTGGATTATGGATGCTGTTGAAATGGTAACTTGGCTCAGCTGAGGAGGCTCTATCCTGAAGCCCTTGCAGGCGGTTTCCGAGCTTCTCCAGGCAGCAGCTTCTTCCCGTCCGAGCTTCTTCAGCTTTAATGCCTAGGATGAAGAGGGGTAGGGGGTTGGGGCCGGATCGATGGGTGCTCGCCGGCCCTGCCTCAGTGCTCTTTAATCAGCTGGTCGACAATCGGTGCAGTTGTTGCCATGTTGACGCACACGGTGCTTGACGATGGTGGTGGGAGGGGGTGATTACCCTGATCCAGCCCAATCAGAATCCTCTTCCTCCTGTCATTTTCCTCTCCCCTTCCGCTCATTCCTCCTCGATTTCATGTCCGTTTATTGAAATTCGATTCGTGAACACATCACTGAGCGTGCTGGTGGTGATGTTTTGCTGCTGCTGCTGCTGCGCCGTTGCTACGAGGAGGAGGCTCGTCGTCGCCCGACCAACCGTCGATAACAACACGACTTTCAGGCTTTCTCCTCTCCACCCTCTTCTTCCTCCATCCATAACACTATGCTGCACGGTCTCTACGGTTACATCTTCGGCGGTGAGGACTCCAACGATTCTCAGGTACGTTAGAGAAGAGAAAATCAAGAAAATAAGAAATAAAGATGAAAAATAGAAATGGGTATGAAAAAATCGCTTTTCTCACTTGGTTCGCAATTACTTTGTTTCGTTGGTTCGACAAAGGCTAAGCACACTTCTTCTGTTTAATGTGGGCGTCTTTTAATCCAATTTATTCATTTTTTAACTACAATTTTAATGTAATCTTCACCAAATAAAACAGCTGGTCGAATAACACGCCGATGCTCGCTGCAAGGCTAACAGAGCAATCGGGAGCAGAAAGGTCATCGTCCAATTTGGTCAGAAAATATGAAACTATCGCAATTAATGAAGAAAAAAATCTAAAAATATCCAAGATTTGAGATATACATTCCAGAAGTTTGATTTGTTTTGTAAAACATTTTAAGAAAATTTCGGTTTGAAGAGCTGTGTTGAATTTAAGTGTTGCAAGATTTGAAAAAAGTCCCATTTGGTTCAGAAATATCAATATCGTTTGCAAGAACATTTGGGTAGGCTTTGATTCGATTTGAAAAATATCGAGTTTAATTTTAAAGTGTAATCAAAACAAGTAAAAAAGTAAAAAATAACTATAAGCAACAAAAAGTAAGTAAAAAATAAATAAAATTATATTAATAACATCAATAATGACACTAACTTGCTCATTTATTGCATACCCTTGGACGCCCAAGTTATGAAGCCTTAATAGACCATCCCCGGCACTTCTTAGTAAGGAGAGATGGTCCTAAAAGCAAAAATAAACAAAATAACCTATATCGAATGAAATTCACCATAAATATCGAAGACCAACTCCAAATGGATACCTGATTTGGTGATATTATCTTATATTCCAAACCCAAAACCATCTCCGACGAGAACACCTCAAACTTGGGTAATTAAACCGAAAGATTGAAGGGCAATTTTGGTTCAAAAACCGTAATATTTGCACTTCAACGGATAGGGCTTAGTTATTTAATTAATTCTTTTTTTAGATCTCCAACGACAGCGAAGCGTCGTTGGGTCCTGCCGGGAAGATCACCGAGGACGACTGGTGCCTGGTTGATGGTGAGTTCCGGCTAGCTAGCTACTAGGAAAAAGACAGATGGAGCCACTCCACCGGCCGTGGCCGGATAGAGGTCGCAGCTTGGTCACCAGAGGTTAATAGGGGTCGTCGATGAGAGCTGTCCATATCTAACCCACCCGGACCATCAGCTCCGGTCTGTCTAAATGTCCTCCACATCTAGTTAGTAATGGTTACCCTCAACCACGAATGTGGAACCGGTAGAGCGACGATGAAGCTCCCATCGGTGCTTGTTTTCTGTGTGTGTGTGAAAGCCCCGATCCATTTCTCAATTCACCAACGAGGTGGTTGTTTTTCCTCCGGAGCAGGGTCATTTGCATTCAAAATGATGTCTCAAACATGTCCGGTCCCTCAATGGGTCGTTCCGAGGATTTGAGATCTAGGGGAAGCGATCCAAACCTAATGGAAAATTTTACTTTTTTCAAGTCCTAAAAAGACCTGAACTTGCCTAAATTCTGATCTTTGATTGAAAGTAGCGCCGTTTCCTTGGTAGAGCGCTAACTACCAGTTAGTTGAAACAACAATTGGAAGCCGATGTGTAAACGACTGCTATACGGCTATCAATCAGATGATCTTCGCTTAAACTGGTTTGGGCACAGCTAGGTGTCCCTTTGACAGAGGACATCGCTCAATAAACTATACAGTAGAGGTAGAAGTTCGGCTAAAAATAAAGCCAGAAGAAGGACCTGAATAAAGAAAAAGAAAAGTAGAAAAATGGCGGAAATGAGGGTTTCCCATGTTTAGTAAGAACCCTTGAATTTAATTGAAAACTCCCGTCATCTCAAGCGAGGCACCTTCTAAAAGCAATTTTCCACTCAGAATAATAGTAAATAAAATGAAACAAAACTAATAATTTTCCTGTAAGACACCGAAGAACGCGCAAATCTTTTGTCTGATACAAAAAAGGAGCAGAACGAGAGCAAATTTTCCCAACTAAAAAACCTGATGATTTGTCGAAATGGCTTTGTTGTTCTAAGCGCTGGGAGTTCCTTTACTCTCGTAAAAATTAATGTTCAAGAGAGAAAATGATGATCGTTCTCTGGTGATTGTCAGTCGGTGATAAATCTGAAGCGTTTTCGCGCTAAAGTGGTTGGTATTCACCGAGTGATTCTCTCATCTCTACGTAACCCAAGCGATTCATCCAGAGCACAGAGAACGACTTACCATCGACTGTCAGCCGACGATTAGCCTTAATCCGGTCCGGTAGAAAAAGTCGATGATTCTAACCCATTTCTTTGGAGAGGGATTGGCATGACAATAGAGGGGACCAATGTTCCCTCTCTCTTTTGATTATCAAAACTTTACCAGTTAATCATCTCGAGTCTTTTTTTTTGCCCAGAGACATGATTCTCCTATCTACATTCACATAAATACACACCTATTTTGCTAGTAGCTGTAGGAGTCGCTACTGAGATCCGAACAATCGATTGATCCTCGCATTGATCTGCAAGTCTTCTACCCCTCCATGGTCGACTAGTTAGGAGACACCTGCCTCTAGCTGACGGCTTCCTTAAAGCTTCGCATATAGGCTATGCATTGACGATGAAAGCCATGTGCATGGCGTATCCCCAGAGAACAGATAGAATATAATAAGCACGTTATTTTTACTCTACACGATAACATTTTATTCTGCTCTCTGAGCGCTTCCCTCAAGAGAAAAGTAAAGCGGAGTGGTCGGCATTTATCAGTCGACAAAGACGCGCCATGCATTCGTTTTCCACCCAGAATTAGGCATGTATGGAGGTTGCCCGTTTACCTCACACAAGGACTTGTTAAAAGCAACCGCTGTCCAAGCCAGTGCCTTCATCTTTGCAAGCAATTCTGGTTATTTTTACACCAAAATATCACCATAGTTATACCCCTATCACATTGACTGATCGGCTTCAGTCTGCGTTGTACAAAACGTTCAGCGGACCAAGATTCAACGGCAGACGGTCATGGAATAGCTCAGAAAGCTTCATATTTGGGTAATTTTTACTACACCTCACGCCTTTCCCGGGGGCGTGTGGTGTAGTGGTAAGAGGCGCTCATGACACCCACACGGTCGATCGATCCTCGCCCGGGCCAAGGAGCCTTCAATCGCTCCGGGGACGGTGAATTGGTACCGAACTTTTCTGCGTCCTTCGGGAACTGATCAACGCCGACATCTTTACCTTTACCTTTACCTTTACGCCTACCCCCAACAACTCCGACTCATGATGCTCTTCTACGGCGATTATATGTCGATTTGACACGCCTAACGCACACATACACACCCGAGAACTGGCATCGTCGGGTTTCGAGGGGGGGGGCGTTGTCTGGTGGAGCGTGTGAAACACCCGTCGTCGTCCATTGTGCCCTGGAGAATAGTACAACGCCGTACATATGCATCCAATTAGTGGACGGCCCGAGTGCTACGCGTGAAAACGCCACGAAAATCAGTTTGGAGCCTGTTTGTTCCGATACGTTGAGGGTTCTATACCTTCATTTTCTCTAAGAACGGTGACTGGAGACGAGAGGAAGGTATTTGACCTCCCATAAAAGGTTTGACATCGAAATTAGCATTTTTGAGAGCACAGTCTTCTGCTGAGTGTGAAAAGTTACCCATAGACCACCGTACCCCGTAGACTATTCAGCAAAAATTGTGGAAATTTGCAGAACCCACAAACACCCGCCCCATTGCTGCAGAGAGCTAGTCGGAGAGACAGAGGTGTTGACATCAACGACATTCAGAATACCAGAAATCACTCGGAAGTAGAGCTCTGCTATATGGGTTGAGCCCTCGGGCTATATAGAGGCAGAATTTACCCTCGGGTATGGGTATAAAGTCGTGGGGGCGGCTCGGTGCACCAGAACTGTCGAGGTGATTTCTATGGATTGGTCTGGAAATCCGACTGGAAGATCGCAGAATCGAATAGGTGCTGGTGAAAACCAGCGAAAGTATTCTGTATTTAAGCAGTGGTAAATAAAAATCAGTTTTAAAAATCCGTGGTTTCTTTCGAAGGATTTTTATGAGAACATTCCCAGTGGGCATATACCTATCCTAGGTTCACCTGTAGCTGTTTTACCCCTACTGAGGTCTATTTTATCCGACAGAAGCTCCAGTCGTGTACCGCTTCCCTCAGATGGCCAATCGAGGCTGGAAAACTGCGAAAAACCGGTCCCTTGAGAAAGGAGGATTGTTGTTTACTCTCGGGAATTTTCTCACCACCATCTGTCAACGATCTCCAACAGAAACTAGTTCCATTTTCTGAACTCGTTCTAGCGATTAACTACGAGCTGTGTCGATTTTCTCACATTTCTATCTATTGATAATGATTAATCCTTTTTTGATTTGATGCAAGTGAAGGGTTGGTATTGTTCCAAGCCGAAATCCAAGGGCATGTGTGAGTCGCATAATAAAATTTCCTTCGATAAATCGCATTTCTCCAGTAACTACGTCCCACAATCTCACTCGGTTGGCTTCTTGCGACGATCAACTCAATTTCGTAGCATCTTCCAGTAGGAGCTGATTGAAAAAGCAGCAGACAGCTGGAAGTTGAGCCGTCCGCAATCGATTGAGCTCATCTACAGCAGTAGGTGCTTCTCCATGTAGTAGTGTCTTTCCCTACCTTTCAGTTAAATTATAAACCGCAAAAGTTGATCTAAATGGTTGCAAGATATGCCTTGGTTATACCTATTCAATAAGGTTAAAATACAAAGCGAATATTATGCCTCCAGTTTATTCGATTCCTAGCTGTCAAGTGTTGGGCTTGATGGAATTGTGGTCCTTCCACTACCCTATGGAACTTCACCTTGAGAAACAACCTGTGGATTTCTCGTTGGGAAACGAAACAACTTTATTTTGTAGAGCTCCTTTTTTAACACTTCTCCTTGAGTATTTCTTCTAGAGTCTTCTCAAAAGCTAGCAGTAGTCGCCCTTAGTCTAATATTCCTCCTTGGGGAGCCCTTCTTCTCCTGGACCCTTTTCCTTGAGTATTATTTCTAGAATAGGGAAGGCGTGGTGAAGTAGTAAGAGGCGATAGTGACACGCGCACGGTCAAGCCATCATCTCGACTAACCAAACCTTCCATCCCTCCCAGGATTGGGTAAATTGGAACCAGACTTGTCTGGTAAGGTAAAGACATTGATTTGGCATAACGTATGGCCTAAAAAACTATTGGATAGTCCAAATACGGCCGTATTCACCATGCCTTTACGATTCTAAACGGTTCGCGAATGCGACGGCGCATATTCAGAGGACTGATCAACGCCGGCACCTTTACTTTTCACCTTTTTTTCTTTCTAGAATCATCCCAGGATCCCTGCAGGGTCGTCCTCACTCTAATATTCCTCCATGGGAAGGCCTTCTTGATGAGATCGATACGTGCGAAGGCCAATTATTCGAGCGTCTCAAGTGTTCTCGGAGTGTCGAAGGGGCATGGATGAGGAGTTGAATGGAGGGCGACGAGTAGTTGCGTGATGGAGGTAGAGGCCCCGCTCTCTCAGCTCTCAGCTGTTCGACCGACGGGAGCCATTGACGCAATAAACATGCCTACATACATAAACAGTTCCGAAGCGCGGCGTACACCAGCTGCTCGGCTTCTCACAGGCGATTAGCCTCGCAGCAGGAGGACAGGAATGAATAAAAGCCCAAAAATTGATCTGCTAGGGGATCTGTTGTGGCTGATTTTTCCAGAGTCTGTGCCTAGAAAAATAGTTAGAAAATTCAGGAACAAAGCTCGAACCCTGTCTGATTCATTATTATTCGATGAACACTACCGTTTGATTCAACTTTTGTAGTAAAAAGTTCCTAATATTCGTTGGAATATTGAGAGCGCCTATTGATATGAAAATCAGAAAAAATGCCCTGTAGAAGTACCATACCTAGCTAATGAGAAAACGTTTCTCCATCGAGTTTCTGAGAATCATACCGAACACATCCTCTGCTGCTCAAGCTGTGACCTCGGTTGCTCCAAATGTTTCTTATATTTTGTTATTTTTCATTCTTTTCATTCTTCAATATTTGATGTTCAGATGCTCCGTCTGGTCGCAGCTCTCCGGAATTGATCGCCAATCCCGAGCTGCGCGACATCGACCAGCTCTCCTTTGCTTCGAAGAAGGTCGGTCCATTGAAAATAATTCGATTTTATTACAAGAAATAATTATGTTATAACGATCTCGCGTATTCATTTTGAAATGTATACAGGTAGGCGAAATTAATATTTGTTAACAATAGTACAAACTAATGTAATGCTAACGAAACGAATGAAATAAGTAACTATAAATTAGGAGAACTTAGGAGGACTAACGATAAGAGAAAGTAAAAAGGTTGGTGGTTGAAATTTTTGTTTGATTTGTATCAATGTGGTTTAATTTCAATTCCACCATAACTGTAAGAGAGCAAAGAGACACTAGACGCAATTCCCCTTTCCACCGAAGTCCAGCATACTTCCTTTACTCAGCCGTCACTGCTTGACAACGTGGCCGCGTGGCGCAATGGATAACGCGTCTGCCTACGGAGCAGAAGATTGCAGGTTCGAATCCTGCCGTGGTCGAAACGTTTTGCGCCATTCAGCCAGCAGTGGCGTCTAGGCTGGCTAATGCTGTTTGAATTCTGACATGGGAAAAGTTCAAAAAGAGTCGACAAATCAATATTTCGAAGAATTAAAAAAATGCATCAATTCTTCGATAGGCTTCACGGCTACCACCAATTTTTTCACTCAAATTTTTCAGTCCATGAAGAAATTTTGTAAACAGAGAGAAAGAAATGTATTTTCCGCGATTATTTGTTAATTCATTTTTTATTCATTATTTATCAGTCACGTGATGTATGCCGTACAATGTCAATGAACGGAATAAGTTAAAAGGTAGCAAAACCGAATGTACGAGAACAAAAATAAACAAACTTGAGCGAAAAACAAGCGAATTTTTGGTTTATATTTATTCATAAAATTCACAGAAAAATTAGAAATTTATATTTACTTCCTTTCTAAACCTCTCGCTCTATGAAGGAACTGTTTCAGTCAGCGCCACCACCTACAGCTGAAGAGATTCGACGAAGTGAGGAGTTGCGGCAGGCGAAAGCCGCCACGGCTCATCGACTCCAACTGGAACGAGTGGTGAGTTAATAGAAAGGAGACAAATGAAGATAAATACAAAATGAAAAAAAATAAAAATAATGGCAAGGAATTGAAGTACATGCCCGTTCCGTCAGTTCTAAATGACAAAAATAAACATATATGCTCGTTCTGTTCCCTCATATTTCAAATATCCTAAATTAGCACTTTGAATCTTCCAAACTATCCAATCCTCAAATTCCTGTAAAAACTGAGAAAGTCCACTCGCCTGAAAAACAGGAGCTTTTCTGAAGGAGCTGAACCTCAGCAGAATAAAGATAAATACAAAATGGAAAAATAGAAAAAAGGTAAGGAATTGAAGTATAATACATGCCTTGATATGATCGTTCATATACATTACATACCGTCCCGATAAGGGTCACTAGTTGTATTTTTGGTCAGTTCAAGATTTACTGATTTGTTATATTTCTTAATATCTCTTTGTTATATTTTCTTACGTGAATGTAAACGTTCACGTCTCAATAAAGTCAAGAAAAGTAAATATCATAGCAAGCTAATGATTAGGTGTGCTACCACCAGGATTTGGTACCGGAAACCCCACTTTCCGACAACCCTGGTAACCTATACCCCATGGTCAACTATGGTTGTCCGACGAAGATTTATGGCCGATTTATACAGCCGTCACTTGGGTGAGTGGTCAGAGGACGACGGCGGAAGATCGTTAACGTCGTGGCCAAAACCTCCACCATTAACGATGCATCGTATGTCATTGTATCGAGTAGCGCCCGACTGGGTAAATATGGCCCAAATCGATACGAAGGCAGCAGTGAGGGCGATTTATAGTTGACAGATGGAGCGCTCGGAGATCGAGTCAAGTCGGCTGCTACTAGTATCGGACCCAGACTGGCCTTAAATCTCCTGGCGAACCGGTTTCTTCCAGTCAGTTTACCAAAAAGTTTGGGTATTTAGGGAAACCTTAGATTATCTGTATTTATTACGCGCGCAAGGCATGTGGTGCATAAAAAACATAATGGTACAGAAAACGACCATCGCTAATAATGCTAAAATGCTGGTGATACGATAGAATACAACGCTGACGTGATTGATAAAAAAGAAAGTTAAGTTATAGTTACGGTAAAAGGAGAGGAAAGAGATGTATAAAAGTAAAGATAGGTGAATACTGAGAAAGAAAGAAGCACTAGGAAATAGTTGATGACTAACCCGAAAGGTATCTCTAAACAGTAGACTTGAATTTGCCCGTTTTTTTGCAAGTGTGTTAGGAATTTGAACTGATTTGCTCAATCTGAGCAATTCCATCCCCGCCCATTTTTAGCCCTTAACTTCAAACCATTGAATGATTTATACTCAATTTTACTCACCCTTTCCGGAGCTGCTACTTTTTGAGCGTTCATATTTTACCTGAATTTCCTCTGATTTCACCCAGCCTAGAGGGTATTGGTAGTCATCTGTTAGGTTGCAGACCATTCAATTGAATGATGGTGCTAGGTTTATCGCAAAAAAAACGCATCTCAAGCGGGATTCGAACCCGCGTCTCAACCTATCCGGGGCTGTGCACTAACCACTATGCTACTGAGACGACCATTTGCGAATCCCTAGCATCTTGCTCAAGCCCAATTGAATGTTTTTTCATGGCATCGCTTTTTTATGACATTTGGGTACCATATTTGAAGCTCTTCTGAACTATACTATATGTTGTCCATTGAAAGGTTTACAACCTAATATCTACCCACCGCCTGGTTTCACTTTGAACTTCAGTCCCACTTTCTCGTTTCCTCATTAGCGGTTCCAATCAAGTCGAAACCCGAACGTGACACCTGCTGATCAGTATCAGTGATCAGCAGAACCGAATCGACTTGTCGTCATCGTTGGCCAGATGCCAGTGTCGTCAGAAACCTGAACGGCACGTGGTTGACGACGTGACACCACGTTCGCTCCTCTTGGTCACACCACCATCAAAAAAGCCCCGCGGCTACGTGCTGTACGGTCATGGGAATATGACGGGGTGGAGTAGGGTAGGAAGCCATTCCAAAAAACAATGAATGGAACAACTTTTCAGTAGCAAAATTTTTTAACCAGACCGGTTCCAGGGGCTCTTGTCATCAACGTTCCGGCAGCTCAACCTCATTTTTCGCAAATTTTTCTTCATTATTTTTTCCGTTGAGTGGAAGGTCTGGGTTTTGAAATTGACTACAAACATGGAGACGCTGTCGTTGAACTGTTGAAGTTAGCCATGATCTTACCCACTTTATTCTTCCTACTCACCTTCGAACGAGAAGATTTTCCCAAAGAGCTCCGATCGATTGGGTAAGCCCTGATTCTCACCGTCGCCGCTAACCTACTTCGAGCGCAGGGTATAATTTAACGTTGGTCTTGGCAATTAGTGTCGTTGGAATCGGAGATGGATAGTACGTAATCGTACCTGTGCCACCTGATCGAGTGGGCTACCATCGGAGAGCTGTAATTTACCATTCTAGCAAATTAGAGTGGGAAACTAGAAAAATATTGAATGAAAAGATCTTCCATCTATTTAACCACTATTGATCCTTTTTGATCAGAATCGATCAGATCACCCCGGCTATTTTGGCGCCTCTCTGTCTTCCACTTTCTTCAGATAAAGTATGACGAGTATGAAATAGCCTCATAAAGAGACGGAATAAATATAAACCAAAAAATAAAAGCGATAACTGATACGATAAACTTAGTAAACTTCTCGAATTCCGTGACGAGTTCAGTTCAGGCGCCGCTACTAAACATCTTTGATAGGTGTGATGTATACCCAAGTCTCTCACGGTTTCTACCCATGTTGGGTTTGTTTACCCTAACCTGTATCGCTGACTGACGATGCCTGCTCTGCAGACTGGAACGTGCTGAACATCAAAACACGATAACCACAGAACTGGTCACGATAAGACCTCAGAGTTCAGAGTACCAATTACCCTACCCCTAACCCATCATAGCTTCCAAAAGATTAGACTGCAACAGAAGACACGATGACAGGGGAAGTTGTGGAAGACAAATTTTAGGTATTTTAGATAATTTTGGATTTAGTTTTGCGTATTTTATTGATATTAAATTGATTGTTATTGTTATTCGCAAATACAGGTTCAGCCGGCGTTCGTACTGGGTTCGGTACCCGCCTGGGTCTATATTTTTGTGCACAATTGGCATCAGCGTGGCAAAAGTTTGTACTTTACATACCAAAAACGCGGTAATAATAGTAATTTTTGGAGGCCCAATGTTCTGAATTTCACCTGTAAGACCCATTTATACTTTGCCGGGTTGTAGCGCACGGTTTGTTAGCAGAAATACAGAGGACGCAGTATGGAACTATGGAAGGGTATGGCATCGTGCAACGAAAACGGGTCATTTGCAAACATTCTAGCTATGAGTTGGGTCCCACATGGATAACCAAGAAACCGTAGCTCCGGTTCTGAGGCTACGGTGTTGCACTGCTGCCGAGTATGAACAGACCTTTAGGCAAATTTTTCCTAAATGGTGGGCGATTTCTTCATGATCCATAGAGAACTGGTTGCCGCTCTTCTTGTCGTGCATGGTGGTGATGAACACGATCAGGCGATCTACTTTCAAAGCGAGAAATCTCCTGAGCTAATGACCCGCGACGCGGTTGCGTCACGGCTGCGATTCCTGTTGTCGACGACACGATCGGCACAATTACGTCCACCATGATGGTGCACAACAGACATCGCCGAATCGGATAGCAATTAGTTCGCTGGCCCGTAATTGTTTTTATAGGACCGTCGGCGTCAAAACGTCGCTTTTCGCGGGGGCCACAAAGACCCAGCCGAACACCGCGCCGCTACAAAGGCCCTTGTTCCGTGGATTTCGGGTACTCCAGCTGTAGTCGGTTAGGCGATAGGGGAAATTGCACTCGGTGTGCGTCCCCGAGTTGAGCAGTATTTTTAGATTTTTCTACTTCGCCCTATTGTTTCCTTATTTGAGCACTAATGGTGAAGTGGGTAGTGGCGCTGCTGCCATCAATGACATCCTCATCCAGGCTAAGAGGGACTTCCAACTTTCCTGGCTCGGAAAGATTTCAGCCGAAGTTGTCTGGATAGTATAGGCTTCGACATGTCCATCAACTGGAACCTCAGGCTGTATGTCCAGCATCTATCTATGATCCTGAATGGAAGTCGAGTGCGTGGCGCACCCCATTAGCTGATCACTGATGGCCGTTTTGCTGCTTAAGTATGTATTCAGCCTTCCTGTCGCAGAGGGCCAAATCTTTTCTCTCCTAAACTAATATCAACCGAAAACGCAGTTTCTGTGATATTTATGAAAGCACTTCTTTTCTCTCATTCGGTTAACTTTTCTTTTGTTTCTGGATTTGCGAAAAAAGTATTATATTCGTTCTCAGAAATATCTTATTGAATAGGGGTTCCTTTTGAAGTTATTCTTCGAACTGGTGGGAAGAAGGCGCAACAGTTTTTGATCCGTCACTATCTCGTCCGCTTTTGACTTTTTCCTATGCTCATTTTTTTTCTGGAAAGGCCAATTGGATTGTTCTGTTTCCGTTCTCTCCTCTGATGCCTAATTCAATTATTGGCTGGAATAAATAAAATAAAATAAAATTTTCTTCTTTCTTCTTAGGACCCTGTAGGGCTCAATATAGAACTCCACACTCAAAATACTGCTTAGCTTTCACAATGGGTTTCTTTTGAATGTACCAAAGTGGATGGTCCAAAAATTTATGTACCTCTAGAAAGAAGCACAAAAAAAGCTCATACGAATTTTTGGTGAGATGTTACTTGATAAAATAAATAAATAAATGAAACTTGCTGCTGAAATCGTACTTGACAGAATTTCTTTGAATAAAGTATGTTTTAAGCTTGAAGAAGTATGAGATTAAAGATCGTCCTTTTCCGCGGTCGGAATTTAGCACCATGGATCATGCTCATGCTATTGTTATATTCTAGATATTAATATAGATTATAGATATATTATAATATACGTCATTACATCGTAATGTAGATTCCTTTTTTGATATTTTTTAATATTCCTACATTGATATATTATTTGTCCGTTCGATCCGATCTCAAACTGCTGAAGATTTACTTCACCTGTAGAAAATCAAGCTTTATTTTTTATTTCCTTCTATTATGCTTCTACCATGGGTAATGTTAACCCTTTCAGTTGTTCTCCGACGCCGACTCACCCACGTCCACGTTGACGATGACGGCGTTGAAGGCGAAGACGTCGTTGGTGTCGGCGGCGAAACTGAAGCGTGCCACTGCGGCTAACCTCGTCAACAGCGAGGCGAAGACAAAAACGCGCTCCAAGAAAGCCGGAAAAATGTCGTCCGGACGTAACAATGATCGCAAGGTAAGTGCAGAAGCTGATTAACATGATTAGTTACTTGTTTGGGCGCAGTGGTAAGAGACACAGCTGACACCCGCACGGTCGAATGATCGATCCCGTCTAGGGTTATCCAAGCCTTCCTTATCTCCAGAGTCGGGTAAATTGGTACCTGACTTGTCTGGGAACGTAAAGACACCGACTTGGTATAGCGCCTATCCACGCAAGTCACTGTATAGGCCAAATATGTATGTATTCACCATGCGTCTGCGATTCAGAATCGAACACGAAAGCGTGGCGCGACCGTAGGAACTTTTTGTTGCCAAACAGCTTTACCTTTTACCTTTCCCAATGCGAGGGCGAGTCGATTTTAAATATTGGAAATAATGTGTGCTCAAGTAATCCTAAGGTCATAGCTTCTGTCGCAGTGGAGGGCTCTTTCTGCGAGTCGTGGAAATTCACCTAAGCAGAAGGGCGGATTACTATGTTCGACCTAGACTTCGCTCTGGGAGGGTGAATTGAACTATCTATTTTTCTCATGAGTGGCTTTTTTACCTTTATACTTCTGTACAAAGCTAAACATAGCATTATGAAAATTATTAACAATTCGAAAGACAAAATTACGAATATTTTGCAGACTTGCCGAAACTATTAGAAACTAAAACAACTTGCACGTTATCACGTCATCAATATAAAGAAAAGTTTGAATGCATGGTTTTTCAAACAAGCTAATTCCGCAGTTTTCTGTCCTAGGTCTTTGGCTTTCAATTGGCATGGTAATAAAATGGGATAGATCTTCACGCTTTTGAAAGCATGTCACGGGTCAGCTTATACCCGCCCACATTTGGAGTGGTCAGCAGTGACCACGCCCATAACTAGATCAGTTCTGTGCATAGCCGGTGTACCGTATAGTCGGGTCTATCTTGTTTGTTTATAATAAAGATTCTGTGGCTTGGAGGTGGAGTCGAAAAGAAGGTTTATTGAACTCTTATAACACAAATGTACAGTACCAGACGTGCAGAAACGGTGAAACGGCGCCAGCGGCGCTTTCTTGTGCAGAAACCGCCGTTTTTCTATATTTTCCTTAAAAATGTTTCATTCATAAAATAATAAAATAAATATTTTCGAACGCAGCAGGTCGAGCTCTATCTTTTCATATACAAATTTCCCATTTTCGTAGAACCTATTAACAAGCGATTTTTTTGATTTCTCGATTTTTGGTCCCTCGTTCCTTTGCCGATCTAGTAACACGCATCGCTTCCCGAAGCTCCGCCTTCGACCGGGCTACCACGCGTGGACCCCGTTGGACATGCGGGGTAATTAAATGAATTGAGGTGGGCTCTGTCCAGGTCACCATGTGTGGACCTCAGAAACGACACCTTTCGGCGCACAAAAGCGCCGCTGTCGCCGTTTTATTGTTGCGGCACGTCCAGTACTGTAGGTAGAATATGTATAATATAAATGAATATAATATTTTATAATTTTTAAGTCTACAAAGACATTCTGGCAAACATTCTGGCTGATCTAGCAAATGCAGCGAAGAGTTTATATTTATAATACGTTACGAAGTCGCTTTACTCTTACTAATATACTTATACTTTGTAGCTTTTTTCATTAAAAAACGGGTTCCCTAATTGCTACTGTGTGTCTGCAAAAAAGCAAAGTTCAGAAGTTGGAATTTACTTCAGCCGGCTGTCAGTGTAATTTGCAATGATGCAGCGAAAACAATTTTGTATTTGTATCACACCTGAAAGCCACCTGTTCGGCAATAAAATTTTCCGGCTACATGACGTCTTGAAATAATGTGGTTTGATCAGGTGACTGGTTCCCTGGGACAAAGGGAGAAATATTGATTCAACTTAGATGGGGAATAATTAAAATTACGAATAGGGTTAATATTGCGAAAAATAAAATTGAAAATCCTATCAACTGCATTCTCCAGGCATGCGAAAACGAGTGTACGGCGTGTCGTCAACGGACCGATCGAAGCAGATAGCTTCACATTTACCTTTACCTTTAGTGACGGTTATTAATATGTAAGAAGGTGAAGACGTACGAGTTCGTGGCGCATCCTCAGGGTAGGTAAAGGCAAAATGACTTCCAGAGGTCAGCCGCTATCCGTAATCAGTGTCTTTACCTTCCCCGACAAGTGTGGTACCAATTTACCCGACTCTAAATGGGTAAAAGGCTTGGTCAGCCTGGCCCATGATTGATCGCTCGACCGTACTAACGGACGCAGCGCCTCTTGCCATTGCACCAAGCGCACAGACGTTGAGATTTTATATAAATTTATACAACGTTTTAAATTATGTCTATTTGCAACAACTCGTTTTCAGGTGAACAACATCGATTGAAACATTTTTAAACATCGACCGATCACATCACCTGACACGACCGACCGACACCGACACCTACAAACAGACACGCACACACCCAGCAGCTAGTGTTTTTCATTCTTCAATTTTTCTTCTTTTTCATTATCTCTCCTTGTGTTTAAAATTTTTGTATAGAAATTGTACAATTCTGTATAACTTCCGTCTTCCGTATAGCTTTTCTATGTCTTTTTTTCAAGCCTCTCTTCTTTCTTCTGGCATTTTTTTTAGCATTTATTGTATCAGTTCTTGGTGTTTTTCTCTAGGCGATACTACAATTTTCACTCTCCTGTCTCGTGTGGCTTCCGTTTTCGTCGTAACGCGCTCTTTAGTGTTGTAATTAGCGTAATCATGTATATTCACGTAGCCGTATAATTCCCTGAAAACTGAGGCCAATATTCCTTAAGTGCCGCTGCCAAAAATATTTTGTCTCTGACATTGTTTATAAACAACGACCGTCGTCATCCCGGGTGACCCCCACGCGGACGAGTTTCCGCGGGTCCCACGGGGTCGGTGGCGGTCGTGGAAATGGGGACTGTTGACGATTGCTAGTCGTCCTCGTCCCCATTTTGTACATAGACTTTTGTAGATATAGTCAGGGAGCCAGCTGTAAGAGCTGATTCACCACCACCATCACGCTGGTCGTCTCCCCCAACCCCCCCCCCTTTCCAGTAAATCACACAGCTGCTACCCCCTGCCCTTTACCCCCACCCATCACCCCCCTTTCCAGTAAAGTCCGTTTAGACTGTAGCCTTACCTCTTCATTCTGTCGTGGCCGCCGGGCGGTACGTAATTGCACCACAGACATCCCACCACTCCCCGCCAATTTCTTCTCTGTAGGGAGCATTTTCATGTATGTCACCTATGTAAAGACTGCATTTCTGCATCTTCGATGGAATAAATCTTGTCCATCGAGTTCTGCGTTTTTTTTTGTTTTTTTCCCTACACATTTTGGCATTATTAAATTTATGGCACTACACTGGTTGGAGAAAATTTTTCTTTCCAATTTGACTGAAGCTTCACCCTTGGGGGCTTTCGGTGGTGCTGATCACGAAACTGACGTCGGTTTTTCGAATTTCGACACGAGACCACCCATATCGCTTGCAGGAGCTAATCGAGTGGTCCAGGCATTCTCTAGAGTGTTTTTTTTTGCGTGCTGGTAACGATTCTGACGCCTATTTGTGGGATTTGCACCGAGTACCCATATCGTAAAATTGAGCGGTCGGTCGGGTCAACATCACCGATTTGGTCAAAACTCCGGCTAGGTAAGTTATTTGTAACGCTGATTTCGAATCTGATGCATTTTTTGCAGATTTCCATAATCCAAATTTTGGTCATCCCAAATAACCTAGCTAGTCGATGTTTGAGACTGATCGGTGATTCTGACCAGACCTCCATAGACGATGGGTGGCCTTCGGCCGAAATCCGAAAATGGATGACCGATTCATGAGCGTTACAAGCTCCCGTAAGTGGAGTTTGGGTAAGCTTAGCTGGAAAAAGTTTTCAGTGAGCACTGGAGTACCATAAATTGAGTAGCGTCCACTTTCTATAGTGTATTTATTCGTTTATTCACTACATATGTTATTCAACAAGAAAAATTATAATAGCAACGACTTGCAAGTCAAAGGCAAAAAACACTAGTGATAAAAG
This sequence comes from Nippostrongylus brasiliensis, assembly GCA_030553155.1. Lineage (NCBI taxonomy): Eukaryota > Metazoa > Nematoda > Chromadorea > Rhabditida > Heligmosomidae > Nippostrongylus > Nippostrongylus brasiliensis. The sequence continues at coordinate 11,454,228 of CP130732.1, forward strand.
AGAGTGACGTCTTTCCCATGTACCATTCAAGAGCAAAAAGGTATTATAATTAAACTGAACAGAAAAGGAAAGACGGAAGTGGTTGTAATGTTGTTTGCATATATGAGTGGCTAACATATAGTGAGAGGTTAACATCAAGAAAGTCACATTACAAATACTTTAGTCAACAGACGGTTCACAGAGAACCAGGATTACAAATGCACCTATCGTAGAGCATTACAGAAAAATCAGCAAAGGTATGCAATCAAGATAGCAGGCGCTTTGCCCTTGTCAACTAGGAGCACACAAAGTGAGTCCAAAACGATTTGAAAGCGAAAAGCTTGGAAAACGATGTAAACAGAAATATAACCGAAGTTAACTGAGCTGCACTACAGTGGAATCCAAACTAGAAAATAATCCAACAGTCCTGATGGTGAATAAGGCACACTTCGTGCAGACAGTTGGATAGAATATCAATTAGCTGACAGCACAGAATCTATTAAGCAGGTAAAAAAGTGTTGGGCATTTTCTTTACCTTTATTTTCTTATTCAGCCCGCTATTCAGCAATATAATCGTCATCGTTAGTAGGGACAATACCACGCCTGAATAGCAATCTTCTTCTTGCAGAACCAATCAGTATGGTAGCCAAAGAAATGACTGACTACCTCTATGACAGGTTAGGCTTTGATGATTCCTTTCTCGACTCAACCACTTCTTAGAAGAGCTGCTCAGCAGGAAAGTATTTTTCATTCCACAACGTTTAATCCCGAGCAGTTACGGGGTACGTCTTTCATGATGGTCGCTCCGTCTTCTTTTTCCTTGGTGCTGCTCCCGCATTTGTTGAGGTGCCACACTGCCATCTTGTCTCAGTCTTGAGCTCCTTGTGGGGTGACCATATCGTCCTCGATCGCAGGTTCTTGAGCGCCACTTACTTGCATGCGACCATCGATCCGTCTTGTGATCGTGACAGTTTTCCTCCATCAGCCGGCCTGTCACACGGGCCTGACGCTGGTACCGATACCCTTTCCAGCTATTTCCAAGCTAGGCAAGGGTTTCTGCCTGGGACGGGATTGAACCCTGATCATCGAGATCTTGAGCCTAAGCTCTTAACCTCTCGGCCATCCCGCCCCCAGCAGGAAAGTATATGTACATCTATATAAATGAGAAGGTGAAAAGGTGAATTCTGCCGACCCATTCATTCATTCATTCATTCCAGCGCTGATGAATGCTCGCGCGACTAGCTGAAAGATTGGAAGGATAGAAAGATTTGAGACCTTTGGTTTAAGGCCTTTTTCTACCACAGAAAAAAGAAAATCCAGACAGAACAGACCTTCTTTCCTAACGAAGAGCGACGCAGTTACGAGAGGTTCCACATTCCATTTTCATTCTGAAATCTTTTGATGTTAGACATTTTCCTCAGAACTATTGAAGTGACAGGAGACACTAAGAGAATGAACGTGATAACAACATATGGGTTTTTTTACATAGTATTGTAAAAAAAAATTCTATAGAGCGGACCCTGCTCCGAAGCGGGACCGACGCTAGAGGACAGGAAGAAGAGAATTGTAGAAAAATTCATATGAAAAATAGAACAGAGAAACAACATTAAAGAGAAGACCTGACACCTAAGAGGAGAAAAGCCAATTGCAATCGCCAAAGCCGTTCGTTTTGTGATTCCTTTCCATTGTTTCAGTGGTGAGCAAACAGCACATGACAGCACCGTCTGAGAGCCGCACCTGTGGTGTCATTTCTTTCCCCCTAATTCGCAATCATGCTCGATTTTGCCAGCTGAGCTTTTTATGGTTCTATTTGCTATTCGTTATTATTATTCAATTTTATTACTTCTACACATGTAAGTAGATGTATGACTCGACACGATACCTTTCATGATTGGTAACCTAGCAACAACGCGACACCTTGAAACCAAAGCGAATCTCAATAAGAAACTTAAAATCTCAGAAATTATGAGCTTACTCCTGAAAATTTGACAATAATAAGGAAACTAGCAGTGGATATTCCTTCGTCGAGGTTATATCTAACTAGCATATGCGCAACCTTGGAGAACAATACTTATTTCCGAGAGTTTGAAAGTGGCTCCATGGCTTTGAAGCTTTAAGTTCTCTACCACCTCATAGATGAATATAAAAATTAACACTAAAAGTATAGTCACTCCCAGGGATCGTCACGACACAACATCGATGGATACACAGCTACCGGATCGTCGGCTCTAGATCTTCCAAATTCTGGGTCCAGACAAACACGGTGAAGTAGCTTCGTTGACAACCATCTATCAAAGATGGGTCTGCGCACTCTTGTCGCTAAGCTTTTGCACAAATCAGGTGTCCTATAACATTCATTTTGTCAATAGTTTCCTGAAATTCTATGATATATTCAAGATTGATTCAGACTCGAAAAAGAACGACAACTGGGTTGAAACGGCGGCTGTGAGGGAGATTAAACCATTCACCTTGGGAAGAATGAGAAGAAATTTCAAAGCAACGGTTGGTTCTCTTCTAGCTTGGTGCCAATTCATACTCGGCAGCGAAGCAGCAATTGGGCGATTTGGTGTTTTCTAGCTTTTTCTTTTTGGTACAGCTGACGATCACATTGGAATCCGATTCTGTAAAGCGGCTACATGTTGGATTTCATTGCAAAATATGCAAAAAACCGTTTTGTCGCCTACAGTATGCCGCGAGCTCTGCCTCTCACCCACACTTTTCACCACTGCCGTGTCGCTTGGCTTCGGAATGGGTTTTTATGCTGCCGGAGGTGGTGGAGGAGCAGAGTTCACAACTAAAATTGGCGAGTTCATAATTGACTCGCTTCTATGCAACGCAATAATGGTAAAGGTAAGGGTAAGGATAATGGTAAAGGCGAATGCGTACTTGTCCTATGCAGAGACTTGCGGGGTTAGTCTTTTGCAAAGTGCTTGTCTTTACTTTCCCAGACAAGTCTGGTACCATTTTACCCAACCCCGTGGTAGGGAAGGTTATCTTAACCCGGGCGAGGATAGATCGCTCAGCCGCATGGGTGTTAGTACCACCTCTTACCACCGAACCACGCCTGTCCGGCGTAATAAATAAAATACGACAGTTCCATTCAGGTGGCTGACGAGGTCTCAATGAAAAAAGGTTCCGAAGTAAAAGCTCTGTATCGTGAGGATGAGTGGCTCTATGTGCACGGAAACGACGGAAAACGAGGCTTCGTTCCTCAGACGTACTGCACGCTAACGATGGATCGTGGGCACGGTGAGATTTGTTTCTAATAAAAAAAGAGTAGAAAAATAGGAAGAAAAAGAGATGTAGTCCACAAGAAAGTCCGCAATTCAAAGGAGCTTCCATTCCGGTGTGGTATTTTTGATTTGCGTAGGTTTTCAAATTACTGCTTCCTTTTAATCAGGAACTCGTTATACCGGTGTTCCCTTTAAAACTTTTTTCAGTAAAGATGTATATTTTTTCTACGATGATCACAACTTCATCACTTTCAACTTTCATTTTTCGTGTCTGCAATAGTTAGGTTTACTCAGTATGTTTTATTTCTTAACAGGTGCTTGTGAAAAAAGGAAGATGGAAATATGACGTAAGAAGGAGGTAAAAGAAGAAAAAGGAAAAAAGAAAAACGAGCTGTATAGATAGTGACCAAATGTCCACTAGAAAAGTAATAAGGGCTCGATTTTTAAAAGTCAATGGAATTGAAAGCGTGAAAGAATTGAAAGCACAACATAAATAAGGAAAGTAAGATACTGAAAACATTTTTCATGTGTTGTCCTCGTTTTTTCATGTTTTTTGATTTTCTTACAGGAAATGGCCAACGACCTTCTAGAGCTCCGTCGAAAGTTCTCCGTCGGATCTCCCTAAAGGAAACGGAACGGCGAACTGCTAATACGGTGAGCATATACGAAAACACTTGTTCATGAACTTCTCTTCGTCTAAGAAAAGGCCGGAAGGGGTTCGCCATTCTCTTCCATAATATACATTATTCCAGATGAACCGATATTTACTAGAGGACCTCAATAAGTCTAGCCTTCAACGGTTTTTGGACAGCCTTCCGGTGACGAAGGAGGCAGGTTTGCCATTCAACATTGTAAGGATTCCAGTTCTACGTTCACTTTCTTGCATATTTATTTGTTTGAAAGGTAGGGCTGACACAGTCATCCTATTCAAGTCATAGGTGTCATCATGCTTAAATAATTATCTGGCTTTAAAGTTAAATTATTAAGAAATTGAAAAAAAACTTAAGAGCATCCTTCCAGGAGGAGATCGGCAAGGCAACTGTTCGACGTCATTACTTTGCCACTCGAAAGAGCGACGTGAGCGTACGAAGAGGAGAAGAAGTCAGTTTTAAGTTTTTGTTACACACTCCTCTTGTAGGGCGCGAGGTGCAGTGGTAAGAGGCGCTACTGACACCCTCCAGGTCGAGCGATCGATCCTCGCCCGAGTTGAAGTCAGTGCGTTCACCTTCTCAGACAAGTTCGGTGATTCGTTAAAGTCAGTGCATTCACCTTCTTTGGCAAGTTCGACGCCAAATTACCCGATCCTTCGGGATACGGTAATTTGGCACCGAGAAGGTGAATGCGCTGACTCTAATTTTTTTGGCGTGTACTAGAACGCAAAAAGTTCTAGTACACGAGTAAGCATCAGACGTGGAATAAAACTTGAATGGAACAGTGAGGCAAAGCGAAAAAGTACTGTGCAATTATATAAGCGACCAAAAATTCAGCAAGAACACTTCTTATAGTTAAAACACAATAAACAAACATCCTTATCCTTACTATATATAAGCGAACTTACTATATATAAGCGAAACCAAGAGATGTTTGTTTGTCCGTCCGTCCGCCCGGTGTGCGGTCCACGGCCCACGCTCAATGATAGGACGCACCCCGCAAAGGACGCTTTCCCTGGGACCCATACCAAGGTGATGTGCTACTAGCATAGGTGAACTCCTTGAGCTTCTTTAGTGGTCTCCTACAGAACATCTTCTTCATGGGCAGACCCATGAAGATCATCTACGGACACACCGGTTCAAGTGAAAATTTTTGTTTCTCAGCGAACAGTGCCAAAGTGATGTGCTCAACGAGCTGAACTTCGTGGACAGTCTCCTACAGAACATCTCCTCCATGGGCAGACCCATGAACATGAAGATCATCTACAGACTCACCGGTTCAAGTGAAAATTTTTGTTTCTTAGCGAGCAGTGCCAAAGTGATGTGCTCAACGAGCTGACCTTCGTGGACAGTCTCCTACAGAACATCTTCTCCATGGGCAGACCCATGAAGATCATCTACAGACACACCGGTTCAAGTGAAAATTTTTGTTTCTCAGCGAACAGTGCCAAAGTGATGTGCTCAACGAGCTGAACTTCGTGGACAGTCTCCTACAGAACATCTCCTCCATGGGCAGACCCATGAACATGAAGATCATCTACAGACTCACCGGTTCAAGTGAAAATTTTTGTTTCTTAGCGAGCAGTGCCAAAGTGATGTGCTCAACGAGCTGACCTTCGTGGACAGTCTCCTACAGAACATCTTCTCCATGGCCAGACCCATGAAGATCATCTACAGACACACCGGTTCAAGTCAGGGACAAGAGTCAGGGACAGACGTTCTCGCACATTGGCCTGTTTCTACCTGAGGACGTCTTCAGCCACGGACAACTGTACACGGCACTATCCAGAGTTCGTCAACCAGAAGGCTTATTAATCAAAGCCAACTCTAATGTTGTGAAAAATGTAGTATTTTCTGAAGTTTTCGAATAGGACGTATTCAGCGGAATAGCAAAATCCTCAGGTCAGCACCTATACTAACTATATTTCGCTTCTGTTTACACCAATGAGAATATGCTTCAGGTATCGCTATTTTACTAACTGAAGTAGAACTTTCCACCACTACAACTCACTTTAGCAGAGATCTATTGTATAGTTGTGCTCTCCCAAAAATTTCGAATAATCGAATATATTCGAATATCGACGATTTTCGAACGTTCGAATTCGAATGTCATTCGAAAATCGCGATTTTTCGAGCATTCGAATTCGAGTACATTCGAAAATCGCGATTTTTCGAGCATTCGAATTCGAATACATTCGAAAATCTCGATTTTTCGAGCATTCGAATTCGAATACATTCGAAAATCGCGATTTTTCGAGCATTCGAATTCGAATACATTCGAAAATCGCGTTTTTTCGAACGTTCGAATTCGAATATTCGATTTCGAATGTTCGAATATCCATTCGGACAGAACTTGCGTTTCGCGAGGGAAGATCTCATCAAAGCAAATACAGGGTGTCCCAATAATGTAAGCACTGCTTAAAGCAACTAGAAAGGAAAAGCACTAGAAAATGGAAATCTACGGACAAGTAGATGGAATGGATTGCTCCATGTACCCTGCACAAATTTTCAGACTTAAGACACAATCAGTTGTGCAAGCTTGCCACGATTTCGCCCCGAAATGACCATATCGCAGTGCGTTGACCGAACTTCGGAAGTAAAGTTTATTAGGTCGTTAAGTATGAAATGGCCGATATCGTGTCGAAACTTTGCTTTACTATTTCACCAACAAACGGCTCTATAATCAATCAAAATTTTCACCAAAACAGTTAACACACTTCTGCCATTTTATTGGTAACTTGTTACTGCCGGACGCATAGAAACCTGAAGTACGAGAAACAGTTGATTCACGGAAGGCATTTTCCACATCCTCTTTAGAACCGGATTATTTATCTTGTAAGAAGTGGTCTAATGTCCTAAACATATGGTAGTCAGTTGGGGAAAGATCTGGGGAACAAGGTGGGTGAATGAGAACCTTCATGAGCAACTCCTGCAATTTATGATACGTTGTTCGTGCGACATGTGGTCTTGCGTTGACATGCAGGAGCATTGGCTTGCCTCTGTAGACCAATCTCGGGTGCTTTAACGCAAGCTTTCCCGTCGTAGCATCCAACTCGTTACAGTACACGTCCGCTATTATCGATGTGCTAGGACTCGTAAAGTTGTAATGGATGACTCCATAGATAGACCACCAAACAGAGATCATCAACTTTTGTTGGTGTATTTTGGGCTTTACGCTATGTTTGGGGACCTCATCCTTGTCCAACCATCGTACTGAGCCCATGCGATTGTCGTACAGAGTCCACTTTTCATCACAAGTAACGATGCGATGTTAAAGTGGTTAAGATCTGTGTCGAAAAAGAAGTGAAAGCCAAGCGCCGAAGCGACAATACTTTTGCTGCTCGTTCACTTCGTGAGGAACTCACTGATCGAATTTTTCCGCTTCGCTATTTTGCTTCAAATGCTCCAGTATTGTGGGTACAGGTAGACCGAAGCCTGCTGCTAACTCACGAGTAATTTGACTGTTGTCACTTTCGACTGCCGCTTTCAAAGCTGTGTTCTTCACCTTGGATCCAGGTCTTCCACGAGGCTCACTTTCGAGATTAAAATCTCCAGAGCGGAAATTTTCAAACCAGCGACGTACTGTGCGTTCACTAGCGGCATCCTCACCGAATACCTCATTAAGGCCTATGGTATACTCCGGCAACGGGCCCGTCGCAGCGGAGCTAAAAATTGCATGGCTCCCCTCTATACAACATTGCAGCTGGGATTTTTGTATGCTGTTGTGTGCGCGGACTCGAAGCAGTGCTGCCCGACCTGTCGCAGCTGGCGCCGGCTGGTCGCAGCTAGCTGCGACAGACGTCGCAGCTCGCTGCGACAAAAGCCACAGTACTGTACTGAGAGGATCTGCACCATCCTTTTTGCTCTTGCGGTAAACTATCCGAGTCCCCGCACACAGCAGCATACAAAAATCCCAGCTGCAGTGCTGTATAGAGGCGAGCCATGCATTTTTAGCTGCGCTGCGACGAGCTCGTTGCCGGAGTATACCATAGGCCTAATGTTCCGGACGGCCTGTGGTGCACTGCTTCCACGACGCAAGTCGTATTTGAAAACAACACGAATTTTGGATTTTTCCACGGCTCCGAAAACCTCCTGCACAGCCTGAATTCGGAGGCAGCACTGAAAACCAACATGGGTTGTTGAAATCTCAGGAACGTACCTTCACAATAAAAGGAAAAACCAGGAGCCCACAAGCTAACATGCCTATGTATTAGCCTTGAAACGTAAAGCTTGCAAAATCGGCCATTTCATACTTAACGACCTAATAGTATACCACACATTGTGAACAAACAAAATAGTCAAAATGCAATTTTGCCGTGATCTGATCAATACCATGCTATCTTTGTGGAATGTCAGCTGGAACTGGGAGGCAGTGTAAAATACCCCTTCACAGATTGTTTTCGACCTTGTCAACGGCTACCTTCGCGTGATTTTATGGATTTAACGTTGCCCATTTGCTTCATCCCTCCACCTCTCCATGTTTTCTACAACTACCCGAGATTTGATGCTCTTTATGCCTCAACGGACACTTCGGTATGTTAGACTTTTTACGTCCTCATTGAACCACCAATGCATTTGCAACCTCAAACTTCCTTTTTTGCCGTACTGAGTAGCTTGAAGAATTTTCGGAGCGCAGGCCCAGCTTAGACGTGTTCTGGATTAAGCGTCCTTTATCTTAAGCCATCAAAGTTGTTCGTCCTTCATAGAACTTCGCCAATACAAGTTTATACGTTGGTACACCCTATTGATGGCAAGTGCCGTTACCCGCCTGTCCGTGGCCCTCTTACCCGCCTCGCTTGATGTCCGAATTTTGTTTGACTAAAATGAACAAGATCACCTACATTGGGATAAACTGATTGAATAACCCAAACACTTTGTGTGATCACCCACATTGGGATAAACTGATTGAATAACCCAAACACTTAAGATCGCAGATTTCGCTGCAATCGAACGTTCGAATGCGAATGTTTCGAGCATCCGAATTTGAGCATTCGAACACGAATGTTTCGAGCATTCGAACTCGAATACATTCGAAAATCGCGTTTTTTCGAGCATTCGAATTCGAATACATTCGAAAATCGCGATTTTTCGAGCATTCGAATTCGAATACATTCGAAAATCGCAATTTTTCGAGCATTCGAATTCGAATACATTCGAAAATCGCGATTTTTCGAGCATTCGAATTCGAATACATTCGAAAATCGCGTTTTTTCGAATGTTCGAATTCGAATATTCGATTTCGAATAGAATTATTCGAATTCGAACGTTCGAATATTCATTCGAGCACAACTATAATCTATTGATGTGTTCCGTTTCATCAAGGTGTCCCGACCGTTCAAAAACTATACCAATTGAGTAATCTTTGGCAGAGTTCCAGTGAACTTATCAAGAAAACCAATGAGTCATGTTTCCCCGTTCAACTTCGAACAGACTAACTTCTCACAAAAGAGGAAAATACAACATTTGACTGATATTAACCATTTTTAGTAAACTAAACTTCACGTCCACCCAGTCCGCAACTTCAAAAACAACACCTTTTTTATACAAATTGGGAGCGAAGCTCCCGAACAGACGTTCGGCGGCCGTTAGGACGCTGAACGGCTGGTATATTTTCATAACTCGAACAGTGCGTATCGACCCTCCTAATTTTTTTCTTTGCAACATCTACCCCCAAGCTATCGCGCAGACTTTTATAACATCCTGCACAGTTTTCTGGACTCTGAATATGTTATATATAGGTTTCTGAGAGAAAAATGCCAGGCACACTGTGGACACACGCGCGCGTGCCAAAGGTCCTCGTTATAGGTTCGCTCGCACTCCAGCGTAACTCGTCCATTCAGCATCAGACAGCGTGGGGCCAGACACGTTTGTACGAGTTATCTCGTCGACGCGGGCGTGGTGACGCTCACGGGCTCTTAAGGGGCTTGCAGACTCGACGACGAACGGCTTGCGCGTCGAATTCCCCGTTATAAGTGCACTTGAGCAAAATACGCTTGGACGAGCATTCTCGTCCAAGCGGTGCCGTGTACTCTACAGTCAACACACTGCATTGCACGACGGCACCGCGTTGGACAAGAATGCTCGACGTCGCGTCGTCGGCTCTGCAAGCCCCTTTATGGATGCGCTTGCGAACCTTCCACGCTTTCGTCGCTGCGGCGTCCACTGCGATGGACCCTTTCGCTAGGGGTGGGTCGATCACCTCGCGCATTGCCCTGTATGCTTCGGACGCGTGCGTGCGTGCGTCGCGGCCGCAGCGTCTGAGTTGACGGCGCACGCGATCACCTCTCGCAAGTCGCAGACGCTCATCGCGAGCGAACCTATAACGAGGGCCAAAGAGCCAGCCGGCCGTTGCGCCCATTGCGCGTGAAAACCCCTTCGTCGTGAATGTGTTAACAAAAGCTGCGCCTCCTACTCCTGGGAAACCCACTGTATAGGGTAAATACGAGTTCATCATACCTCTGCGATTCTGAGTGGAAGACAAAGCCGACCTCGTTACCTTTTACATTTACCTCCCCCCCCCCCCGCCATCAATTAACGTGGCCCGATCTCGCCACAGTTGAGCGGAAGTCGTTATATCAAGTAATTTAGCGATGCCAAGGGGAGAGCAGAGACCAACACCTTTGAGGTGACTTCCCTTGCAAAAATATGAAAACGATGGAGAAGTCAATGTGTAGGCCAAATAAGCATTCACCATACCGCTACGATTCTGAGTGGAAGACGAATGCGTGGCGCGTATTCAGAAGTCTGATCAACACGGACCACTTTACTTTCATTTGTTAAGCTCATTCAATTTCCTTAAATATCAACACACCACTGAGCAACGCTAGTTCTTATTGTCTAGGGTATAAAAGCCTATAAAGCCGAGCATCAGCGTTGTCAACAATTATTAGGTTGTTGCAAAAGTATTTTCCGTTTCGGGGTACGTTGAAATAGACAACTAATTTTCGTGGGGATTTACCAGCTCCAATAGAACTGTATCTACTATAGAGTTGGTTTTTTCTCCTCTTTCAGAATGTCTTCAAATTTCACCTATCTTGATCATGGGCGTTATTATATGGGTCCGAATAAACAAAGAACAGACGCGACTTTCGAGTGCTTATGCTGTATGAGTTCAAGCTCGGACATTCTGCAGCCGATGCAGCTCGCAATATTGGCACTGCATTCGGGATGGAATCGCCTACCGAACGTCCGTAAGGCTTCGTTTTGGAAAGTTTACCTCCGTAGATTTCAACATCGAAGACAAGACCAAGCCTGGTCGGAGGACGTCGCTTGACGATGGGATTTTGAGAGCAGCCGTAGCTTCAAAGCCGGACACGACTGTCCGGCAGCTAGCGACAGATATGGGTGTTCACTCTGCTACGGTAGCAAGACATCTGGATTCGATCGGCATAGTGAAGAAGAAGCAGAAGTGGATACCCTACGAACTGACCTACGAGCAGCGCCTCACCCGATTCAACAGCTACTCTAACCTTCTCGTCCGTCTGGAAATCGATCCGTTCTTGGACCGATCAATAACTGTAGATGAGAAGTGGGTCATGTACGAGAACAGGAAGAGAAGATGTGTCTGGGAGGATAAGGATTGCCCACCAACAAGCTTTCCAAAGCCGGATCTTCACCCTAAGAGAGCTACGCTAACTATTTGGTGGTGTAGCAAGGGTTTGATCCATTACACCATCCTCCAACCTGGTCAGACAATTACAGCAGAAACGTACTGTTGTGATTTGGTATTAATGTAGGAAAAGCTGCGAAAATGTGGCCGGCAGTCGTGAATAGAAGGGGGCCGTCCTACTCCAGGGCAACCCTCGGCCTCATTCTTCGAAAGTCACCCGGCAAAAATTAGAGTTGGGCATCGAGGTTCTCCCTCATCCTCCTTATTCACCAGACATCACCCCAACTGATTATCACTTTTTCCGGGCTTTAGACGCGCACCTGCGGCAGCAGCAATTTGATAATCTTGACCACCCCGAATCAGAGCTCCGTCAGTTTTTTTCAAATTTCAAATTCATTACATGCGCGTAGCATGTGGTAATGCATGAGAAAACGGCAACGTGAACACCAAAAGAAAAATGGAAAAAAATATAAAACTATAAAACATCTCAGAGCAAACGACACATGACAGTGAAGAACGGGAGAGTAAAGATATCATTAAAGTAATCGTCTACGAGCAAGAACGGTAGAATTACAAAAGTGTGACCGAGTAGCAACTGAAAACACGAGCTAGTCCGATAAACGTCGCTGGAGAGCAGTTTTGAATTTAGAGAAGGTAGGAGGAACTTGAATTGATTTGCTCAGTCTGAGGAACGCCATACCCGCTCTGAAAGCGAAGCTGGCGCGACTGACAGGATTTCTTGGCTGTCCTAGAACTAGCCTAAACCCCCACCCACGTGTGGATGAACTACTTAATGTGAAGAAGTCCGCAGATGACATATTTACCAGCCCAAAAATCATCTTGTAAATCATCAAGAGATCATTTCTCTTCCGTCGAGAAAGCAGCGAATCAAGGCCGAGCATTCTTCTCCTCACCAAGCCACGTGGAATACTACGATAGGTGAATCCTAAGCCTCTGATGAAAACCTTCCTAGTGAAGTTACTCTGAACCTTTTCTAGAAGCTTTATGTTTGACTTTTTGCTCGGATAAAAGACAACTGTACCATATTCCATAATCGGTCGAATATAAATCTTATATGCTTCAATCAGAAGTACTGGATCTCTAGAATAAATTGCCCCGAACAAGAGAAAGAGTCTTTGCTCAGCTCTACGAACAACCTCTTTTATATGTTCAACAAAGCTTAGCTTATCATCAATGATGAAACCAAGGTCTTTGATTTTCCTTACAGGCTCCAATTGCTGATTGTTGACATAATAAGGTGTACTGGGATTAGATCTTCCTAGGTGTAACACCTTAGTTTTACCTACTGATAAGGGTAGACCCCTCTTTCAGACCAGTTCACAAAGGAATCAATGGCAAGTTGCACGTTGCGTTGGTTATTACTCTCAATTCCCGCATAGATCTTAACATCGTCCGCGAACATTTTGCATGAAACCCCGAAGGTGCTCATAACTACAGGAAGGTCAAAAGTGAATATGTTAAATAAGAGGGGGGGGTAATACTGCACCCTGTGGAACGCCGCTAGGCGCTTTCCTCCTAGTAGAAAACGTGTTGTTGACCTTTACCTGAAAAGTCCTGTCATTCAGAAAGGACTGAATCCAGTCAACAATAGAAGGATGTATACCTATTTGTTTCATTTTATCAAGAAGAAGAGAATGAGTTACCCTGTCGAACGCTTTATGAAAGTCCAAGTAAATAACATCAATTGGGGAGCCCCGATCGATCATTTTAGACCAATCATTGAGACATTCGAGCATCTGAGTTACTGTCGATTTACCTCTAGTAAACCCATGTTGATTACTAGAAATTATTCGATTCACTAGTAAGTGCCTTTCAATGTTGGTCTTAAGTATTTTTTCGAAAACCCTACAGAAGACTGAGGTGATGCTCACCGGTCTATAGTTCTGTGGATCACAATAAGGGGCCTTCTTAGGAATAGGTGTCACAAACGCGTGTCGCCACCTACTGGGAGCAGTTGAATTTTGCATCATTAAATTAAATAAAATCTCAAGGGAGCCCGAAACTATGTCAACTACCATCTTAATAAATTTAAACGGAATAAAATCGGGCGTGACAGAGCAATTACTAGGCCACTTGTGTAGGATACGAAAGATTGTGATACGATCAAACCATATACATCCTTTCATTCTGGGAACCAATAAAGATTCCGTGCTGTTGGGTGTTACGTATGTATCTTCAGAGAATACTTTTTCAAAAACGTCAGCAAGTAGCTCAGTTTTTTGTTGATCATCTGTAATTTTAGTACCGTCAACAGCAGTGAGTACATCGATTTTGCGCTTAGTTTTAATACGCGAACTTAACAACTTGTAAAAAGCGGTAGTTCTGTTTCCCTCTATGGTTTTCTTTTCTACTGATAGGTTGTATTTGAAGAGCATTTTGTCAAACTTCTGCTTCACAGCTGAGTAGTAATCCCAATCTTCAGGAGCATTAGTGGACGTAGCTTTCAAAAATTCTGTTGTCTTATTGTCAAAGGCCCGATTGAGGAAAGCAGGCAAAATGCTTCTAAGTACTGGAACTTTTCACAGTGGAACGCACAAGTGGAAGCTATGTTGGAGTATAAAAAGAAATGCTTCATACATCATTTCAGTGTCAGGGCAAGATTGAAAGGAACCTAGCCAATCGATATCACTCAAATATCCCCTGACATCATCCCAGTTGGTATTTTTAAAATCGTTGATTAAAATGAAATTGGTTGTTTCTGGTAAACCACACATCTAAAAGGTAACGGTGGAGTGATCGCTTAATCCCATGGGAGGAGCGACAGAGACATTAGTGATAAGATCAGGTTCGTTACAAAACACAAGGTCCAGTAAATTTTGCTCCCTTGTGTTACCTTTTACAAGTTGCTCAAATCGATAGCTATTTACCGTGTCGAGAAAACACTTATCCGAGCCAGAGGACGAACGTTGAATGTCGTCATTACCACAATTCCATTTAATATTGGGTAGGTTGAAATCACCCAGTAGGATACAAGGCAATATTAAATGGAATTGTGGTAATGACGATATTCAACGTTCGTCCTCTGGCTCGGATAAGTGTTTTCTCGACACGGTAAATAGCTATCGATTTGAGCAACTTGTAAAAGGTAACACAAGGGAGCAAAATTTACTGGACCTTGTGCTTTGTAACGAACCTGATCTTATCACTAATGTCTGTCTGTTGAAATCACCCAGTAGGATACAAGGCATACTACAAGCTGACAGATCACCGATGGTCTTAGAAAGTTTGGTGTTATTATCTGCGCTACATTTGGGCGATCTGTAAACAGCAATAAACCTACGCCTACCATTGCTGAATTCTAAATCAGCGCATAAAATCTCGTAGGCATGAGGTAGACTCTCTTCAAATTGTAAAACTGGGCGAAAACAGTGCTTAACGAGAAGAAGAGCGCCACCGCCTCTAATCCGCGGCCTATCACAGCGAAAACAATAATAGAGATTGAAAAGCTCACCCAGCAGAGGTTGTAGCTCAGTGCTAGGTTTCAACCAAGTCTCCGTTAGCGTGACCACTCCACAGTCCAGCGTAGTAATAGAATGCACCAAAGACTGAGCGTTTCTGGAGAGTGATCTGATGTTAGTCATAAGGCAGTTAACAAAATCATAGCGACAACCGGTAGCATTTAAAAATTTTCAGTTGGTTGCGGCCTTTCAACCGAATTATGAGTTAAATGACGAGGCGAAGAAGTATCCATAGGAGGAGAGTTACAATCGTTCTGTGGGTTAACATGTAACAGTTGATCAGCATAAACAGGCTCATTCGCAATCAAGCTATTAAGTTGGAAACTAATTTCGTGGACTCTCACGCACCTTCAACAAAGTTGTTAGTTACTAACTAAAGAGAAGCGTTACCCAAACGACTTATGAACCACCGAAACGAAGAGATATTTCTCCACTCTCTGGTTACTGCCCCCTTCCACTTCCTAAGAAATGCTGAGTTTTTTGAAAGGAATTATTTTCACAGGTGCATTTTGACCTACACCTCATTTCTGGATCGTCTTTGTCCCAGAGAATGCAGGAAAAACCAAAATAAATGTCATACATATAGTGCTCTATCTGCACTATAACCTGCATAAACAAGAGTCTCCCAGCTTACATCTTCGGATTTTTGGAGCGATCGAAACTCAGCGTGATGTTTGGCGGTGTCTTTATGAGTGGTGACACAACTTTCAGAGAACTGCTTAAACCGACTACCGCGTAGTTCAACCTGTACACAGCCAGGCTAAAGAGAGTAGGGCTCTAGGTGAATACTGAAACTACCACCGATCAATTCTCGAAAGGTGGCACCTTCGTAGAACCTCCAGACTGAGAGCATCAGCCTCTTGTGAGGAGATGGATTTGAGTATCTGTAGCGGCCTTCATTTTGTTTTGGGTGGCCGGCTAGGAAGTCAATGATTACTAAGAGATATCCTCTTTCCATAGCACGTTACCCCTTTCTGAACCGGTGATTCGCTTTTAGAGAAAGCTCGAAGTTCGTTTGCAGCATCCGCCCCACCCTTGTCCGCGACGGGTCAAATCGCAAGGCACCTGTTGGCCAGTTTTACAGAAAAACTAAAATAGTGCAGAACCGTTTCAGTTCAGCTTTTTGAGCACTTGACTTCCAGCGTCAACATAGTCGTTGTTGATCTCTGGTTTCTTTCGGAGAGAATAATTATGGCCTTCCGACCGAGCTCCGTAGGTCATCCGAAGTGCACTTTTGTTTTCGTTTGGAACTGCTTGCTCATAATATCTTGATATCTTTGAGTGCCATAGGTCGCTTCAGGACATCATCCTAAGATTCTGCACACACAAATTGTAACGTTTCAGTAACCTAGTGGCTAAACAGGTATTCATGAAGAATACCTCGACAAACATTGGTTTTGGATGTTTTCATTTCAAGAAGAAAAACATTCCCTGCAAACAAAAGTAACAGGGTTTATGAATGGTTTTGAAAACTAATTGATATGCTCTATCAAACGGTCAAAAGAGCAGTTAAGTAGGTGAACTTTCAAGCAAGTTGTGTTTGCTAGAAATAATGACTGCAAAACAGTCCACGAAATTAGTTTCCAACCTAATATCATGATGATTATTAGTATGAAGAAAGCGATTATTTGACTTATTATGATTTTCAGTACGAACAGAGCGATTATTGTCCTTACGCCTTCTGAAAGAGTAAAGCGATCGTAATTCCTTTGGTAAGGAAGGTCGAATAAAGATGTTGGCCACAGGAAAAAATCTCAAGTTAGAACATCTAGACAAAATAAGCCTTTGGAAGAAAGAAGCTGGCAAGATCACCTTTAGACGCCTGTGATAATTAGGTGATGGTTTCCCTAGACGGAAGAAAGCAACCGGAGCACAATGGATATTCAGGAAATTCAAGATTTTCTTAATACAATCAAAATCGTGGGTAATGCATGCAATCGCAGACGGGTCATTAGACTCGACGACACCTTTGATAACGATAGATCTAGATCTTTCGAGATCATGACAGCAAACAGTATTCGAAGTAGAGTTAGGAGCAGAAACAGCGCTATGATTACACTTACTATTTTCGAGGGCCCTTTTTAGTTCCTCGATTTGCTTATTCAAACACAAGTTCTCAGAGTTTGCGAAGCATGTAGTCTCTCTTCCAAAATTCGGTTCTTCTCAATAGGCGTGTCGGTCTGTCCTGCTTTATCGAGTAGATGCGCGATAATCGTCTTGAGATGCGGCGGAAGAGCATCGTCTGTGCGGAGCATATCGATAGCATCAACCAATGTAGCTTGACCGGCGTCATTAGGAGGAGATTGTGGTGGCCTCCTCTTCACCGGCCCCTGAACATGACGAGAAGAAAGAGGCGTATCCATAATAACAACAAAAGTAAGACGCAATAGGTTGACCGTTAAATGTGGCAAGCGAAAAGTCAACGAGTGACCCCCTGCCACAAGGAGCCGACGAGAAATGCAATGACTGTGAATCGATCACCTCTGACGTACGAAGTTAAAAACTTTTTCACCTGCTGCGGTGGCTTGAGTACAGATAGTAAAATACGACCCCGCCACAAGGGTACCAGCTTAGTTGTTAGAAGTCGACGTCGAGAGTAGCCTTCGGCTAGCCTTGAATATCAGAAGTCGTAGGCAGGTAATAATAGCGGTAGATCGTCGAACGTCGATAAGGGTCGTGCACAGTCGACGACCAATGCGACACGACAAATCGCCGCACTGTTCGCCGCGCGCGAATGAGCACACAGCCCTGTACGAGACGACGCCGCACACGCGGTGTCCTACTCGCCGCATGCGGCAACTTCGGCAACGCAAATGGCGAAGTCAGACGCGACCAATACGACACCGGCCTCTATCTCTTATCATTGCCGTGTCGTATTGGTCGTCGACTGTGCACGACCCTATACGGCGGAGCGAAGCGCGGGACCAGCCGCTCAGCGCAAAGACACGCAGCAGAATCAATTCTTGTGATGTTAATTTCTATCATAGAGGCATGCACTTGTTGAAGAATCGTTGGGAAAGATGTGCAGAATCGAATAGCTTTTATATCGATGAATATAGTTGTGTTTAAGCCGAGATGTGATAGTTTGAAGATAGACGTCCGTTTCGGAAATTACTTTTGCAACAACCTAATATTTTGTGAATGTCAAAGGCCGTCGCCATACTCACGACGGCAACGGTCGCAGCGAAGCTAAAAAATGCATGGCTCGCCTCTATAAAGCACTGCAGCTGGATTTTTTGTATGCTGCTGTGTGCGGGGACTCGGGTAGTTCACCACAAGGGCAAAAAGGACGGTGCGAATCCTCTCAGGACAGTACTGTGGCCTTCGTCGCAGCTAGCTGCGACAGGTGTCGCAGCTGGCTGCAACTCCTGCTACAGTACTGTCCTGAGAGGATATGCACCGTCCTTTTTGCCCTTGCGGTAAACTATCCGAGTCCACGCACACAGCAGCATATAAAAAACCCAGCTGCAGTGCTTTATAGAGGCGAGCCATGCATTTTTTAGCTTCGCTGCGACCGTTGCCGTCGTGAGTATGGCGGCGGCCAAAGGGGATCAAGGCCGATCAGCATACCCTAGCCTTTACCTTGCCTTCTCTGAGTGGTCATGTACTAACCCAGTTTTGAGCCCCAAAAGAACACATTGTGGTATTGAATGTTTGAAAATTTTACAGGTGTCCGTTTTAAACATTGATGACCTAGACTGGACATTTGTTCGCACGAGATACGGTAGAGAAGGATTTGTACCAGCCAATTACCTGGACAGTTCTTCGTGAGTTCAATGTTAAATATTCTTTTCACAAGCAGTTCCTCCATTTATATCCAAGTATTTCAGTACCAACACGATGGCGAGACGTATGAGCTCGGAAAGTCAGCATCTGCTCGTGATCGAAGACTTTTACGGTCAACACGATATGGACATCTCGGTGAAGGAAGGCGAATGGATCAGGGTGATATCTAGCCAGGTCAGCTGTTAAAGTCAATGCATTCTGGATCACCAAATATACTGATAAAAGGTAAAGGAAAAGGTGTCGGCATTGATCAGTCCGCTAAGGACGGGCCACGCATTCGTCTTCCATTCCGAATCGCAGAGGCATTTGAATGCGTATTTGGTCTACACAACGACCAGTGCCCAGATTCATCACTGGTAAACCCCCGATAAACCCCGAGATATAGCCCGAACGGCGCTCACCTTTGTCTACTTATCCTAAACTTCCTAAGTTGAACGCAATCTCTCATCGACTCTGCCGTCCGATTCTGGCTGCGTGGTGGTTTCGGAAACCGCTCGCCCATTCATGAATCTGGGCCCAGTGGGGGCCAGTCGCTGTAGCAAATCAGTATCTTCACCTTCTCAGATAAGTACCGGTAACAATTTACCTGACCCCGTAAGGATGGTAGGGGGCGGTTACCCTGTGCGAGGATCCATCGCTTCACAGTGTTGACGCCAGTAGTGCGTTTTACCGCTGAACCACATAATACTGATAAGTAACTAAATCCCTATCATTTTTCAGAAAGACGGATGGATGTGGGTACGTCGTCTGAGAAACGGAAAGGAAGGTTTCCTTCCATCACGAGTGGCAATATTGGCTACAAATGTCTGATCGTCGCTTATTAACATTTTTTTAATGTGCTAACATCGAGAATTTTTCTGAAAATTATGTGCTTACAAATCCATTCCTCATGAATACATATTGTACTGTTTGCGACAAATAAAGAGGGTCTAAATGGAAGATTATCGATTGAAATCTCGAAATATACTAAACTGTTTAAGACGGAAACACAGCCAACAGCAGCAACAACAACAAATGTAAAATCGCGCCGCGTCGCGACCAATGTAGGACTGACGTCATGTGAGTGGCGTGTAGTGCGAAGCGTGTGGCGTGTAGCCGGGTAACTCGTCCGAATCTGGTTCGCAACTGCGGCCGACGCGCAGTGTGCAGGTGGAATGAGCCGTGCCTTCGTCAAGCTGCAAACAACAAGTATATTTTCGAATCTGCCACCTCCCCCGTCCTACTTTGACCCCTTCCTTCAACCAGCACCCTCTCTTCAGTATACCTTACCCTCTATCCTGTTTACAGCACTAAACACGCCAGAACATGCTGATGCCAGCTCGATATAGGCGAGCGTCCAGAGTTGGCGCCGGATTCATTTGCCACTATACATTTCCTTATCTCTCGACGATCATATCTTATCTGTCTTATCATAAATCTGAAGATTCTGGTTTTCGTATATTGCTCTATGCGGTACGCAATTGCACACCTTGTGCATTGCATTGCGGAAAAAATCGATTGACGACCGTTCATACTTGACAGCGGACATCTTACATATCCTTGCCCGATTCTCTCCAAACTTCGATTGTGAGGTTGTTCCAAAAAGCATACGGTTTCTGACTCATTAAATCATTTCTTTGTTCAAAAAACTCGGATTTAATTATTCGGTTTCTCCCATGAGGCAGGCGAGCAGCGACTTCAACTATTGATTGGTATGACTTGCACTTCATCGCCGCTGCATGATCTATGTGTAACGGTAGGACTTCATGAAGATTGGCTTTGGTCTTTCAGTCTTTGCCTCCATTTCCGATTCTTTCCTTAGAGAAAAGTAGCACAATGCACGTTGGGGAGAAAAGTAACTGGTTCGGCAAAAGTGCAGGAATGAATGGTGATTAACCGTAGTGATCAAAACCACCGATCGACCGATCAGTTTACGTCGTCTTGCGAGCCGTCGGTTTGTCTTGCGGCTTCGATTGTTCGCTGTTCTATACCAGTTATTTTAAGCCGAGTCTTGTACCGTGATTTGAACAATCTTGCTTAGATAGCCGCGCATTCTCGCATTCTTCCTTGCAATTTCATTTCAGAAAAAAAATAAACTCCTACTACACTATAGTGAATCTAAAAAGCTTGTCAGTCATGTTAATCTTCTGTTCCGTTGTTAATCTTCTTCATTCGGTTTATGTACTCTACCGTGGATGTCTAGTTCACGTGAATAAATAGAATAAAAATGAATATGATTAGTTAATTTTAGTAATTCGCGAGGAGAATCCACCAAGGTTTCATAAAAATTACCTGCACTATGTCTGTGTCTCAATGAAAAATGAGTTCGTATCTCTGATGCTCAGATTTTCTCCTGTTATGGTGTTCTTCGCGAATTTGACAATATCCGCTTGCGCCACTTTATTTTCTGTATTAGAAGTTGTAGTTGGAATGGATGGCGTGAAATATGGAACAAACCACAAACCACCACGGCAAATAGCCATTCGACCTCCGCCGATTATTCTGGAATCTAAACAGTTGGTGAGTCAACGCTTCAATTATATTCACTGTGAATGATTGCAGTGTTTGTTATAATAATTTTCGTTGAATTTGTTCGGGTTACGAGCTTCGATTGAACCTTGTGGATTCTTTGCATCGAGTGCAGTGTCATTGAAGTCGAGCGCTAAATTAGATAATGTTTTCCTTATTCATTTATTACATGAACAAGCCATGTGCAATGGTGATAGGATGAATAAAACGACAGGCAGTCAACATCAACATTAATCCCGTTCCATCATTTTGAACGTAAGTTCGCAGTGAACAAGATTTGTGGATTGAAAATGGACTCTCTGTTTCGTTCATTAAATTATTGCAATAATTTTGTCTCAACATATCTCCAACTTCTAAAATTCGTGTATTTTCGGAAACAAGAAGTGAGAGCAGTGCAATTTTTCATATTTCCCGTCTTTACAGAATATTTCTAAAGACATCGGAAGCGTGATGGAATCATTCTTTTCTCCAAATATTTCTGCAGCCTCGTGGGGTGGTGACAGTAACTACGATCAAGTCGCACGAGAAACTCGATTAGAGCCGGATTGCAGAGGTTCTCATTTTCTGTGCTGACTTTATTTATATCACCTTCTATCCTATACTTTGTACCTTATAAGTTATATCCAACAGATTTATTAATCAGCCTTTCAGACCCATATGCCTATGGTAATTCACAGCTGCACGCTAGACGAAGTGCTATGTACACTGCGCCAGATAATGAGAGACCAAATATGACACTTGGATGTTATCCCTATCGTCCGAGCCCTATTTATACTCCGATCTTCAACAATTTGGTAAATTCTTCAAGCATTCAGGCATAGTATAATATATAACTCACCGTCCGCACAAGTCATTTTGTCCTGGGAAATAGGTTTTTGGGGAAAATACACTAAAATCTTTCGTGGATAGAAATTTGTAGTTGTAATATGATCTTTGAAATGTTCCCGTCAGTTTTCTCCTGCTGAAACAGCTGAAATTGTTCCACTAAATAATGTGTGCCGATTACCAGTATAGTGCAATGAAATTTCACAGGATTACATATCTCCGCCGTCCATTATCGTCAACGAGACTTGTGCTCCAATGCCAGATGTCCCAAGGGGTGGTTGTCAGGTGAGTGCTCATACATGATTTTCTTTTTTATTTCGTTCTACTTTTTGTGCTCTATCCTCTTCCAGCGATTGGTACGGAATAAGTGAATCGTGTTTTTCATACTCTCTTTTCAGTGAAGCCAAAAATTTAATGTTATGGTGGTAATGATACCCCTTCAAAATTTTTAGATTAAGCCCTACAAACGACAGTCGAGAGAACTTTTAAGGAATGTTTTTAGGAGTATACTTCTCAAATGGGAAGACGGTGCGATGATTGGTATCACCACAGTGCTGGACGTTACAGAAGATGTGGGCAGTTTTATGAGGACAATCAGTTCGCGGCTCCACCCGGCTGCGTTACACCCGGTGATTTTCAATATTTCCATTCCTGATATACATTTAAACGTTTATTACATGTTAATAGAACATGTATAATACTCAAATCATGCAAGACTAAAACCAATAACCACACAACACTGTATAAGTTATAAAAAGCAATGAGAAGCAAAATGTATAGCTAGATAAAAGGCAAGAAAGCACTGTTAAGATAAGACTCTAATGTCACATAATATAAGAACATTGGCTTAGGAACAATTGAGGCGACCCTTGGGGTGCTTGTCTAGAACATTGTAACATTATGATATTAATACATATTTTCTAGTTATACAGTGCGTAGTCTGTACTGCATCAACCATATTTCTTACATTTATCTCATATCTTATATTTCAATATTTCTTGTGAATTTGGAAAAGGTCTATTTTAGATGTGTTAATAGATAGATCCATCGCCAAATGTTAATGGTAAAATCTGTCAAAGCAAAACTTTGTGTCCGAAATAGCACCACAGTGACGTAAATCGTGATTCGTCAACTGGCGTGGTTTATTTATTCTACTCGTGGTTTATTTGAGGTTTATGATTGTTCGAGGTCTCCACGCTTTTGCCGCGTTAGTGGGGTGTGTGAGACCCTGCGAAAACCTCGAATAAACCTTGGGTAAACCCCAGAGGGTTGATGACTCAGGGCTTGATCATCATTTGGAACACTCACCCTGGTAAAATGTTAGACGTCCTATAAACATCTAGCAAACCCTGCCGCCGTCCATAAATGTGGCCTCTGCCGTAAACGTTACATGTATAAATTGAAGTTTACGATATACCCTGCCGCCGTCCATAAATGTCAGCGGTGGCCTCTGCATTTTAACTGCATCCTTTCGAATGTCGTCCGTAAACGTTACATGTATAAATTGAAGTTTACGATATACACAATACGAAAAACACAAACCATGGGTATAGTTAACGTTCGGAACATTACAGCATCGTCCGAGGGCTATTCGTCAGATTGCTCGTGGGCGAATAGGAACGTTGGCGACGGCTACGTGGATCATCCACATCACACCCGTTGTCCGACCGACTATCACAGTTTCGTACCTGTCGGAAGCCCTCTGGGCGGCTCTCCTAACATTCCTCTCCCACCACCCGCCTACGCAGATGTGCCGCAAGAAGAAACGTTTTTTGCCTCACAAGACCCATATCAGACTCAGAGCAGTGATGTCAGCGGTAAGTCACCAGGAAACTGATCTATTTAAACCTCTTCAGGTTGTTTTTGCACATCTTCATCAAATTATATTGTTTTTCCCAGATTTCTTCTCACAACCAGCAAGCGCCTCTGGTTCAACCTCTCCGGAATGCTCACCTCGGGCACCGTGAGTTTCTATGATTGCCATTGTTTCCTGCCGTCTACTGATAATCGATACCTTTCGTGCTAGTTAGTGATATTTGCTGATGCTTCGTCCTCAGCACTCACCCATCTTCACTTACGTTTACTACTCTTTTCTTGTAACCTGCTCTTTTTATCAATTACGTCAACTATTTTATTATACCAACTGTATACGACTACGAGCATCGTTTGATTTGTCACTTTTTTGGTTGATGTAGTAAATACGCGTGTATTAAATACATTCCAACACAATATATGAACTTTTGAAATCGTTGAATCCCTGGATCTGCTTTTGAGTCACATTGGTTAATTGTAAATTTTAAATTCAAAAAAACAACTTGTCTCTTTATTATGCTCTGTGGTAACCACAGCTTATATGACACTGTCTTATCTTAGTCGTTGATGAGAAAATGAAAATGTTGCTTGAACAACACCAATTTTCAGCCAAGACGACGACGTTGGCAACCTGTCGTTATCCAGCGAAAAGCAGTCACCGTTCGATGCCCACATTGTGTCACAACATTTAAGAAATATTAGCTACCAGATCCCTCAGCACCCAGTGAGTTATGCTTTTAAAATAATTCGATTTCTAATTTTGAGTACTTCCGATACGTGTTTGTTTCGTATTCTGTGGACGATTTTTCAATGTATTTTGCGTTTCCCTTCCCAAAACATTCTGTTTAATTTTTGTCACAGAATTTCGCTCCTCCGAGCTCGTCTCTGTCCGGCAGTCCTCTAGCAAAGCGTGGGCGTTTCTCTCCGCTTATCGATGCAACTAGTCCAGGTATTGTCCGACCTTTCCGATTCTCATGAATCTGTTCTCTTTGGCAGATATGAGGTCTGCGGTAGAAAATAAGTTCATGTAAAACTTTTATTGAAAATCAAGTTTTTTTTTACTCTTGATAGTTTACTGGTACCGAAGAGTTTCCCATATTCAACGTTCACAGGTCAGTAACTATAACGGTTGACCTCCTATTTTAGGTCGATCAGTTTGTGCTCCCAGTTTCGCCACTTTTGAACGGTATCACAGTGAATACGCAAAAGATGTAAGTTCTGAGTCCCAGAAGTTGTCCTCATTTTTCTTCTTTTTCATTAAAGTATGGGGTTCATGGAACAAGTGCTTTTACGGATTCGAAGAAAAAGTATTTTTTTGATAGGAGTTACGAATTTACTTCAGTAATCTGCTCTTGGATCAGCACCTTTAGACATATGAATGGTTGCGACATCGAGAAGTTACAAAGCATGCGATTGGTGTAGCTTTTATGGATGCCCAAAAGAAAGACGGAGCGTCATGGGGTGATCGGAGGGCTGTTGTAATAAGGGCATTGGTGGAGATGAAAAAGAGGAAGCATACCCTGGTGAGGATTTCGCTTAATTTGTTTCGTGGTAGCGTTAACAATCTTCTAACGTCTGACTGCAGGAAGCTACTCATCTCGGTGCGTATATATTGGACAAGTGCTTGGATTCGTTTCATGTTGTCAAAACCTCCCTCTCAGATGTTTGTGCTGTTTCGATGGTCCTTGGGACGTAAGTTGTTCATCCATGTCGCTCGAATAAATTACTTATTGTTATAGTTTGTTTTTATTGTTTATTGGCACTAATAACTTGGATCAGTGACAAAATACTAATTTTTTTAAAGGAAGATGGAGGAGTACGAGTCTCTCCGACCTGGTAACGTAGACGGCCTCTGCGGTGCTACCGCAGACCGGGCCCGTCTGTGTGATATCGAAAAACGCATTGTACATCAAATGAGAGATGGGCTGTGCTTCACAACTCCTCTGGTTTTCGCCTACTATATGCTTGCTGAATTAGGATGCGATGCTGAGCAGATTCGCCTAGCACAGGTGCAAGAAATAGCTTTATTTAAATGGCTTTATTGTAGATGGGTGATTTCGTTTGTTTCAGTATATTCTGAATTTGGCTCTTCTTGATTCGGCATTTCGCGACGAAGGCGGCCCAAGGGTGGCCCATGCGGCTGTCTGTATCACTTCTGCCATAGTTTGGCATAAGAATGTAAGTTGTTTTTACCCTTTGGATCAATTTTGTGCTTAATTTTTTACGACGATTCTCCACGCTCGTAATTGCTTTGTCGCATGCTTACCCTTGATATTTGTAGTTCGTTAGTAGCAGCGTATACTATATAAGGCTATTGGTTGATTGATATTCGTACACTACGTAAGCACGTAGGCATTCGAAACCTTACATATACCTGAATCCATTCGCATGGTCATTTTAGACAATTACCTATTCATGAAGATACATAAAAGTAAAAAAGGTAAAAGGACGACGTTGATCACTCTCCTGAAGACGCCGCATTCGTGTTCCATTCAGAAACATTGAGCCATGGTGAATGCGTTTTTCGCCTATACAATTACCTTCGCTGCCAGCCGCTAAACTAAGTCAGGGTATTTGCCTACCCAGACAAGTTTGGTACCAATTTAACCATCACCGGAGGGATAGAGGGCTTGGTTAGCCTGGGCAGGGATCGATCGCTAGATCGAGCGGATGTTAGCAACACCGCTTACCGCTGTACTACGGGAAGTTAGTTAGTTACCTAAGAATCAATCTTATTGAAGCTCAAAGTTATTGAACAAAAAGTATATACTTTCGTGAGTATATTTAGCACGTCAGTTGTCATTTAGAGCAACAATCTATCGGAGAAGGATGCGTTGTTGAAAGCGGAACATGGACTGTTTGATTTGACGAAATTTTCCGCGGGCAGCACCCGTGATGTTATGCGCAAACTGGTGTTGGAAATGGATCGCGTAAGTTTGGTCTTTTTTCGCAGTGTTAATGTTTTGAATACTCTAGTCATATGTCTTGAGAGCCACAGATAGAAGCCACTGGGGATCCTTATTCAGGCGGTTCGTGAGAAGCATGCTGTATTGGTAGATTATCTGTCTGAAGATAACAGACGTGTGTGCTTTTGCGAAGTTTCTCCAGCTCTGTGGAATGTTCTTTATGGATCAAATATGACACTAAATGCCAGGTAGGCATACTTTACCTGAGAGAAGTGAATCTCTTCGTCTCTTGGATTCGTCTCTTTTTCGCCGTAGATTCGTATAGTATCTTTTCAGTTTTTAAATTGGCGCATGGATCTCGATTCTTGTCATCATTAGCGAAACCGGTTATTATTTGTTGTGTCTATAGTTCTTTGGCAATTCGATGGTTGTGCTGGCTACTTAGCTGGCTTGATGTTGTTGACTGCTCTTCAGATTTTCTTTCAAACGTACAATATTGTGATCTTCTCAGTTCATGTGAGTTAAAGTGTTCTAATAGGTGAAAATTGGAGATCTTTTACAAGAACCAGCACTTCTCAGTTCCATATGAAAAAGAGATTGATATTCAAAATCTAGATATTTTATACAGCGGACTTTATATTTGTATTGTTACGGTGTTCTAGGTGTTTAGTGGTTGTCAGTTGTTCAAACAGCTCGTTCACAACCAGATTGTTTTTGTTCGCTGCAAACTAAGGAATATCCTTTCACCTTTTGTTGTCGTCTTTTAACATGATGTTCCTTGTTGTATTTTGCAGTGTATTGAATAAATATTAAAACCTATACATAAAGGTTGCAGCTCGCCTGCAGCGCAGAAGCATTGTGGAGGATGAGGTAACTGACAAGTGACTCTCAGCAGGCCAGTGGCGGCTTGACACACATCCAGAGACCAGAGAAAAAGAGCATTGTGTGAATTTCATAAGACACCTCTCCAATGCTCTGTATATGACTTCTTTGAGAAGCCTGTAGCTGACTTCGCAAAACTCTTCTAATAGGCTCTTCTGTACGGCACACTCGTCGTGTACCTCGTAATAACGCTTTCCGGACATGAAGAGACAGCGGTCGAAAAATAAGTTTACTAGTGGAATCAACGACACAAAATAAGTGAAGCCAAATAAATGCGGATATAACAGTACAGCGTAGAATATCAAGTGTGAAACTGAAGGACCGGGTCCACGAAGGGCCTCCGAAAAAGAAGAACAACGTCCACACAGGAGTACGGAGAGGGGTCCAGCAGCTGGGAGCACGGGTCCACGGAGGGATCCAAACTCGAACACAGATCTGAAAATATTCAAACCGCCCCTTTATGAAGCCTTCCCACGTTCAAAGCACTTCACCCTTTCGCAACACTTTTTCCCACCAGAGCTAGACTAATGACTCATCGGCATTTTGAATCGTACTGTAGTCTGCTACATTCTGCCCTAGAGCGCCCCCTCTTGTGTGGAACCCTCTCTTCACGGACATGGCTCTTCCCGTTCCTACTTAAAGCTTCCTCATGGAGAACAGGATGGCGGACATATTGTGCTGTTCTTGAGAATTTAGGAGTACAACCACAATCTATCGTCGATAGAGCTCCGTGAGCTAGGACCACGTCGTCATAGACCGCCGTTGTCATCACCACTCTCATTGCAGCAACGGTAGATATACGAAGCGGGTGATATGTCTTTTGAGTATTCCCTTGTGATTAGGTGGCGGCATTGGTGTCTTCGAGACTACCGGTTGGTTCCATTTCTTACTCAACCACTGTCCAACTAGGTGAGTTCTGCTCGTGGTGAATGAAAGGACACCCAGCGAGCACAAAACCTGTTGCGGAGTGCAGCCGTCTGCGTTGGATGCGACGATGCATAAAGAATAGCTCTAACCTATCGGAAACTAATAAAATTTCAGATAGCTTCGAATGGGAGACAAAAAAGACGGTGACAGTTTCTTCTGCGTACAATTGCTCCTACTCATTGGAGTTCTTTTCTAACAATGATTGATATTCAGAAAGAACCCAGGCATCACCTTCATATACGAGCACAGATGAGTCGCTTCCTTCATTGGACAAGTGAGCAGATTCACTAAACCTCACTAATTTTCAAGTCGTTGCTACAGATGACGAGGCGTATATCGCAATTGCTCCGTTACTTTCGTGCTGTTGAGGATGAATCAGGCGTTAGGTTAGCGTACACTGAAAAGAACATATTGACTGTTGGCGTACCACATACGCTCAGCACCGAGTGACAGAGAGTTTAAAGGCCCCTTCACATTCAATTGTTGCACTAACGCAATGATGGTGAAGCATAGGAACGGAGCAACACAGTGTTGGCAGCGCTGCTGTCGATTTCAGGCTTCCATTGATGCAGTGTTGCATTCGCTTGCAGCAGCGATATCAGTAGGTAGGGAATGACCTAGGTGATTTCGTGCCGCCGCTGCAAAAGGGTACGTAAATTGTGTGGTCACGTCTGTGAAGGGATAGCATACCACATCCTATTGCACGGCGGCGCAAAAGGCGCATCAGTTGCGGATTTCGCGTTCCCTCTTGTTACTACTCTTCTTCGGCTTTCTGGTACAGTAGTGTGAAAAGGCCCTAAGAGTTCACACTCTCTATGATCAGAATTCAGCAGAGATCTAGGGAACAACCCTTCGGTGTTACTAGCGAAGGCGGATAAAAGGTAACGGTAAGGTGTCGGCGTTGGTCAGTCCGCTGAGGACGCGCCGCCGCCATCGTATTCCATTCAGAATCGTAGAGGTATGGTGAATGCGTATTTGGTTTATACAATGACTTACCGGAGCCAGCCGCCATATTAAATCAGCGTCTTTACCTTCCCAAGCAAGTCTGGCACCAATTTATCCGACTCCGAAGGCTTGGTTAGCCCGGGCCGGGATCGATCGCTCGACCGTGCGGCTGACAGTAGCCTCTTTACCACTAACCACGCCGAAGGCGGGATGAATGAAAAACATTTGTACAATCAGTGGATGTAAGTCCGGTCACTCTTTCAAGAGAAGAAGGGTCCGTGGTCTCATCACTACACAACCACAGCACTTTTCAGCACAGTGTTGTGGAGCAAATTAGACGAATATTTATTAATTGTATTAAAGTTTAAGAATATTCGAAAAAGAGATTCAAATAGGAATATTTGAATGTATAAGATTATGAATAGGCAGTGTTCAAGATATCGCAGCTATAAGGTGTGTTTAGGATCCGATTCGACGACCACATTGTAACCATTACTGATCCAGAACCGAAGAAAGAAAAAGGCAGAAGGGTAAAAAAGGACGGTCGGTTTTGTTTCAGCCAACTCCCTGTGATCGCGCATGATTCATTTGAATGTTGATACAATATGGCATCATTATTGTTGGACACATTACACAGTACATCTTCCAATTTCAAGTGTGGTTCAAACGACTGTTCACTTTAGAAACGCCGCCAGAAACGATCATAACATCTGAAACTTTCGAAATCGGAAGAAACTCCGAGGAACTCATTCTTATCGATTCACCTAGGTAAGTGATAATCTCGTGGTCAAACAACAAGAGAAAACGGGGAAGGAGAAGAGAAATAGGTTCTATAGATTCGTGCCATTGTACGTATCAGCTAATCAAGCTTTTTGATGTTTGTCGTTTCGCAGACAGAAAGAGAAACGTAAGAAAAGGAAGCGAAAACAGCGGATAGGAACAAAGGAACGTGTGGCTGCTGGTGAACAACGGCTGGACACAAAGGAACGTGTCGCCGCTGGTGAGTTTGGTTAGCGCTTTTTCCTAAATACAGCATTCTATACTACTAGTCTGGACCAGCATAGCCAACGCCTATTACCTCACTACTAGTATTGCTCCGACCTCGTCTATAATTGCATACGAGACAAGTGTTAAGAGTAAGATTCTAGGAATGGTGGAGCCAAAAGGTGAAGTGAAACATTCAAACATCATTGTGATACATGACGATGTTAACAACCAACGAAATGTGAATGAGCCGTCTTAAGCTGTGGTGGGAGCTATTTATGTTTTCCGACCTCACAGACGGGAATCAGGTCTACACTGCGGTGCAGAAAACCTGCATGCAATGCTGCTCACGTGCCTGCTCCACGCTGAAACGTCAGTCGGATATCACCAACGGCATTGGGTAGAAGGGATGAGCCTCAGCCAACGACTTTATTGAAACATCGTCTCAATGCACTGATCAATTACGAAATGAAATATAAAAATGACATATGTTCTAAGCATTTCGGTCGACTGAGGCATGGGTATAAATGATACTTCCGTACAATGTCCTACCGTAACCATGTAGATGGTGCTAGTCCAAGAAACGTTTGACGACATGGGTTGCGCTCGTCCAAAATACCTGAATTATGTGTAAAATCTATTATCACCCTCTCAAGTAATCTCTCTGCGAAGTTGCGCAAAAGTTGGGACACCTAGTACCCAGGAATGTCTTTTTTAAAGAACTGGTCCAGCGTAATACGGTCCCAATACGGCAGTAGCATGGTTTCGGAGGACTAGCCTGCGACAACATTCAGTATCACCTGTATCACCTGTCATCTCGTTGTTCATCGACTTGCTCGAGCGCCCGCCAGTAATGTCTCCATTCATCCCCGTCGCGTGCCAAGGTAGACCGGTTGGTCCCTCTCGCTCAAGGAACACGAAGAGTATCGAATTGATCGTCCGGGAATTCGACGAAGAAGTCCGACCAGCGCAAAGGTGGGCGACCTGGTGTTCTTCTGACGTCCCGCGGAATCCAGTCAGTAACGGCTCTCGTCTCACAGTCGTCACGGAATCGCATTACAGATCCGCCCCACCTGATCTTCGACTGTCGACGTAGCTCGGAGCTTCGTATGCAGTCTCTCGACTGGATGAAGCGAGCCACTCCGAGCAGCCTTCTTCCTATACTTCGTTGTGCGACGCAAATCGCAAGCTCATCCTGCTTACGTAACGCCCAGGATTCTGAAGCGTATGTCAGCGCAGGAAGAACCGCGCAGTTGAAGAGATGGGCGCGGAGTCGGATGCTCTTCGTCTCCCTCACTACTTTTTCAACGCTCTTGAGAACGTCCCAAGTCGCTTGTTTGCCCAGCTCTGGACTTAAGTCGTTGGTCATGTTTCGACTTCCCGACCCATGTAACCATAGCTGGAGCACTCAGAGATATTCGTTCCGTTGAGCGAAAACGGGGCATCAGTAACGAATCCGTTCCTCATAAACATCGTCTTCGTCAAGTTTAGCTGCAAGCCGATCTTCCCACACGCATGATCGAAGTCGGCCAGCATGCGTTCTGCCTGGGTGATGGATGGTGTTATGAGTACGATATCATGCGCAAAACGATGATGGTAAAACTGTCGGCCGTTGATTTTCACTCCCATGTCGTCCCATTCTAGTGTTCGCATGATGCTCTTCAGAGAGGCGTTGAACAACTTCGGCAACATGGTATTACCTTGGTTTACACCTCTCTTAACGTTGATAGGAACGTTGTTGTAAAATGGTGTGATCACGGTCGTGAATCCTTTGTGAAGCTCATTGAGGATCTTCAAGATCTTCACGTACTGAGTGGAGACGCCTTGTTTGCACGGAACCTCTATCACCGCTTCCGTTTCGACAGAATCGAAGGCCTCCTTGAGATCGATTAATGTGTGGCATGGCGGCGTCTTGTACTCTCGGGACACCTTAATGAGCCTGATCACGGTGTGGATATGATCGATTGTGCTGAACCCTCTTCGAAACCAGGCTTGCACGGCTGTCCTTCATCTACCGTTCGGTCGATCATGTTCAGAATGACACGTGTGAATAACTTGTAGACTACAGATAGCAAGCACATGGGGCGATAGTTGCCGACGTCGTGCGGGTTTCCCTTCTTCGGACATAATTCTTGTGATGTTCAGCAAGGAGGATTTAGTAAGAAGAAAGAGCGCAGCTCCCCCACAGAGCTTCGAACCTCACATTTCATCAAGCCAATAAGAGCAAAGGTCGGGTAGAAGAGCTGGACCTTAGGTTCTGGACCATTAGGTAAATCGTCCAAGGAGGACTTCGAACCACATCCAAAGACACCAAAACTGCTGATCTCGCTCCGAATTTCGTGACTGCTCTGAATCCGCAACCACGATCACTTTCAGGCGGAGTCAGTGCGAAGGCACTAGCTGCTCAGGTGGAAGTGGAAGACAGCAGTAAGGCGGCACCTCTTGAATCTCAATAGTATGTGACTGTTTTTGAATTGTTACGCTTCCTGCTTAGATTGTCAAAATTATGATAGTACGTAGGTATAGAGTGGACAGTTTGCATCACGTGCGAAAAGGTTTGAAACAACGCGTTGCTTTATTGTTCATAGGAGTGCACAGAGTTAAAGGAGATCCCCACTGATACTAGTTGCAGTTTGAATGACAATACATACTCAAGTACTAGGAAGATAATTAGGCCATTTTATATCAGTTTGTAGCGCCTGTTCAATGACACATAAGGTTAATTCATTCTCATTGCAGCATACGCATAGGAGATCGATTATTCTCCAGAGAAGAGACAAATCAACTAATAAAGAAGCTCAGAGATATAGGCGGCGATAAAAGTATGTAAATGGCGGGAGGTCCAAAAGTCAACTTGCTTGATCTTGACGTTCAATTCTTTGCTTAGCATAATACTGAACCTATATTTATTTCACCTCACTTGCGCCTTTGTTTAGGTTTATTTTTTCTCGTGGGTATTGAGTCAAGGATGACACATACTTTGCGTACTCACAAAATAGAATTAAGTGAAAACACTGCTTATAGGAGCAAATGACCTCGCCAAACAACGACAGTTATGACTTCACTGTGCGCGCTCATTCTCGTGGATCATTCCACGTTCCCATCCCCGGCGGATGGTGGTCTCGCAGCGAACGTCGCGCCGCCACCGCCGCACGTTTTGCTGCCGATTCTTCATGAATTTATGGTTACAGCCTTGATTTATCATCTAGCATGAATGGGTGGTCAGCCATGCTAGAGAGTGAATGAAAAAGGAAAATGGTCGATTTGCATCTTTTGCATGTCTTCGCGTCGCGCGCTCACTAAACTGGGCGTCACCCAGGCCTGCGCCAATGCGTAGGGCTAAACCCTTAGGTCCGTTTATGTGTTTATCTCTGTGGTCGCCGTACGCTCGTCTATCTACTCGCACTGTCCTCGTCATCTCACTACGCCTCTTCCCACACAAGCGCCTCCTCCGGAGTCTCACACGCGCGTCTGTGCTGCAAAGCACCGCGTGAAAGATACTAGGTTGTCCGATAAGCTCTTGCGATTCTTGTAACAATTTTCAAAGCTTTGCAAATTTTGGCTGAACCAATCACCGCCCATCTTTGTCGATGACTGTCCTCCATCGATTCGGTAGGGATTGGGTGCGGTGACAGCAGAAATCCGGAAGTTTGATTCAAAGAAACGGCGAAGGGACCCGTTCCCAGTTGGATCTCGTAAAGAAAGCAGTTACGAAGATTAATCTTCGATGAATCCATAGCGTTGTAATCAACCGGCTGATATAAAGCCAAAATGTTCTGCAGACATAAGCTAACCTTTGACCACTTATATACCCTACTGCTGAATCGAAAACACGTGTCAACCAGGAACGCCAGGTCGAAACACAAAATCGCAAGAACTTATTGGGCAACCTAATACATCGCACAGGAGGAACACAAGGATCCGCAGTTACCGCATTGAGTACCTCAAACGAGAAAGTCCACGCCTATAAAATGGGCTCATCCGTGGGACCTTCCCGCACAAGTTCCGTTACCCATAGTGACTAAATAGGTAGCTGGCTGCCTCGTAGGTGTTCGTTTTGTGGTTGTTGTTCGCAATATTTCTTGTGTTATTCACATGTTACATGTTTGCTAAATGACGGAGGAAGATTCCTGGTTTCCACGTACTACCTTATTTAACGTGCATTGTTTTCTTACACGCAATGGTGTTGAAGTACCGAGGAATTCTGATGGAATAGTAGTATTAGTACTTTCAGGGAAATATCGTTCCTCGGAGCCTTCCTCGGCAAATCGAAGCCTAAGGCATGATTTTTTGTAATAAATTATCTCCTCAGGAGCTGTGAACCTTTAAATAGATGGAAATTAAATGAATGGAATTTTAGGAAAGAAATCCCTAGTAGAGGACCGAGCAGAGAACCACTTCGTTTCGATCAGAAACCGCTAGGTACGTCGAACTGCTTTCCGTATGAAGTTGTACAATTTTATATACTTTTACTTACGGCGCAATAATACCGCTGTCTACTGCACATTTCGCTCTTCTACCGCCTGCTCCATGTTTGTTTTAATATGACAGGGCTCGCGACCTTTGCGAGACATATCCCAAAGAAAACTATTTCCTTCACCCACTGCGCGTTTGTTCCATAAGCTGTCACGGTCTCTTGCTTCGCCTGCATATAGGAGACTGATTGTAACGCTTCGATCTGAGGATGCGGATAACCTGCATTATTCAGTTCCACGGCCAAATTTCAATCGGATCGATAGTTGCCGGACCTCTAGATGCAACTCTCCGCAGGGAACAAAGGGGATGCCAAGGCGGGTTAACCATATGTTGTAGCATTTGTATTGGTTTTCGATGCCGATCAACATAGTAGTGGATAACGGCTTAGCAAAATGTTGAGGAACAACTATCCGTCTTTAAACTTAGTGTTTAACGTTAGTAGCAGTGAACGAGAAACCTATGTTCCGCACGAAAGCATTGGAGATGGTCTCGATATACAAGGTACAAGACCAAGAGGACGTTCGAAACAGCGCTCGCTGGATACGATACATGTAGACCTGAAGGTATTAGGTTGGCGGAAATGTATCCTGCCACTCACTTTCATGCCACGTCAAAGTTTTGAAATTTGTTCTGGATCTTCTGCCAACCACATATATAAAGGGTAGTATGTGCTCTACAAACCGCTATATTCTCGTGTTGCGGTTGCACAGATATGGGTGAACAAATCATCCTCGACGGCAAGCAACTCGACTCCTATTGCTCTACGAGTTCAGGGCCCACATTCATCGTTGGTAAACCCCGATAAACCCCGAGATATAGCCTGTGAACGCGCGCACATTTCTCTACGTATCCTGAACTTCATATGTTAAACGCAATCTCTCATCGACTCTGCCGTCTGGCTCTGGCTGCGCTGCGGTTTCGGAGACCGCTGCTCCGTTCGTGAATTTGGGCCCAGGAAGCACGCCAACGCAAGAGATGCGGCAAGAAACATATGCGAGGCAATGGGTCCGTTCACTGTGTCCTACGAGTGAACGGACCCATTGCCCAAAAGTGTGGTTCCGCAAGTTCAAGAATGGCGACTTCGACTTGACCGAACAACAACGACCAGGTCGGCGGACTGTAGTGGAAGAAGAGCGCCTTCTGGAGTTGATTGAGGAGGATTCTCAGCGCGACACTCGCATGCTGGCAGAGCAACTTCAGTGCAATCGCAGCACTGTAACTGCCCACGTGCACGGCCTTGAGAAGACATGGAGGCATGGACAATGGATACCGCATGATCTGACCACCCATCAATTAAGTGAGGAAAGACGCATGCATGAAGTTTTTGACTTTACGTCAGAATTTCGCATGGCTCGACAACATGTTCACATGTGACGAGAACTGGGTCCTTTATGAAATAGCAAACGAAAGCGCCAATGGCTAGGACACGGTCAGTCAGGAGTTCCAATGGTAAGGAAAATCCTCACGGTCAGAAGACAATGCTGTGTGATTGGTGGAAATGCAGAGGAGTACTTCACTGGGAGTTGCTACCGGCGAATACTACTGTTACCGCCGAGGTATACTGCAACCAACTGGAACGGGTCGCTGCAGGTTTACCTGGACAACAAGATGAAATTTTCCTCCTCCACGATAACGCCCGACCACACGTTGGATAACCCAGAACAAAATTGAAAGCTTAGAATGGAATGTGCTGGCCCACCCACCGTACTCTCCAGACCTGCCGCCAACAGACTACCACCTCTTTCGCTCGTTCAATAATCATTTAGAAGGCAGAAAGTATGGTGATGTAGAATAACTCAAAATGTTCCTCACTGGCTTTTTTACTTCGAAACCTCAGGATTTCTATAGGAGTGGCATCTACAAATTACCTCATAAATGGCAACTTGTGGTCGGTAATAACGCTAAATATGTTTGTTAGTTATATGTTGTACTGAAGAAAATAAATTGATTTGAAATAAATCGCAAAAGTGGCGGGATATTTTTTCGCCAACCTAATAGGAAGAATTTATTCGGACCACGTGCGGGAGAGAGCGGTATGGCGTCAGCGAATTGGTAAAGCGGGCCCTCCGTCAAAGCGGTACAAACGTTAAAGCAGTAGAAGAAGAGGAAAACATTGGAGTTATGATGGATAAGCAAGAGTAATCCACGAATGAACGACCGCAATGAATTTCTGTCGATAACAAATGCACTTCTTGCATTTGAACCACTTTCCGAGCTATGATATGAGATGCGTCCATGGGCGAGTACATAAGAATGTGCAGCGGTTCGTTTCTTGCTTATTGCTGCTAACCAATACTAACATTGAGCATTAACCTCAAAGGTGGAAAACTGAGGCGGGTACGTTTTTTCGAGTGACATTTCTTCGGTTTCTTTTTGCAATGGGTTCGAAATTAGCGCTGTTGACAAAGTGTGCAAATCGTTCCAACTTCACATGGATTCAGTGAGAGAAAGTGAATGACTAGTTTGTGCAGGGTTCGCGTCGGAAATCATTTTATGACCGTTGACGAAGCAATGGACCTATTGCAACGGCACTTGAAAGAGAACCCTAACATGTCGGGTAAGCTGCAAGAACTATGTTTTCGTTTCGATTGACGATAAATTTTGGATTCGCGTGAAGTCTATAACTAATTGTAAGAGCTATGTGTTGTAAGAGTGTTATCAACGACTTTCTACTAGTTTTATTCAGCCCAACGTATAATTCGGCCACCAGCCGCACCTCCAAAGAAGGCGACTGCTGGGCAAGCACAGTACGTCAGCAATGTTTCCAATAAAAAAAAGAAAAAGTACCAAAGTAAAACCGGAGTCAGCAAGTTGATCCACTCGACTTGATTGACCACGTTACCATTTCATTTGTTGATTACATGATCCCGAGCTAAGGTATGGCACGACATGACGGGGTACGGTCGCCGATGATCGGCGACCGTCGCAGGAGGGGGTGTGTCCGTCGAGCCATCTCGTCCCGAGGCTGCCATTCACTGCGGCATTTTGAACGGTCCTGGAACGATTCGTACGAGTTGCGTTCCGCGATCGCCGGCGATCGATGAAGGGGATGTATAACAGCCGCCTTAGGTGTTACTGTTACTGTTATCTGCTGAGTCGAATATGATTTATGGTTGTGGTTGGTACAACCCACCTATAAAATAAGTAGCAAAATACATATGAAGTGGCTTTATGAACTATGTTTTCTTCGCATTGCTTCTGTTTACCTTGGACTTTTAATTTTTAGGTCAAAAAGGGATGGCCGCGCTACATTAAACGCAGTGGATGACGAGGACTGCAATTTCAGTCATTTGGACAGCGTCATTAAGACGGAAGATGAAGTGACAGCATTGCTTCTTTCAATTGTAATCGGCACTTTACTATTTCTTGGACTCTGTATTATAGTAGCAAAACGCGTGCAAACATAACTGTAACGAAAAAACACATACAAATGACAGTAATAAAGCGATTGCGTGTTTGTCTGTACCGTTATCACTAGAAAGATTTCCTTTTATGGAAGATCTGTGGAAGCATATCTTTCTCTTACAAAGTTTCGTGACCTAGAAATGGAAATAAAACAAAAGGCGCTCGTTCGTCATGGTCATTTTCTGTGAACGACTTCGAGAAGTTTCACGAAAATTTGCATTACTATACATAAAAGACAGCTCATTAAATTGAACGGCACTATTCCACTTAAAACTTCGCTTATGGGGTTGTTTGGGGTCCAGAACACGGATCTTCTGTCCGTTTTTCACGTGGGTTACCTCGGATCACTCATATCGAAAACTTGGGCGGTCCAGTCAGGATCACCGATTTTCCTGAAACTTGGTCTACGACGATCACGGAACTTCGGTACATCCTTGCGGCCTCCGTGGGCAGAGCTATCGGCCTTTTGCGTTGGCAACGAAACGGTGTAGGAGTCCTCTCACTATTTAATGTGCCAGTAAAACCAAAGTAGAACAGTAAGGGCCCTACATACTCGACGACGCGACGACGAGCATTCTCGTCCAACGCGGTGCCGTCGTGCAGTGCAGTGAGTTGAGTGTACTCTACACTCAATACACTGCATTGCACGACGCACCGCGTTGGACGAGAATGCTCGCGGGTTTCGCTCAAGTGCACTTACAAC
The DNA here is from genome assembly GCA_030553155.1 of Nippostrongylus brasiliensis. Lineage (NCBI taxonomy): Eukaryota > Metazoa > Nematoda > Chromadorea > Rhabditida > Heligmosomidae > Nippostrongylus > Nippostrongylus brasiliensis. Next base: position 11,493,337 of record CP130732.1, read on the forward strand.
GGCGAATTCGACGCACAAACTGCTCGTCGCCGGGTATGCAGGGCCCCCAACAAGAGGTGTGGTACGCAAAATTGTAACAGACGTGACCGCAAACTCTACGCCCCCTTTTGCAGCAGCGGTAGGGAATGACCTGGGTTATGAACAAACGAAATTTACACAGTTTATTCCGTGTCATTGTACAACACATGTGGAACGATAAGAGCAGCAAACACGACAAATTTTACACTCCATGCAGGTGGCGCTCAGCTTTACGGGACTCTGGAACAGATTCCTTCACCGAGGAAACACTTAGCTGGTTTTGCTACCTGCACCGCCTTCCGTTCAAAGTCAGCATGGTGAGTTGCTTCCCGAGTAATTCTGCCTGGATGGTGAGCTTATTCTGGAAACTGCCAGGGTTTTTTACTTCAAGGGTGCCGTTTAACACCGCAATTTCTTCCCGTCGATCTCTTGAGCTGAAATTGAACTGTCATCGTCGTAGTCAAGGTGAACAGAGTTCGACAAAAAGCGACTGAAAGTGACTGAAATAGAAGAAAAATTGAAGTGACTACTTTTGTCCATAGATCTGAGTTGCGCTATTCGTTGTATTTGGGAACGAGCTTGGGTCAAGACTGTTCGTCCGTACTTATGAAGATTGTTATTCGCTGAATGAGAATCTGACGGAGTAGTGAAAAGTTTCAGCTAACCTCAGTTATTCCGTGTTGTGCAGGAGTACATATCATCTTCCCTCCACATTTTCATTTCTTTCTTTCTTGTAAACGTTTCTTTACAATATTTTAATACAAAAAATTAAGTCTACAAGGTGTCCAAAGCGTGATTGTTGCAGTTCAACTGCAAGGGCTGCAGGGGCTTTGCTGTTGAGTCTAATGTAAGTCCACTCCATCCGAAGGTGACATGTCACTCACTCGTTGGATGTGCCACCGGAGAAGTAAATAGGAAGGCAGTAAATAGCATAGATGGTAAATATTTTGGAGCAAACCCAGTGTGGGTTGCGTTTGTCAGAAACTATACCAGTTTTGGTAATCTTCACATCTAATTAACATCTCTTGTCAACTTCGCCGCTCGATCTCAACTTACTGCGCCCTTGCCGTCCTGAGGTCCACAGATGAACTCCGACTTCTTGGAACTGCACGAACCTACAATTTATTACGGACCTGAGGGAGTTCATGATTCGCGAGCAAGTTCCTTTGAACTGATTCAAAACGAAAAGATCTATGGAACGCAAAGCTGCTGTTATGAATATCAGATCCATATTCCAATTTACCGGAAGCGGCAAGGTCCGATCTCACCTTGTCTCCCTGCTGAAAGCGCACAGCTCCAAATCGTCGTCCTGAACAGCATAGTAAAGGTAAGAATTAATTCAGAGAGTAACGAACTGTCTTACTATCTGACTCAGGAGTATGCAGGCGTGGATCGGTCGACGGACTGGCTAACATCTCACCGTTAACTGCAAGAAAATGATTCAATGCTCCATCATTCACATTGGAGGGGAACTTTACTGCGGACCAATCTTATATTCGCCTTCACGATGGACACTTCTGCTCAGAGAAACTGCTGTGCGTAGATCCGACTCGATTCTGCAATTCATTTCTATTTACAACACATGAAACTGCGTTACTAGTTGAATGCGCTCGGTTAACTTGAAGTTTCGGACCTTTGTGACTGATGTAAATTCCTGGGGCAACTCCTGGTCCTCGCCGCTCGGAGCGAAGGTTCAGCGCTAGAATTGGGCTAATAAATTCTAATAATTTAGCAGACCAAAATAAAGAACTGACTTGGGAGTGAAAGAGCGGAGCCAATAGCCTCTTGGCTGAAAGAAGTCCAATCGAAATTTTTCAGCCGAAATTCTTCAAAACTAAGAAGTCCAAGGTTGCAAGAAAGGCGCCACTTTGTGTTCCCTTTCGAAAGGCACCATTATTTTCCTAACGTTTTAACACATTCTCTCGCCTTTGTGGGAACGGCCCATTACAGTTCACATGCCGGTACCCGGTCTTTTTAATGTCTTTCCCTTACGCTACGGCCTGTTCTCTTTTGTCTTCTACGGGCCCCCCTCTCTTCAGACTTAAAACTTCCTTTTCTTCCATCCTATATGTTCTCGCCATAAAAACGTAGCCAAAGAGCAATGGAGTCATTCAGAAGAGGAGGTGCAAGGAACTGAATGTGGAGATGGCGAACCATCACCAAGTTCTGACCCATTCAGTCAACTTACCTTTCCCGGTGACTCGAATCGCAGTGGTCGTCTACCTACGCTGAAGCGAAAAGGTGATCTTGGAACGTGGTCGCTGAAACATTCATAACTTGTATCATATTTTGACAGGAAATTCACCTCTATTATCGCTGCTGCTGAATTGATTTATGATGGGAAACGGAATTAAGAGTTGATGAAAAAAGCGAGGCTCATGATAGCGTAAAAGGGTTTTGTAATAAAAAGTGCTCCCGCAGAACAACTGTTGCCCTAATTCCCCGAATGAGGAACGTACCCTCTATCGTATCCTCCGATGAAGACGTTCTTTGCGTGCATGATCGTAACGGTCTTCTCATTCTGTTCGATGTTCTCCGTATTGTTCTGTGGAACTGTTTGCATCTCCGGACAGGTGAGAGCACATCCCTTCCGTATTCCTGTGTAGCTTCCACAAGGTCCCAAAGGTTCTTCAATAACAGTTCGGCGATGCAGACGAAACCTGACTGGGTGGGCCTTCGAGGTGGCAGGAGTCTTCTCGGTGCTGAAACAAAGAGATCATCTTTCGTACATTTTACGTATTGTAAGAAAATCACTAATATATTACTTCTGAGGAGTAAATGTACTCAATTTCTGCTTCAGCGCTCTCGCGTAGATTGAATCGAGATCCCTGAAATTGGAGATTCTTCTGGAATTTTCATGTAGCATTCTAGTAATTTAATCATCTATTTTGCTCTACTGCTTGCGGCCTGTTGGTCAGGAATCATTGAGGTAGCCTGTGGTCGTACGGCAGATCAGCAGCAGGCGGTCCGATCCAGCGCCGTGATCAGCAGTTGGAGCCAGTCAGCGAGACCGCGGCCTACAGGGTGCGCCAGCTAAATCCGGACAAATTTCAATTCAAATCTCCCGCCATACCGTAATTTCGTCAGAGGTCCCGATTGGTATAGAGTAAGTAAAACCCCTCTAGTTTGTAGTGATACCCTCAGAACTGCATAAATGTTTCCCATAAGTGAGTAGTACAACAGAAGAGCCGCAATCATCGAAAGCGTTCGCGCTGAACGCACAGGGGCGAAAATCATTCGATTCTTCGGATACTCGAGATCGACAGTTTACGATGTTCTGGCGAATTACAAGGCTTCCGGAGAGAGTTCTGCAACCTGCAACTCAGGCGAGGAGAACTCATTCGCGAGAACGTGTTTCAAGAACCGCAGAAGCCGTAGAACGTGCTCAGGAGCTGCTCTTGAAGGACTCGATACAACCGCTGAGGAGGTTGGCGACAGTGTTGGAGTTAGCGAAAGTTCAGTGACTGTAGTAGTCCCCTGGATAGCGGCTGCGTGTTCAGGAAGGCCATACGTCTTTCAACAAGACGGCGCACGAGCCATTCGGTTCAAACTGGCTGTCCGATAACTTGGACATGCTTTGGTCCACGGTGTTCTGGTCCCGGAAAAACCCGGATTTGAACCCCATGAGCTACTACGTTCGGAGCGTTGTTGAGAGGGTTGCTAGCGAAACGAGGCACCCTAATGTCACATTTCTGCGAACCACCAGTAAAGCAGTATTTGCAAATTTGGACCGAGCTTTTTTGAAGAGGGCTCGCGAACGTTTCAGGTCGACGATGGAGGCGATTATTGATGCTGACAGAGTCTACATTAAGCCATTGTAATAATAACACACCCCTCTACTAATGTGCGAAAGATTTCTGGATTTGAATTGTACTTGGCATTCGTAAGGTTGTTCGAAAAATCCGAGTCGCGATTGTCCGGATTTAGCTGGCGCACCCTGTACACGCCCACCGCTCCTCCTACAGCTCCTCGCCGGTTGATTAGATGATTTCTTCCTAGCCTTGTTTTATTTGCTTGTACAATTGTATTTGCTTTTCTACGGTTTGTCAAAGGCTCGTTATCGTCGTCTGTTTAATAAAATTGCGTTTCGGACGTGAGCGTGTACGCTGGACCGTGGAATCGGTGCAATATTTGGGTTATCGAACCTTTGGTAAACGCCACAAGCCACAGATATCGTGGTCTGCAGGTTGATTGAGCTTTCTAATCAATTTGATACCACTGCTTCGCTTGAAACTGGCACCAGATATTCCTTCTCGTATCTTGTGGTTCCCACGACTAAAGGGGTGAGTTGGTCATCGACGTCGATGGTCCCACAGCGAAGCAGCGTTGGCAGACGAATGCTCGGTCGGTCGTTTAGTTGTCTGTCCGTCGTGGCACCGAATGGCGGCTCTTCCTTTTCCTGCTCGATTCCAACTGGGATGATTCGCTTTCGACGTCTCCTAAGGGCCCACCGCGGCTCCAGAGACTACAGCGCCAACGCTGGAGGAAGAAGAAACCCTAATTTAGTACTGGGCTAGAGTTCCCCAGCGTTGGCAGGTGTATCACCATCTATTACATTGAATACGCCTGGTAACATAATTAGCTTTAGCGATTTAGCTACCCTAATTGAAGATATGGCTGAGCGATACTCGTGCACGGAGAAGTAGTACCAGTCCAGCATGGCAATAACCAACGTCAACGAGTCATCACAAAAATGGTGCAACCATTTCGTTGAATGTACTACGAATAGTCACAACAACCTTTTTGCCTCCTTCTTCCATTTCCTCTCAAGAGCATTAGCGTAGCACAGTTCAAGATCCCTGAAACTGTCAGCTCTTTGTTCAGTGGAGACAAAATTTACACATTTTTGAAATTACACATTTTTCTTTGTATACTTTCTGAGGCTCCCTGCATGCTAACACCCCAATGAACCCAATGGTCAGGTTGGTGTTCTTTGAACACCGCTAATATCCCTGCTCATTTTTATCATCAAGTATTTCATGTTCTTATTGCTGTGTTGCCCTTTCTTATTTCGATCTCTCACGCCTTAAGAGGTTTTTTAAGTAATTCTGAGAAAGCATAAAAAAATCAAACAGCAAAACGTCACTTTCTGCTGAGCTTATCGGCGCCGCTTGATTTCCTGAAAATGTTGTGTTCCTTCCAAAAGTTGGAATTCACTGTGCTTTTCATTAATACAGTGTTCACGATTAAAGATCCTCTAAAGCTCAGCAAGAATCGATGAAAGTGTTAACTAAGCGACTCTTGTGCAGAATGCGAAATCAAAACGATTCCTTTTGCTTCGAATATTGGGAATATTTTTTCCCTCTGCTTCAGTTATAAAACCGCTGAGCCTTGCCTCATTTCAATTTTTTTCGATCTAGTTTCCCTGCTCATTGTACCACTAACAATTTTCAGAACGTCTGTGGAAAAGCTTAAACAAATAAATGAACAAATAAATCATTAAAACCTTTGTGGGGAGAACGACTTCAGCTTCTCCTTCAGAGCATTCTTGTAGATCGAGTCGAGATCTCTGGAAAAACATCAAGATAGCAACGAGAGTCGCACTTCCTCTGGAAAAATGGCGCTAACTTCTTCGCTTCCGACTTCCACTTCTTTTCAAGTGCGATAGCATACTGCAGCTCGAGATCGCTGAAATTGAGATCGGTCTTTCTGGCTCTTCTTTCTGGACAAGTTTCCTGACTACGAACGACTTTTTCGAACACTAAATAAACATTTTTCTAAAATTTTGTATTCATCGAATAGCTGTACTTAATGAATACCATTCCGCTCTATTGGCGTATCGCGCAATAATTTGCTTGCAGCAAGTGCGCATTCTTAAACCAGAATACACCACATGCTCCCTAACCCCTATGACGAGCGGACTGCGATGCACCAATAGCAAACAATTAACAATGAAAGTTCGTACCCATATTCCTCCGTCGGGCTGTGTCGTTGAGACGAGTATTTACCTTAATTCGAGAAATTTTTACATAATCCAAAGCCTTTTCGAGCATACAGGAAGCTAATCGCCTACCTTTTGCTTTTTTATTGTCCTTTCCGAGTAGTCCTTTGGAGGACAAAATATTTTGCAACATTTACGTATCTTCGCTGTCGTCGCTCAGAAATGTTTATGCGATTCTTCTGCAATTTTCTTGAAATGGTTATTGACTGAAGAGTAATACTTTTGCAGTACTTGCTGCGCGGCAACCACCTCACCCGACTGATGTGCAACTTCCTGACGTAATGAACCACACCGCATTGTGAGGCACGTTTTATGAAAACCGGTTTGTTTACCTGATTTTATTCACCCAGTTTGCTCGTACGCAGGATGTCATGTTTTGCTGACTTTCGAACTTCGCAACTCAGCTCAATAAAAACGCATTCAACTGAAAGAAAAACTAAGAGCATACAATGAGAAATACAAATTCATAAGTGTCCCCGTGACCTACCGGACTACGTTTATTGACTCACCGTTCTCAATCATTCCACGAGCGCTAAATGTGATATTTAAGTGCCGCACGCGAGCTGTCTTGGAGCCCGCGATCCTCATCCTGTCATCACCGACGTCATCCTCTGTCCTGTGCTCTCCACATTGCTAATGAAGGATTATTTGTGACTCCTGCTGCACCACACTCAAGGCGAAACGCCCCACATATGACTCTACTTATAAATTCCCACTCTGTAAAGGCTCCATCCGTTTATTTACCCTGTTCTAAATTCTTAACTTAGTTCAAAGCAACCGTTTTACTCAAAATAAGTGCCATTCGAATCCCACCACTCTGACAACGGACAGCATGCTTATAAACGCATTTTCTCAGCAACTTGACTCGGTTTCTGAAGCCTAGCGAATGCGATTCGGCTTACTTAATGACTTGCAGGGGTTAGCCGCTATACCAAGTCAGTGCCTCTACCTTCCCAGACAAGTCTGATACCAATTTACCCGACCTCGGAGGGATGGAAGGCTTGGTTAGCCGGAGCCGAGATCGATCGCTCGACCGTGCGGGTGTTAGAAGCGCTTACCACTGCACCACGCGGGCACCGAGGTATAATGATAGGTAGTTACTATCTCCTGATCGTCTTTTTATTTATAGAGGATTATCTGTGGTTACATCCTGTTTATTTGTGAAATCGCCATATCCAAACCCTACATCTTTCGAAGTGGTTTCGTATATGTGGCTGACAGTGTGGCAAAAATTCAGAGGTTGTCATATGAAACAATAATATTTATTGCCGCGTAAGTACGATGTACAAGTAATCTTGCAAGAATTGATAGAATCACGAGTTCGGGTCGTCCGATGAGACCAATCGTCATACCCTGAATGATGGATGTTTTTGTTGAGCCCACTGGGTTATATTTGATCGCACCTGCATTCTCTTCCATTGAGGAAAAGCTGAGTGACTTTTTTGCCGAGTAGCTCTGCTTGCATGATGAGTTGATGTACTCTTTCGTTACCTTCCTTCACTCTTACTGTCGCATCGAACTTCAACACGTCGGGTTTAGTGGCACTGAATCATTTTCTTGTTCAGATGCCTCGCATCAGAAATAAATAATTCCTTCGAATTGCTGTGAAATCGACGTATCGCGCACAATTGTCATGACCCAAGCACAACGAAAGACTCATTCACATAGGTTTTGATCTCAGTCGTTCCTCGCTGCTACTGCCGGATTAGTAAGAAACGACTCTATAGTGGTGCGGCCATTTTTCTACCGTAACCCGTTGTCAGCTTAGTTATTTTTCCGTGAATAACAAATGTATAGCCTTGACAGTTCTTACCTTCTATATACGTTCTCCTCCAAGAACTACAACAGCCATGAAATTGTTTCGATTTCAGCTCTTATACAAACCCGCAGAGGTTATTTGCTAGGCCGTCTGAGCGAGTTTGCGCCGAGTTCGCGCCAAGGGACGCGCTGACGCAAAATCGGGGCGGGGCGCTTGCCGCGTGCTCGGTAGCGACGGATTACGGCAGAAAATGGCCGCACCACTATGGAACCGTTTGTCCGGATTAGCCGTATGGAAGCCTGACAGCTCAGGCTGTGAGGGTACACTGCTCGGGTCTCACACACGGTCGTCATTCTCGTGCGCTTAGCGGAAATGCACGTTCAACATAACAACAGCATTCGGCGCTATGTGGGTTGGGGGGTGCAGGATGGTGGTCCGCAACTTTACGTCGACTTTAACGTGTTAACATTGTTATATCTGCCGTTGTTTACAATCAACTCGGTCACTTTTGACATGTTTGACATGTAAACTCTTCAGAATTGTTAACACCTTAACATGTTAACTAGCATAGAGTCGACGCAATACTACAGACCAGCCGGTCGGCAGTCCATTATTCTACTTCTCAGATTTTAGCGGTCTACCGGCTCCTACTTATGTCAGTGCTACGAAATCCGATAATCTGTTGCGGACTAGGTTATCATGGCGACTAACCCTCGAGATCACCGCACGGTCAAGAGGAAACGGCTACATAGGTGGCCAGACATTTATTAACTTTTTGAGTGATTAACTGAGCTGGGGTTCTCAAGCGAGAGCGGGGAAACGATTACCAGAAGGCCGCGACATCTGCGCCAACCACTAACATTTTTGGAGCAGCTGAATACAACACTGATTTCGTACCACAATTGTTTTGCGTCGAATTGTTGTGGAGAGCTCTTCTGTACGCTGCTACATCTCGCCGTGCGCACCTCTGACGAACACCTGGAATAGTTCGAAGCATACATTGCGTCCGCACTCGGCTTCCACTTTCCTGAGCACCGTTCACATCCTTCTGCGGCAGTAAAGCAGTAGTGGTTAAGGACAGGGGACAGCCGAAGAGCTGACAGTGACAATGCGATTAAGCTGTGCCATGGTCACACCTACGGCTGTCGCAGTACTGAATCACCGAGATCACTCGTTGCTGCTGTTGCGAAAAGGTGACGTGAAATGTGTAGTCAGGTCCGTAAGTTTTCGCCTGGCTACGCTTCACTTTCCGTGGAAAGTGCCGTCAATTCCGTTAAAAGCTGATTTGTCTAGTGAAACACATTGCTGTGTTTAACACAGCACTGAACACAGTTTCACTAGACAAATCCTTTCTAGTTTGTGGAACATCTTTCAATTGCGAATAATACTTTGAGCAATTTGGAAAGAAGGAGAATGCTTGCAACCTTTTAATTTTTAGTGCGTCGCTCTTGTTTTTTTTGCAAGACCTTCGTTCAGAATAGTTATTCTTAAGGCTGTCGCATTTTGAAGACAATTTAACAAATTTAACGACTTTAACGAAATCAACGGTTTTCACGGCGGATTTTTGCGTTGAAAAAATCGATAAAAAATTTACCGCTTTCAGTTTAACGCCCACCACTGATTCCAACGCAGGAATGACCTTTTCTCAACATCACTATGCAAAAGGTGCTCAGCTGTTACAGGAGTACACCCATCCACTGCTCTACTCTAGTTTTACTGCCGCAAAAGTGTGTGGAAGCCTCTTAAGAGGCGGCATCTTCCCTGACCACAAACATCTCAAGAGCAGCTCAAGTGACACCGATTGCGTACCACGATTGCTTCGCTTCGAATTGTTGTGGAGAGCTTTTCCGCACGCTGGTACCCCTCGCCGTGCGCACATCTGACGAACACCTAAGAACAATTCAGGAGGTATGTTTCGTTAGCCCATAACGTGCCAAGGCCGTTTCGCGGTGGCTGGCCACTCAGACCGCGCGCGTAGGTCACGCGTGCGCCACATGGTGGCGCACGCGGTCCCTAGGACAAGTCTTGTTATCAATTGATGGCATTACCAGTGTATCGCCAACCACAACTTCGGCGAAAGTGAACCGATCGAAACGAATGAAAGCTGGATGAGAGCTAAGAAAAAAGAAAGTTTTCTAGCATGTGTTTGGTGAGCATTGCGCCATGTACTCAACCAGGGCTTTTGATTTTGGACCTGATTGATAGTGCATGGGTTATATGCTTGCTCTACCTACGCGCTCGTATAAAATCGAATGTTGCCTGATCAGGGTCTTGTTATGAATCACAAACGGCTCTACACAATAAAACTTCTGGAGGACCCTTCTCGAACTCGGCGCATTCAGCGAACGTGCGAACCGCTTATACTGGACCGCGCTCAGACCCAAAAAATGTTTGTGAGAGTTCAAATCATTTGACAGGTGAAGTGATAGGCGTCGATCAGTTTACAGGGGATGCACCAACCACTCATAAACTACACAGAATCATGAAGACATTGCAGAGGCCGTATGCTCGTCTCACCCGAGATTGCTGGGGAATGGGGCAAGGGGAGGAGCTAGCCAGTAAGAGCACATGAAACACAGGCCGACTCCAATCATACTGGCTGGCTCCTCCCCTTGCCCCATCCCCCAGCAATCTCGGGTAAGACGAGCATACAGCCCCAGAACCAGAATCTCCTAGGCGAAGTCTCAGTGAGATTGGTGGTCCTGGATGGAGTTTCCAGGGTGCTGGCCATGTGCTAGACTTGTTCCAAATACACTAAATAAACATCAGATTCGTGATAATCAACCAAAAGGATCCCATAGGTAGAGTTTGAGCGGAATTGCTGGCCCCGGATGGAGTTTCCAGGGTGGTGGCCAAGTGCCACACTTGTACCATAGCTTTCACCGGACCAAGGTATGTATCGTGTACTCCGTGGCTGGTCTGTCACATTCCCAACTAAAAACAACTTATAAAAAATATTTTGTTGCATTGAAGGGTGTGCGCCACCATGTGACGCACGTGGGCCGTATGGCCAGACAAAGCGTGTGCCACCATGTGGCGCACGTGGTACGTTATGGGAACGACAAGGTCTTTCTAGCTCATCACACATCTGAATTATACTTTTTTACCGTTTCTTTTTTGCAGGTGGTGGTTGTAACGATGATGCTAGGATCATCGCAAGAAGCTGAGAAACCAGTTTAACTGGTACATTATTGGTTTGATTTTAGATTTTTTTAGAGTTTTTGGTACTCGTGCCGTTCGACGGTCATCTCTCCTCTCCTCGTCTCTTCAGCCAATAGCAGTAGGTGAGGGGGGGAGGGGTGGAAACCGCCTCCCTATTGGCTGGAGAGACGAGGGGAGGAGGGGTGGCCGTTGAACGGCACGAGTACCGATTTTTTATTTTTACTTTAGATTTTTGTGACCATCTTAGCACTATCATTACGCCTCCTCATATCTCATCAGTACCTCATACCAAGATGCATCATTGCACTTATCACAATGAAAGCCTCGAGTCAATTTATACTTAAACTGACGTACACATGACACATTGACAATTTAGAGGTACAACAGTGAGCTAGTGAAGAAACTATCTCATGCGGTAATGTCTTACCTCTCTCCAACAACGTCCGGATTATTCGAATTGTCAGTGGTCGCCGGCTTCGTGCCCGTCGTCACTGTTTGGACCTAAAACAATGCAGCGCTCGCCAAACGAAATTACTCTGTTGATAGACTTCAGCAGGTCCTACACTGTAGCGATTCTGAGACAAAAATAAGAGAGCTCTAAAGAAGCACTGGCCCAGGAAGTATGTGAAAATTGAACTGGGGTTTCATCGGTGAAGCAGTACTCAAGAAGCGACTATGACCCAACTACTGAGGTTTAGCTGAGTTTAGAGTACTTTGCGGTTACATCTGCTTCGTGTTGATAACGTTAGATAAGGTCTTTGGTTTGCGGATATTTCGCGATTTCAATCAACGTGAAATTTTTCCGGGAATGAATTGAGTGTAAAGGAGAACTGCCATTACCTTGCTTCCAGATTTCCATCGAATAGAAGAAACTTTTGATTCTGAAGTGAATCGTTTCGGATGCGTTGAGCAGAGAAAATTCAATCAAACTCACTTTTCGGTGTGTGCAATCGCGGATCGGCCGGGGGACTGACTGGAATGCCTGCTGGTGCTGAAAGTGTACAGGATTAAAGTGGTTGCAACAACCTCTCAGCATAAGGCTTTTAAATCTCACTAGCGCATCTTGCTGTGCGAACAGATGGAGAGGCAGCCCTTAAACGAAAACACTAAAGGCAAAAAATCACTGAGGTTTCTACGAAAGCGAAGGAACTTTGGAGCGCCCATTGTTGTGGATACAAAATCCATTCTAGAGAAAGCAGTAGTTAGCCACAACGGTCCCGTAGTTTGGAGAGGTTAAACATACGATAACTCTTGAGACGGCTCCATAAGCATAGAGCCAGCGGCACACCGCACTGAGCACTAGGGAATTCGGATTGTAACTCTACCCAAGCACGGTATCGCCTGGAGAAATTATCCGTTGGGTGTCAAATGTAGCCAAAAGGGATTGTTTGGTGGCCATGCCAACACATGATGTGTATAATTAGGATATTTGATGTATCGTTGTTGATATTCTTTTGTATACGTGACAATGAATCTCTGATACAAAGGAGCCGGAGATATTCCCTTTGATACCAACCAAATACATTAACTGCCGCGAAAAAGTGAGGTATTTTATCAACGGAGGAATCATGGATGATAGGACTGTGGATTACACTATATCAAATCAAGCTCCTAAACATTCTACGTGAAGAAATTCGCGACCTGTCTGGAAATAGTGAAAGATCCGCAGTTTCCCAGCCTTCCCAAAGGCAAGTTCCGACCCAGCGATCTAATATCCTAGGGGCAGCTGAATGAAGGTTCAAGGTCGTACCGTAGTTGCTTCGAATCGGATCGTCGTGGGGAACTCCTTTGCACACTGCTAGATCTTGCCGGGCGTACATCTAGCGAATATATTTTGTTAGATCTCGCTGGATGCATATTTGGTGGACACCTGGAAGTACTTTTTAGGTGAAGTTTTACTGACGATCGACAAGCATTGCAAAGTTTTGCTGTCTTGATTATTCCATTTCTGTCGCGGTTGATCCCCACGATTTCAAAGGCCTCGTCTCACGATCAGGGCCCGGATTCACGACGGGTATCGGCGTTGTTTACCCCGTAATATACCCCAAACGGCGTGCAAACCGATATTCGTGAACGCGTGCCGCGGTTTAGACGGGGCTTGGGAGGGGTCTCCGGCACCTCGCGATGAAGTAGGGTCTCGGAGACCTCGACGCGACCTTTGTCTACTTTTTTTCTGAACTTTCCATGTTAAACGCAATTTCTCATCGACTATGCCCTCTGGTGATGGCCGAACAGCAACGCTGGAGCATCTCTTCAAGCTGCGCCACGGTTCTAAGCTAGAGCCAGACGGCGGAGTCGATGAGATGCCCGCAGTGGGTGCAATTGCGGCAGTTGCGCCATAAGCCTTCGGGGTCTCCGAAACCCCGTTCGTCACGAATGTGAAATGGCCGCAGATCCGCGGTATCGAGTGGGTATAGCGCCGACGAGGTTTCGGAGACCGCTCGTTGCGTTCATGAATCCGGGCCCTGGTCGGCGCTATATCCGCTCGATACCGCGAATCCGCGGTCATATCTGATTCGCAAAGGACGGGGTTTCGGAGACCTTGACGGCTTAAGGCGCAACTGCTCTAATCGCACTCACCGCGGGCAAGCGCCGTGGACACATAATTCGGGCGATCGATATGCCCCATGAGTTGTTGAGGTCTCTGAAACCCCGCCTCATCGCGAGGTTTTGGAGACCCGAGATAAACCCCGCCTAAACGGTGGCGCGCGTTCACGAATACCGGTTTGCGCGCCCTTCGGGGTATATTTCAAGATTTATTGGGCAGATACCCGTCATGAATATAAAAAGCGGCAAGGACCCTTACAGACCCGACGACACGACGAGCATTCTCATCCAACGCGGTATCGATTATAGCAATGCGGCCAACCGCGCGTTGCAACGCGGTATCGATTAGAGCAATGCGGCCGCCGCAAACGTCGCGTTGGACGAGAATGCTCGTCGTCGTGTGTTTCGCTCAATTTGTAACGGCTAATTCGTCGCTCAAATTGCACGTCGTCGGGTTTGTAAGGGCCCCAAGGTGACGCTTCTTTCTGCCGCTATAGTCCCCCTTAGTGGCTGCAGGTAAGGTTGCGTCCAAAACACACGCAACCACGCGTCCCGACACTTTCCTTGTTTCGCAGGCTTGTTGATACCTTCATATGCCATGTAGTTGAGTTTGTCGTGATCTCCGTTAAGGTAACGTGGTCACACGTGGCTTTAACACAGTAAAAGTTGTTCTAATTTCAACATTACATTTTTTCGCCCCCTCCTTTATCGTCTCTTCTTACATCAGATCTTGCATCGTCACTCGTTGATCTTTTGTTGCCTGATTTCATCGATGGTATTTCACTAAATAGTGAACAATATGGAACATCTCTTCTGTTACAGTTTTTCTTTTTACCTGTTAACTGTTTCCTTATTTGTTTTCAAAATTCTAATAAAGTAACTATGCTGTATAATTTCGTGATCTTTGTTATCGTATCGTGGTCACATGTGGTATGTCTCATTGCATGTACGAAAGTTATGTTATACTCACCGCATTTTCCCACCGCCTCCTTTATTCTCTCTTCTTACGTCAGATCTGGCATCGTCGCTGGTTGTTCTTCTGCTGTCGTGTTTCGTCACTGGTATCGCACTAAATGGTGGATAATTTTGGTTAATCTATGGATAACAGTTTTCCCATTCTTCCGGTTTGTTGTTTCTTTATTTCTTTTTAAGACATATTAATAACTACCGGGGCCCGCGTGGTACAGTGGTAAGAGGCGCTACTGACGCCCGCACGGTCGAGCGATCAATCCCGGGCTAACCAAGCCGTTCATTCCTCCGGGGTGGGGTAAATTGGTACCAGACTTGTCTGGGAAGGTAAAGACACTGACCTGGTATAGCGGTTGGCTTCCGCAGGTCATTGTATAGGCCAAATACGCATTCACCAAGCCTCTACGGCTTGAATGGAAAACGAATGCGGCGGCGCGTCCTCAGGAGACTGATCAACGCGGCACCTCTACCTTTACCTTTTATTATAATTCAGTTATTCTGTACAATGATGCTTCTCATGATCTTCGCAGGTATATTGTGGTCACCTTCGGTTCTACTGCATACGATAAAGTTATTCTGAACTTAACATTACCCCATTTTTTCACCGCCTCCTTTATTCTCTCTTCTGCTATCAGATCTGGCATCGTCACTTGTTGATCTTCCGCTGTCAGATTTTGCCGCGGTATCAGCTGGCTTCTGGCTAAAAACTGAATAATATTAAAAAGGTGATCCTCGAATAGTTAACGGGCTTACCTTTTCGTCGTTGTCTTTCTCGACGTCCTGGATGTTGACGAATATGGTGATGTCTATAAATAAACGGAAAATCAAAAGTGACAGCTGTTGACTAGCTCCCTGAAAAGAGAAAAGAAATAGGAAGGAAATAAGGTCTGGATGACAACAGCGTGACAACTATCCCTGAGGAATTTGCGGTTGTGCCTGCGCGTTCAGTGAAGCTGGACCATCGAAGCGTCTGAGTAATTAAGTAAAAATTGCTAAGCTGTGAAACTTACCTTCCTTTGAGAATCAGGAACTTGGGGTTTAAACTTGTCACAGATTTTCTGTCCATCCCTAAACGGAACTGCAGTAGCACCTCAGGGAATATATAATTGTCGAGATAGCGGCTAACAGCAACGATGAATCTATAAAGTCAAATCTGCAACAGCGGTGCGACTAGCACCTTTTTACCCAAAACTGATGGGTGAAGGGCGTCAAACGCTGTTTTTCTAGCTTGAGATCATTCCTTGATTTAACTTGGTTCCATACCCTACGCTTCCGTCCCTGACTTCTCTTTGCAGCTTCCGATTTCTCATTCATTCAGTTAGGCTTTTTTAAACCTTACCGCTTACATAGTATTTCACCTGCTCTCATTCACGCACAGCTGTTCAGAATTTTTCAAGTTTTGCCCTTTAATGTACTCTGAACTGTTCTAGACCATCAACCTGAGTGTTCGATGATCATCTTCAGTTTTTTAGTCTTTCCCAGCATTTTTATTGTATTAGAGATGCCGCAGGGACACTTATAACTAGTGTGTCGCCTTTTTTCAAAAATACATGTGTAGTATTCGCTTAGCTAAAATTCTTAATACTAAATATAGTTTACCGATGACGACATTTAATGTAGATATTCTTCACGTGCACTACCGTCACAGGTCTTCTTTTATCGTCTTTAGAGTAATAACTGCTCTTTGGGTCGGACGCTCTGCCTGTCTTCGAGCTCGAGCTGTCGGACTTCCAGTACGCTGTATTTGTCTCCGACATCCTTTTGTATAGAGAAGTCTTTGGAGGAAAGGCGAGTTTAATTGGACGTGAACCACTCTGCATTACTGGCACCGTAGCTGATCCGGTGGACCCACTGGATGCGCTGAAAAGTCGCAAGGCTATTAATGTCTATATGCAGAAAACGCGCTTCTTTCAGGCTCAGGAGTAGGTTAGGCCCTTGTTATACATTCGCTCGCGATGAGCGTCAGCGGCTTGCGAGCGGTGATCGCGTGCGCCGCTAACCTCAGACGCTGAGCACGCGACGCACGCACGCACGCGCCCGAAGCATACAGAGCAATGCGCGAGGTGATCGACCCACCCCCAGCGAAAGGGTCAATCGTCATGCGCAGCGACTAGAGCGTGGAAAGTACGCGAGCGTGTGCATAAGAACCCGTGAGCGTCACCACGCCAGCGTCACCGTGATAACTCGTACAAACGTGTCTGGCCCCACGGTGTCTGATACTGAATGGACGAGTTACGCTGGGGGGTGAGCGAATGTATAACAAGGGCCTTAGTTGTTCGTACGAAACGCTTCTATTATATTTTGGGTGCTATGTGGGTTGGGGGATGCAGCGTGCTGGTCTGTAATATTGCGTCGACTCTACGCTGGTTAACATGTTAAGGTGTGAACAATTCTGAAGAGTTTACATGTCAAACATGTCAAAACCGACCGAGTTGATCGTAAACAATGGCAGATATAACAATGATAACACGTTAAAGTCGACGTAAAGTTGCGGACCACCATCCTGCATCCCCCAACCCGCATAGCGCCTATATTTTGCCCTCTAGAAATTGAGACGCGATCAACATTCAGCCACTTTTCTTAACGATGCTAGTGTCAGAACATCTAATCACCTTTCAGATTCCATTCGTGGAGGCTGCACGGCCCTACAGGTGTATCCGTCTCCTGAAGAACTGGACGTCGAGACGCTGCCACTCATTGGAACGCCTAAATACTTGACTGATGAACCGAAGAAACTAAACTGTGAAAAAAAACCACCAAAAACCTACCGCTAGAAATGTCTGATCCCATCCATGTTCTCCGTGTACTACGACTAGTCGATGTGCTCTCTTCAGCTGCTGGCTTCAATTTCTCTAGTAAACTGTTGGCATTCAACAATGTGTTGTCCACGAGTCGAGATATATTCTCGTAATAGACGTTCGGTTGCGGACTCTGCAACTTTTGATTCCTTTCAGTAAATTTTGACGCTGAGAAAACAAAAGCTTCCGTAACGCAGTTATCATTTGTGTGTGTTCCCGCTAATAGCATATTCGTCTAACAGCAAATCTTACTTCATTACGGTTGTTACCCATGAGTATTCGATCGAGTATGGAGTGAAAATGAACCCTACGGCGTTTACGTACCGCTTGTTTACACAAGTGAAATATTCAAAAAATGTTGTTTACGTCTACAAGCAATGATACCGAAGCCCATGCCTCGTCATCCTAGGGCCTCGCCATAAATGTAGTTGGTCGAATAAAAGTTCTTCCATTCAAGAATACGGTTCGACGTCATTTCAGGCGAATGCGGATGAAAGATTGTATATTTCTTGGAACATTTCCGCCTTTGTGCCTTATTGCTTTGTTATCCCAATTGTTAACTTCTCGTTGTTTAGTATTGCACTGCAAACGCTCATGTTTTGAACTTCACCTGTATCGCCCGCTGTCTTGTCGTTCATTGCCTTGCTCGGGCGCCCACCAGTAACGTCTCCATTCGTTCCTGTTGCGTGCCATCGTAGACCAGTGTGTCCTGCTCGCTCAAGGAACACGAATGTTTTCGAATCGTTTTCACGGATCTGACGAAAAACCAACCATCGTAAGCGTGGGCGAGCTGGTGCTCAGCTGACGTCCCGCGGAAGCAGTCACTGATGGCTCTCGTCCAACAATCGTGGCGTTACAAGCCCACCGCACCAGTTCTTCGACGACCCGGCCCATTGTAATATGTCTCTGATATTCGACTGTCGTCGTAGCTTGGAGTTCCGCATGCCAGGTCTTGCCTGGATGAAGCGAGTCACTTCGAACACCCTTCTCTCTATACTGCGCTGTGCGACGGAAACCTCATGCTCATTCTGCTTGCGTAACGCCTATGATCCAGAAGCGTATATCAACGCAGCAAGGACCGCGGTGTCATGAGTTCTTCACCTTCCTCAGCACTCTCGAAAGTATACCAAGCCGCTCGTTTCCACTTGCCCAGCTCTGCACTCCAATCGTTGGCCATGTTGACTTCTCTAAGTACACCCAGTAGGAATATCCAGAAATATTCGTTCCGCAGAACACGAATAAGTCATCAGAAACCAATACATTTCTCAGGAACGTATTACCACGCCTTAGCTCTAAAATATTCGTCTGTTCGTACTGGTGTTCAACATTTATGGTTTCTCAGAAGAAAACAATATAAACTCCACACACTTAAGCAGTGGCATATAGCACGGGGTAAACATAACAATCTGGTAAGTACGGGCTTAAGCAATACATATCAATCATATCAGGCGATCGGTCATCACAACACCAAACAGAAGAAAATCGAGACACATGAGAAAAGTGGATGACGAGTATCCAAACATTGGTGGCGTCATTAAACAGAGAAAATAGTCGATGACCGATAGAAAACGATTTTTGTGACCACACTGTTACCAGCCGGATTAGATACATCGATAACCGAATATGTGACGGGGTTAAGACGGGAAAACATTCGGATAAGACAAAAACTAGCGTTAATGATGAATATTTCTGTAGCTAAAACGTGTACTACCATACTATTAGTGTTGTTGTTGCAGCTGCTGTCAACGACTCACTACCGATTTCTTTGGGATGCCCGCATAATCTGAGGGCCAACGGCCTAACATAACTCGATAGCCATAGATTTGTAGCAAGTGGTGGATGTTTTCAACACAAACACCACCTCAATTTACAACGTTACAATTTTTACGGGTAGGGAAATCACAGACAATGGTACCAATAGAGAAAAAACGTAAGAACAACGATACATATATGAACCGGATGATACAAAATCAATCGCGGTAGGCAACAAAGGAAGAGAAGCGATACAACCAAAACGAGTACGTGTGCAGTGTACCTCGCAACTTATGATCACATCGACTCTTTTTTTTTTATGTATGTAAAGGATCGACAGACATCCGAATTGTATTGTTGCACCTATCGATTCGGTAAACCACACATGTAAAATAGTTTCGGCAACAACATCACGGAAAATTATGAACTATACAAACACGACTGAGAGAAACTAGCGCAGCCCGGAAACCAGATGTGTACTAATCTGAGGCAAACTGGAGAATGTCACAGTTTTTTGGGCCAAAATGAGCGAAAACCAGGAACAGAATGACTGAAAACTGTTCATTCTGCCACCAGAACATCTGGAACTGCTTCAACGGTTCACCTGACTCACTCCGCTGGATAGCAACTCTCCTAAACACCAAATTTTGACTAACTTTGATGTAACTAATGGTAAGATCTATAGAGTAAATCCTATCAACCGAGAATTACAATTCTGACAAGTCTACAAAAATTATAATCAAGCAACTGTTACTCAAAGTTTTTCAGTTGTTTTTCAATCAGCTAGGAAACACTACAAACTCTCTAAGAACTACCTGTTGAGGTGGATTGCCGTTTCCAGTGCCATTACATAATATTTGCATGTCATTTGCGTCCAGTGTCAGGTGCTGTAGATCGTTGAAACACTCCAAGTGAGGACCGTTAGTGCCTTCCGGGTTTGTCAGCACTAATCGAGGAATGTCTAAGGACTCCGGAGAATTCGAAAAGGTCCTGCAACGGGCCATGGGTAAGAACAACAAAGAACAAGAAAAGAAACGTTGAGGACTCATTGAGCACAGAAAATCGAAGAAAATACCTCAAAACCTAAAAAGATGACAAAACACTGAAAAGCCAGAAATGTAACCCGTTTCTTGACCGTGATCTAGAGACTTGAGTTCGGACCCTACAAAGTCGACGAGAAACAACCTAGCTTCATTGAAACACCGAGCCTTCCAATAAATATAGCTGTGTTCCGCTCAAACATCTGATTGAATCAAATACCACTCCAATTCCGTTCCAAAAAAGCAAGCAATTACATGAAGTTCTAATTTCATTACCGCGTTCTTGCAGATTACTATTATATTATATTAGTATACTAGAAATAGACGTTGTGACAGCGGTGCTGGGATCACCGCAAAAATATGCACTAGGGAGGGATTCGAGCTCGCGTCTCAGACTCCCACACTCAGCGCCCCACACAAGCCGGAGACGCGAGTTCGAATCCCGTCTGAGTCGCGATTTTCGCGATGACCCTAGCACCACCATCACAACGTTTTCTCGCAATTAAATCTAACTCACCTTGTACCATGCCACTGCATATGTTGCGAAGGATCGAGGTTGTTCGCTGGAGACGTCGGCGCCGACTGACTCTCCGGGGTTCGGTTGGACACCGGTGCCAGTCGAGGTGCGCCAACCAGCACCCCACCGGTGCTGTGACGTTGGCCGACGGTTTGGTGATAGAACGGAGGAGGCTGTTGATGAGGAGCCATACCGTGGTGTTGAAGATTAGGCAAACTGCCCGCCTAAACGCCGAATTTCTGACGAAGCCATTGTGACTTTACCACAATCCAACTATTCTACATTTAGACCATTATGAGGTCATCACCACACACTAGCGGCTTCTTGTTTTCACTAAGCAAACCGGAACATCTTGCAAAATTCCGCCGTGGGTGGAGACCTGAATTGAACTTTGCCCGGATTTAGCGGCCGAACCTTGTATCGTCACTGGACGCAGCAATAACTGCACATGGCTTCGTTTACTTCTTGGAATTGAGTTTTCAGGAGGAGAATCCCCGAATGAAATTGCGATTCCAGGAGAGCAATTAAATAAGGCAGCTCCTCTAACGTCAAGTCGTACTCTATGAATAAGACGACGAAAAAACAGCATCACTAATTGGAGCACTTGAAGAATACAAAATCGCCCACGGCGCAATTCGTGCGCTTCTAAATAAGCTTCGTTAAACATATATCGCATGTAGCAAATAGCGTATGTTGGCATGAAAGGCTAGCGAGTCATCAACACTCTCTTCATACCTAGCCGACTCATCAAAACCAATAAAAACAATCCTACACAGGCGACGGTGCTTTTCGTCTACCAATAACGAAATTTCATCATTTATTTATTAATAACACACTGCCACGTGCGCCAAGTGAAACAGACATTAGTAATCCAGAATCATCGTACCGTGCTTGATTACAGCGAAAACAATTATGTAGAAAAAGGAAAAAGCTAGGAACTTCTGCTTGTACTGCAGCCCACTCTTCAAGAATAGAGACCAACGCCGTAGTGCTCAAAAATTGAGAGGAAAGCCTTCCTAGTCCGGTTTAGATCACTGTTGCGTCCGGTGCTATTAGGACAGCTCCGATCCGACAGGCGCTAAGGCCTCGCCGGCTTAGTGCAACCACATTAACTGAGTAAGAGAAAGAAAACGAAGGCATCATTCACGACTCACCTCGCTGCATGGGTCATGCATTCCTGGAGGGCTCAATTCCATCATCGGTGTCGTTCTGTCATCCAGCATTAGGCTTGAACCCATTGGTGAGCCCATTGGCGACTGTAACGGGCTTCCATTTGGATACCTAAAGAAGGTGAAACTGTAACAACCATGAAAAACACTAACAGTTCACAATCCTGCGATAGAGACTCGTCCTGAGATGTTGTGTAAGAGATGGAAGTAAAAAAGTAAAATAAATCTTCTAGAACAATTA
Organism: Nippostrongylus brasiliensis; assembly: GCA_030553155.1. NCBI lineage: Eukaryota > Metazoa > Nematoda > Chromadorea > Rhabditida > Heligmosomidae > Nippostrongylus > Nippostrongylus brasiliensis. Next base: position 11,515,250 of record CP130732.1, read on the forward strand.
ATAACCTCACAGCTAACTTACAACATGAAAACTTCGAAAGGTGCCGTTTAAATCAACTTATACTCAAGAACTCGGAAAGCTGTCTACCGACAAAGTGAAACATTAAAGTGACCATCAGTGTAGGGTAATGAAGAGATGGAGTAGCTAAATGTAGAAAAGTAGTTTCCTAGAACGTCTTCCACCCACTTAGAGAAGCCCTTTTCTGAACAAATGCCCTTTTTTTGCAAGAAACATTTACAGGGCACCAGCTCTACACTTTCACTATTTAGCTAGGACACAACCAATTTGGAATGACGCGACGCAGTAGAATTGTACTGAACCCCTGCTCTGGTACAAATTCACAACTCAATCCATTCACACACTTCATTACAGCACTCTAAAAACATTGACATAGCATTCACTTACCCATAACCTTGCATAGGATAATGAAGGGGCGATTGTAATGGTGTCTGCATGTTCACTCCTTGTTGAGGATTTGCACCTGGAGGAACGCCACCGACTAGAGGGTGTTGCTGCGGTACCATACCTGGAATGAAATCAGCCAAGTAGAAAACTGGATTTCCAAAAGTGGCCCGTCACATTGTTCTGCAAGATCTGAACGCTTATTTAGGTAATCCATCGTCAAAGTGAAATAGTGTGTAGCTCAGCCACCCCTGACTGGTACTTCTCGGTCACACATTTGAAACCGGAATAGAAGAACAATTGATAACTGATAAAAGGACAGATCATTTAAAAACCCGGAACTCCTCGTTCTGATAATGAAAGGTATAATACCAGGTAAAAAAGAACAGGTGATGATCTAATCGGCTTAAACCAGGAAGACCTAGGGCAATAAAAAAACTTTTCTGACTTCCAGCCGGAAGAAAAGTTTCCCGCTTCTCTACAGAAAAACTGCGAGTAAATTTGAACATTTTTTAAAGACGATCCAAGTAGGCACAAAAACAGTAGTTTTGGAGAAACAGAACTTCAGTCATGAGATCTTTTCTCTCACAAGCTGGGCTGCAGCTTGAGCACGACGAAGAATTCAGGATCCTCGAGCGGCCATTGTTTAGCACATTGGGCTTGTTTTTGAGTTCTCTCTACTCTACTCAACTTCCAACTGAAACTCAACAACTCAATGAATAAGGTGAGAGTAACCAATGAACTATAAGCCTTGCGATGATCTACAATTATTTAAATAACATTTTGTTCCATTTACCTTGCTGGGATGGCACAATGTTATTCGGTACTGAGCAGTGTGGCGGCATCATTTGTCCAGATCCACTAGGACCGGCCTGAACAAACTTCTACTACTGTATCACAAATATGTCAATAAAATACAGTAACCATAAAAAAGAAATTCGTTCCCGTAATGCACATACAGGTGGTATATGGAACACAAACACATTTTATAGCATCCGTTACAGTACATTAATTATCTGTTCAACTTTTGCCAAAAGAAGACAATTCCCCACCTACTGTAGCTAGGAAATTTTTAAAATTTAAGTTTTCTATGATCTATTTCATGATCGAAGAACGTGGAAAGTGAGCAGAAATCGACATATGATAGTTCGAAAGTGAATCACACTCCAATAATCTGCTCTAACAAAGGAATCGATCCACCGACCATCAGATTGAGAGCCCTCCATGCTACCCACTGAGCCACCATGATACGATTTCCGTTAGTTAACACCTAGAAGTGCTTTCGCCACTAGTTAGTGGTCAGGATTTTTTGCTTTTTTTCGGGCCATTCACTTGCCCATAGCAAAAACAACCTATACCGTTATAATCGCCATTCAATGCTCTACACAGTATGGGTCTCGTTGTGAATCTTCGGAGCACGCTGACCAACCTCCCTCGTAAGATTACCAGCTCAATTTTAAGTGAAGCTAACTTAAAATCCATGAATTTTTTATCGATAGGGCGATTCAAGGAGAAATATAGAAATGCAAATAATCGAGAAAGGCTCACCTGCATGTGGTGAGGGAACATAACTGGTCCACCGTTACCCGGCATCATATGCATGGACATTTGGTGAATCGCCGGATCCGATCGAGCCCGATTGATCCTGCAAGTGATGTGTACAAATACTTTTACCATACAAAAATTTCCAAACAAGTAGGAAGCAACAACAATATGTTTACTTCAATTTTATCACAGAGAGATCGATGAGGTAAGTTGCCGAGGGCTTTGAAGAAGTTTAGAAGTCCGCCCACGAATATAAGTGCAGATTTCATGCTGATGCAACGCCTTAGGATATTCCAAGCGTTACGCCACCCAGTTCGTGGAATGCGATATGGGGGAGACTCAGACTACACTCCATCAGACTTTTTCAATTTTTATTATTTATTCTCTTCCTTAAGTCCCCCCCCCCCATTTCCCACATTTTCCTATGACGTCCAAGAATCGAACAAAATTGGATTCCCCTAATCAGATGCCCCGAACTGTTGTCCCAGTTGGCACAGCCAAACCCACATATTACTATTAGTGATATTATTTTTAACTATTGAGATGTTCCTATTATCGATTTTTTATTGAAGTGATTGCTCCGTTTCTGTTACAAAGTTACCTTTCAATAAGGGTTTACCATTACCGTGAAGCAAATCAATGTAGAACAAACTCAAATTTAATTTTTGGAAGCCATATACAATGCTTAGCAAAACCTACTTCCCATTCAAATTTATTGTAGAATGTGATTGCCCACTATTACTGCCTGAATATCGCTATTTTTCATTTTTCTTATACTTTATCGTGTGCACTTTTATAGTAATTTTCATCTCACTGGTGCGTAAGCGGAGTTCAGTGAATTTCTTCTTAAAGTACAGCAAAAACAGCAACAAAAAAAACAGGGCACAGCGGCGCACTTGGCTTAGATAGAATATTCATACGGAAATTGCAATATCTTTCAGAAATGAATACCGTAGTGCCTCGGGACCATTTCCGCTCTTATATAATTCCCTTTCAGTTCGACGTTAATTAGCTGGCGTTGGAAAAACTAAGCGACAGTGGAATTGCCTGGGACTTCTTCTTTGGAAACGCACAGTGTTTCGCACCTCATTTCAGGCCAACCAGGAGGCGCAATTATTCTAATGACGCTTCATCTCGCTTCCAGAAACCGAGCCGACAACCCCGGCCCTTTTTCACCACAACCAACGATTCCCGTAACGACACACATATGGATAGAGCTAGAATTTTCAAGCAGACATGCATGGATTTCACCTCCCACGCCTCCCCTACACCTGGTTAATTCTCCATAAGTCCCAAGATCTTCTATCGTTACACAAAAACCGACCAGACGGCACAGCATTCAATTTTAATAAATTAAAAATTGCACCAAATATAGAAAAATGCCATCAGAATCTATTGAAAAGTCTTAGGAGCTGCCTCTGACCTGCTTAAGTACTTGGATTAATTTTCAATTAAGCGATTAGCTATATTTCATAATCTTCCATTGAGTAGAGTAGCTTTGCCGATCCACTAAAAAAGCTTTCTCATTCATCACTGTAGCTTTAAATCCCTTAAAAAATTCCTCACTGAAGCTCGCCTCATTTCCCGGAATGTCACTTTGTGTGAATGAAGATATTATCAATTTCGGTTCTGAGCTCCAAACTGTCATATTAAACTATTGAAACTATTGAGAATAATATGTTTCGGAGAATTCACAATTCCGTTCAACTACTAGTCCGCTCGTTATGGTAAATCGAAATTGAAAATGGAAATATGTGGAAAGAAAGAAAACCTTTCTTTTCGCCTTTAACATTATCTAAAACTCTCCAAAAATGAGAATAAGGTTTCCAAGAAACGTAGGTCATGTATCACCACGGCACAGCATAGAAACTGTGGAATCGAAAAGCTTTTCCGATAACTGAGTAATTCCATCGATTGCTTCAAATTTAGTGTATATAGATTCAGGCTTTCAGGTTACGAGAATATAAACTTTTTTGGGAGGAAATCAAGGGCAAAAAGAGCAGAATAACCAGGAACAACATTCTCTCCACCAAAGTAAAATTACAAACATTGTTATCATTGCACCACAGTTTCTTTCAGCGGGGCCACTGATTAATTGATTAGCCATGGTTCTCATTTACTCACATCCCTTGCCATGTGGGTGGATGTTAGAACATCCAAATCTAGAGGAAAAAAGTAGAAGAAAAAAGGAATCCAAGTGGGAAAGTAGGAATGACCCTGTAAACAGGAAAACATTTAGCAAATAAATATTCTCAAAATCACATCCACCATTACCAAGCCCATTCTACCCAACCGCTCTTCCGCGTTTGAGAAAAAAACCTAAAAGACCAGTTAAAACAGCACAGAAGTGAATCTCCGGGTCAAGAGAGAGATTTCTCTGGAATTATCAATGAGAGAAATGACGTCAAGGTTCCTCGACAGAACGCACCAAAACCAGGTGATACAACAACGTAATTTACTTTGAATACCAATCAGCGTGAAAATCCCAGGAGAAAATCACATTTTTTGAAATGAGATTTTCTTTAGGGATTCATGGACGATAAACGAATTTTAAGAAATTTGCATAATACTAGGTACATCTACAGATAATCTCTGTTGGATATAGAAAGGAAAACGCCCAGAATGATGCCATAGACTTTCATACCATACAGATCCGTTATTCACTGAAAGTGCACAAACTTTCATATTCTATATTCTAGCAATATATTGACATTCAAATCAACGACGAAAACAGAACGTTCCTGAACTCATCAACATGGACTAAATTTAGAATAGTCCGAGCTGTGTCGTCATGAAATCCTTGGAACGGGAAAGGGAAGACATAGTGAGAGGTCAGGAAAATAAAAGTAAACACCAAAAATGCTAAAAAATGAAATAAACATGCATAGAATAGGGATGCATGAGTTGGCTAACCCCAGCCACATAGAAGATTGAGATTATGAGCTCTGAGAAGTTGATGAAGTCTGGTATAAAGGTAAAAATGAAAAGGTAAAGGCAAAAAGACAGAAATGTGGAATATCGTTTTCCAAAATCTACATTTCCGCTTATTCAGTCAATTTTCACATTTCTATGAAGAAAAACCACTCAACGCTACATCCATTTAACGCACAAACACAAGGATGATTATACAAACGCATCATTCAACATTTCACTCGTGATACTCCAACCAAATCATTTGCAATTCTTCATGAGCCTCTTTCGCAATACCGGTCGAATTCCTTACAAAACTTTCGCATTTCCTAGATGTCCTTCATACATCTATTCTGCGGATATCGCACCCGAAAGAAAAACCCTCGAATTTATGAAGGATGTTGTAACTGTCTGATATATCCATTCAACTTATTTACTCATTCCTCACGTGAGCAGAAGCCACAGAACTTCTATAATTGAAGAAGCTTGCAAATTTTCACTTATACGTCATTATTTATGCTCAATTATCAAGGTTTGTGCTTATCAATCCTTACTTATTAATGATTTGCATCTACGTCGTTATTCGATATAGCTTAGTTTGACTGTGTGAGCACCTTGTATAGCGAATAAATAAATTAAGTTAACAAAGTATGCGGCTACCAAAAATTTAAACCAATTTTAAGGGATTAAAGACACTGAATTTTATCAGATACAAAGCCAGTCAACACTCAGGGGCACTCACTGTTGTTGTTAGACCAAGAGTGTATCGTTGCCCACTGCTCCAGCTATCCAATCCCCAGCCGCCGGCTCGGCGACGAAACGTTTTCCGCATCGAATCATGAATAATGAAAGCCAGCGCTGCAATTTCGCCCTCAATTTGGCTCACACACTGGCCAGTGGCCAAGCATTTGCGCTGCCAAGCAAAAAATTGCTTCAAGTACACTTTTGCAAAGAAACAAATCAGAATTTTAAAAACCAGTTGTTCGCCAAATTCACTAAAATCAACGGGTGAAGAACAAGGCGGAAGCCATTTTCATCGAGGATGACATGCGTTCTTTGTTTCCCCTAATGGTGATTAGGTTGGCGAAGAAAATCGCTGACAAAAGGGTTCATTGATGGATTCCGAAAAGTGCACAAATTTTCGCGGAAAGGAATGACAGAAATGCGAAACAGCAACGTTTCGTCACAATTTTGAATTTTAAGATACTAGAATCATACGTCTAGATTTTCACCTTCTTCGGAGACTAGGAAGATCTGGACGTGAAACAATATCAATGTTCTCCTGACCTCTAATTGGAACTAAATTCCAACCCAATCAGAAAAGCATCTTGTGAGTTCCTATTGTCCCAATCAACCTTACAACGGAGACGATGAGAGCACTAGTGGGTCATGGGCTAACGAATAACAAGTATTTCCCTTTTTCCCGTGAATCTTTCGACATACATGGCTTAATCTTCAAACTTAGCAATATTGATATTCTACAAACCTATCTCTGACGTAATTTATTACGAACCACTGATATATAAAGAAAGTCGATATATCCGAGAGTGTCCCCTACTTGAGCCATAGAAGACGTTTTAAAAAAGGGCAATTTACCCTAACATTTTAACTTTGAAAAAAAAAACTACCCAACATTTGAGCTTTAACACTATTCAAATGTATCGATATCTCTTGGTAGGGTGAAACTCATGGAGGCCAATATTTTCTCGATTCGTCATTTGTAAAAACCAATAAATCAATCAGTAAAGCCAATCGAAAATCGTTAGGTTTTTTGACAACAATTTTACGAATCCTAGCCGCATTTCGCGCTGCTTAGTGTCTCGTGAACCCTTTCATCTGGCGCGCCCAATGATGAACTTTTCAAATGCGATTCAGCGAGAAATAAGCCGGTCATAAATTCCGACCGATTGGACCCCAAGCGCCTATCATTACTATTAAACTATGGCGTCGGGCAACATTTGTAATGCAGCAGTGGCACAACCAGTTTTCACATCGACTAAGAGGAATTTTCGGCCGGTCGTCGGCCTAAATGAACACTGTATCACACGCCAACACCATCTCAACGCACAACATTCTCCACACGAATGGCCGCCTATACATTTTCAGAACGAAGCACTCGGCCGATAGAGCTATTACTATAGCCGGCACAAGAATACGCATCGAATGAGCACTATAGCAGCAGAAATGTGCTGTAATATACCATTAAATCAATGACTCAACAGATGTACCTACAGGCCAATAAGAGTCATAAAATGCAAAAAGCGTCGACAACATAGTGAACACTCAGCAACATTTCTACGTTCATTCTAAAAATCAGCTAATTTGGCGACATGTACCTGCAGCTGGAACACACGGCTTAGAAAGTTCAAAAAATATGCGTTAACAATTTACCGATCAAAAGCACTGGATTTCCTTCGGTTTTTACTCAATTCAATTTCTCAATCAGTTTATGATGAAATTCTAGTTTTTGCGTTTTAGAAAAATTATATTTGGCCTCGTTGTTTAACGACTGCCTTCCATGATCGAACTGAATTGAAAAATTGGAAATTGAAAGCTTTCAATCGTAGGTAAACAACATTGCAGAAATCCAAATATCTGTAGTATGCCCATAAACTTGAAACGGAAAAGAGTATCAGTTTACTCAATAGCGAAGACTCACTCCAAGAAATTTCACGAAAGTTTAGTTAACCTACTTTCCAAAAAGGTTGAGATTACCAATTTGTAATTTCTCGCCACCACCATCCACCTATCGAACTTCGATGAAGCGGGCTGTTAACGAGGATTTCTCATAAGGTAAAATATGAAAAAATTAAAATAGTCCGTGTTTGATAATCCCGTGAGGATAAACTATCGTATTACTACCTCTAACCTCCTTCAACACCAAATGAAAAAATATTGTCGCCATATCCTACAACTTTTTCTGATGAAACCCCTTCCCTCATCGAATTTTAAGGAAATGATTTCTTGTTGCAGAATTGTAATCTTCTCAGGGATAAAATTGCGCAATGAATATCGTACTCCCTCGAGTCCATTCCTCCCGCCTGGAATTGATCAATTCTTGTCCTCTGCAATGCACCTCCAACACCTGGATTTCATTAAAGTCCAGAACGAAGAGACACAGCGATGGACAAAGGAAAGGGAGTCGCCTCAGAACATATGTGTGGGCTCATCAACGAAACGCGAGTAATCGATGACACAGCAAGAAATGCACTGTGGCACTCACAGACACCAAACACCACGAGTATTTCTTAACTGTGAACTCATTCCAGGCACCCATAGCCTACAGGGCAGAGTCAACCCAAAGGAGACATTGAAAATCAAAAAATCCACAAATTATTACCAAAAGTGAGAAAAAATAACACTGAGTGATCCTCGAACTACGAACTGAAAAAATTGAAGGTCTAACGAGGGAGGTTGCTCAGCGTGCTCCGAAGATTCACAACGAGACCCATACTGTTTTGTAGAGCATCGAATGGCGATTACAATGGTATAGGTTGTTTTTGCTATGGGCAAGTGGATGGCTCGAAAAAAAGCCAGAAATCTTAACCACTAACTAGTGGCGAGAAACTAGTGGCGAGAGCACTTCTAGGTGATAACTAACAGAAGCAGCATCGTGGTGGCTCAGTGGGTAGCATGCAGGACTCTCAATCTGATGGTCGGTGGATCGATCCCTTCGCTGTCCTCTTCTTTTGCCTTCCTACGCTAGATACCAAAATACGCTCCTTTTTGAATTTTGCCGCAGTTGCACGATAGAATCACGTTTGGAAGGAGTATGGCCAACAAAGTACGCACAGGCGACAATGTCTTCTAGTACATATGTATGCGACCCATATCTACCGTAACCAACCCAAATCGACCCCAAATTCGGAAACAAATGTCAGATTCGCGATCAGCGTCGCGAATAACCCCCGTAGACAAAATTGGGGCTAAATCGGTGATTTTGACCCAACTACTCAACTTTGTTACCACGGACCCTAGCAAGCTCACGCCAGACACAATGGGAAAAGTCGATGTTATGTTTGTGAATTGCGGATTTGTCAACAGCGCAAGTGATCTATCCTGATGGAAATTAAAAGAGACTCATCCAAAACGGAGTCTCTTTTCTTTAGAGTCCGAAAAGTGGAACAATAGGAATAAAGATATTCTCGGTAAGTGGACCTTCGTACAACTACTCAACACTAGTAAGGCTGATTAGGTCAAAATCACCGATTTAGCTCAAACTTTGTCTACAGGGGTTATTCTGGGTGCTGATCACGAATCTGACATTTGTTTTTGAATTTGGGTCGATTCTGGTGGTATCTCTGGTGGTTGCGATCTAGAAACCCATTTGCCACTGGTTAGTTTTCAAGTTTTTTTGCCTTTTTTGGGCCACCCATTTGCAGGTAGCAAAAACAAACCATACCGTTGTAATCGTCATTCGATGCTCTACAAAACAATATTGGTCTCGTTGTGAATCTTCGGAGCACGCTGAGCAACCTCCCTTGTAAGGTAAAGCGGTCGGTTTGATCAATCCCTTGAAGACACGCCACGCATTTGTACTCCCTTCGGATTCGTGGAGGCTTGGTGAAGGCGTATTTGACCTGCACAAGACGTGAGTGGCCAGCCGCTGTCTAGATTAACGTCTTCACCTTCCCAGACAAGTCTGGCAGCAATTTATACAACCGCAGAGGGACGGAAGGATTAGTTACCCCGAGCGAGGATCGATCGCTCGACCTTGGGGTGTCAATAGCGCCCCTTACCGCTGCACCACGCGGGTCCTTAGATTATTGCAATTATTCGAGATTTCCATTTCACACCCGCAGTCACTTATATTATAAAATTCCATCGTCACTTTGAAGATATTCGACAACAACTCAAAGTCACACAGCTGCTCAACTAAAAAATGCATATGAGCGCAGCACCTGCATTCAACCATTCGATAGCGACGTCGCGCATTAAATTACTACTTTCTGCAAGTTTTAATAACACCAGGGCGCGCGAAGTGCAATGGTGAGAGGCGTTATTATCAACCACACGGTCGCTCGATGGATCCCCACCCGGGCTATCCAACCCCTCCCTCTCTGTGGGTCAGGTAATTCGGTCTCGGAAAGTGAAGACCCTGATACTTCTTCAATAGGATCCCGCAGTCACCCTGTCCGGTCTGGGCGTTGCCGTCCCATTCAAAGTTCTTGTCATTGAAAAAAAAACCAACACGAGCTAGTTCTCACATTCATCAGAATTTCATAGAAAATATGAGGAGCTATAAGGCCCAGAAGTGGTGAGATGTGTCACATTCGAGCAATCGATCCTCGCTAAGGCTAGGTAAGACTTCCATCCCTCCGTGATTGGGTAAACTGGGTAAATTGGTGGCAAACTGGTTTGGGAAAGTGAACACACTAACTTCGCCCCTTAACTCAATGCAAAGATCGAATACGCATTCAATAAGCCTCTACAATTCCGAATGTAAGATGAATGCACGGCGCGCCCTCAAGAAACTGAACAACAATACCTTTTACTCAGTTACTTGCGAGTTGAAGGGTTTACTCAGTACTGTTTCTCTTGATCGAACCGAAATTTGATTAACTGGAAAGGAAAGTCATTTGATTATACTTGTAACTCTTCTGCAAATGCCTACTACAACAAATTAAGAAAGTAGGAGCTACAAAATAAATGCAATTAACGCAGTTTCGCAACAAAAACAAGTACATCACCGTTCAATAACTACAGGTGCGGTAATAAAGACGTACAACTGAGGATGTGGCACACATCTAGGATCGGTTATATAACACATGTTGTACTGATGGTGCTTATGTTCATCGCAAAAATTGCGGCTCAGGCGGGATTCGAGCCAGCGACTCGCGCCTGTCCGGTGTTCGTGTGCTAACCAGTACGCTACTATAGCAATTTTCCCCCTTGAGAACAAAAACTATGAAGTATTGAGTAAAAACATGTGGAAAACAGCATCAGTTAAAATAGAAGTTGATTTTATCCGCACCTTATCCATAACAATTAAGTATTTGTACTGAACAAAAGAGCTGCAAAAAGAACTGTTTGCAATAAAGGAAATAATAAGGCAGTGCAGAGAGCTCTTTTTTAAGAAATGAAACATTTGGGAATCAATCACAGTTCAGTGCACTGCTCCTTTAAAGCACCTGCCTCATTTATTGCTAGCACAAAATGGAATAAATCGGCATATACTTCGAAGTGAGCAAAAAACAATAGGAGCAATCGCGGCGAAATAATGAGCTTGTGGAAGAATAGACAGAAATTTCGAGGAAAAGCATTTCATTGCAACAGAGCGGATTATTCAACTAAAATAACAAATTAAATCATAGAGGAAGGTCTACAAAAGAGCTGGTTGAGGAGTGGAATGACGGATAAGCGTATGAGTGAAAGAAAGAGAGGTTTGGGTGTCAGGATAGCCTGCTTCGGAGGAAATAAGTCAACAGATAAGCCGGCTTTCGATTCAAAGCAACCCTGACAAAAAGATTTAGTAAGGTGAAAGTAAATATGAAAGGTAAAAGGTGAAGGGATCGGGATTGATCGCTCGGCGGTGCGATTCTCAGTAGCGTCTCTTCCCATTGCACCACGTGGGCCCTTGGAAAGGAAGGCGGATTACAAATATTACAATTATCAAAAATGTATTTATCTATCCAGCACGATCGTACGTTTCTACATCCCCTGCTTCTTCTTATTGAGAGCCGTCTGCGAAACGAAATTACATCCCTCACATATCTCTCATCCAATTAAGCCCTCTCTCACGGACAATTTTCGCCGTTCTTAGTGCCTATTTCTAAGAATCCTACATAACTCACAAAAACACAATCGCATAGAAAGAAGTGCACAAAGCTCACGTTACGTGAATATAAATACTTGTGGGACGGTTCTCCTTTCATATGCAGAATATAGCGCTTCGTAACGAAAAGCAACCAGGTGCATTGCCAATTTCAATTTAGGCAAGGAAATTTCTCTCGAATCTGTCAATTTCACAACTAATAAATCCTCAGGAGATCACCATGTTTACCGATTGAGGGAATAAATATGTAACAAATAAATAAATAAAACATATCTAATGAATTCAAAAGCAGTTGTGTAGAAGTCAAGTAATCAGAAGTCTAAGCACATCAAATTCATACGGTAGCAAAACAAACATTTGAAGAGAAGAATGGAACGAAAGATGCTGCGAGATCTTTAGTTACTCAGGGAACGATTAAATGGGGGGATACTACTATAATGAAATAAAAACGAAAAAGAAAAACGAAAAGAAAGGTCACTGTAAAATCTGTAACTCCAGAAAAAAAGCTCTACTATAATGAAATTAGAACAAAAAAGAAAAACGAAAAGAAAGGCCACTATAAAATCTGGAACTCCAGAAAAAAGCTATTGCTCCTCCTGGAATGACCACGGCCAAGTTGTGGATCACAACAAACAGGAAGTGAAATTTACGGCGGAACCATCACAGCCCCTCTCCCTTCATCGTGCACCTCTCCACCTTGCATGTTCCCACGGCTGCTTTGCGTTAGATTCCAAATCAATGAGCTCAATTTTTACCGCGTGACCAACACTGGTTTAGCGATTGCCTAGGGAACGCCGCGTGAAACTCGCAATTTTCACCTTTTAACACCTGTTTCAACGAAAGTATTTCTTAATCATAAGATCAGCTGAATGTGTAATTTGCAGGCATTTCAATGGGAAACCGTTTAAATCGACGCCGCATGCACATCGAATAACATTCGCTCTCTCTCCACTCCCACGCACACAGACTGCTAGACAGACATCAGCTCGATTAGCTGCAAATGCAACAGCATACCAACGAGAAGGCCAATGTCCGATTTCAAGCACGCTATACCCGAAATAAGTCCGCGACTTTACCCAAACGACGAGCAAACCGTGATTCATCAACGCGTCCGGCGAGGTTTGTTCAGGGTTCTTGTGGGGTTAACAGCCTAGCACACCACCGCCGCTGCTGTGTTTAGAGACCAACTACTTCAATGTATTATATAACCCCTGTATAAGCCGCACTGGACGAGTTTGCGACTCACAGTTTGCGTGCAGTTTGGGGTATATTTCGAGGATCCTTCCGGGTATCCAGTTCATAAATTCGAAACAGTATTTTTTGTCAGCTATTCCAAACTAGATTAATCCATAAATAAAACGGCAATATAAAAATATTAAAAGGTAAAGGTGCCGGCGTTGATCAGTCCCCTGAGGACGCGCCGCCGCATTCGTGTTCCATTCAAGTCGTAGAGGCAAGTGAATGCGTATTTGGCCTATACAATGACCTGCGGGGGCCAGCCGCTACACCAGGTCAGTGGCTTTACCTTCCCAGACAAGTCTGGTACCAATTTACCCGACCCCGGAGGGATGGAAGGCTTGGTTAGCCCGGGCCGGGATCGATCGCTCGACCGTGCGGGTGTCAGCAGCGCCACACGGGCCCTCAGAAATATTAAGCAACAAATAAAATGGCAATGTAAAATAAACAGAGTGCGGAGAATAGTGGAAAGCGAGAAGCTCCAAAGCTCACCCCTGCCTTTCTTCCGTTTCCTTTTCATTTACAGGGAGTTTTTCGGATTTTTTTCCTGATCTCTTCTAATACCCATTTCGCAACATATAAATATAAATTGTGCGGCCGAAGCTTTTTAAAAATTACGAAATAAACACTAATAAGCATCAAAAGCCACAACCACTTTGTGTTCGAAATCAACACACCGCACCACATACCATAGCACAGTTATGAGTGGCTAGCCTGAGGAGTGGTTCAAAATCGCTATAAACCACAATTTAATGAACTAACTGTATGTGTAAGTGCATAGAGCGACTAACACTGTACACATTTTGTTCCATACCAAATGTCTAACCCAGATATTAGAAAAATACCTCTTGAAATTAAAGCAGAACAACGAAACTAGACCCACAGCACTAATAATCCATCCCCACCGGCTCATATACCTCGAGCTATTAACATTTCTCTCGCTCAATGCCACCGTACACTCAATTTCGTAATGTGATTTCTAATTTCAGTTTAGCAGGAGAGATTTGTGCTGAAAATCCGGAGCGAAAGACTGGCTAGCTAGCTACCAATTAGCATTATATCAGCGGCGGCGGCATCCGCGAGCGGATCTCCTCAACCCCTACAAACCCCAACAGCAATGCGTTTCCAGTCGTACATTAGTAATATTGCCCGACATAAACACGGCTTTCATAGCGAAAATCATCAGCTTTACACGACGAAAGATGAGGAGTTTACATCGTAAACACCCCTGGGATTCAATCAATGAGACAATTTCAAAAAACCTACTCATATTTCATCATACACAAAGTTCTTCGACAAAACGTAATTGTAGAATGTTAGCGGAAGAGGCAAGGAAGAACTTTGACCGTTGAATATTCGGCATTGGTTGAAAGTTCCGACTCCACTGCTAGGGCTTAGGTCAAAAATTTAATTCTCGATTAAACTTCGCTCTCAGGGGTTTTCTCAAAAATTGAAAAAGCAATTCATTCAGAAAACCCAAAAACTTGCACCATAGAACACTCAGCGAAAACGTTTGAACGAAGCACTCCAGAGAGATCAGCTCACTAAAGGGCAGCGATGGTTAGCTTTCATTCTAATTAACAAAGTCTTAAAGCCACACCTACACTCAGATGAAGCATAATCCTCTTTGTACACCAACGGATTTCTACATTTAAGCACATCTTGTAACGACTACAATGGGGAACGATTGATTCCATTGCATTGATGAATCCTATTCAGAACCCAGTACTTCCCCTGTGCTGCGGGAAAATCATGTCGAATTCGTTGGATAGATACAGACATATGACAAACAGAAATAGGATGAGGAAGCAGATCGGCTCAGCAAAATCGATGTCAAGTATGAAAACTAACGAAAAGAAAAAAAGTAATCGAATCAATCATACTAACCCAATTTATTTGAATGTATATTGCTGTCCAGTCGAAAAATTAAAAATGCAGCGGTTACTTATGAAATCATTTTGAAATAGAAATCTGACTACTAAGCCAAAATCATGTCTATCCATTACACAAGCTTTGTAGGCGTGTATATATGGATAAATAGGACAATTATGTATACATAATATTACTTGAATGATATAATACTAATAAATATATCAACAGTACATATTAGCAATAAATAATAGTAAAGAAATAATAGCAATATTGCAATGATAGCTATAAAAATAACAACGTTAGTATATAAAAGAATAAAAATAAGAGCTATTTCTCACTCTCACTAACAAATATATTTCTTTGAGACGTTATCTAATGAAGAACTTTCGTGGTTGGTAAGTAAAACTTGTTTTTGCCATGGCAGAGGCAAGACGAACTAGTTCCTTGCCGCACTTCTACAAAAAATCCATTTCGAAGCTTCATTTTTAAGCCTGACTAAGCATTCACAAAGCCTATTGAAGGGAACGATAACAGAGCAGATCTGCACTAAGTCGTTGAATGGCTGCAAAAACGTTTTTGCACTTATTCACTTGCCAATTTCTGTAGATCAACGAGCGCCTTCTTGTTCCAACCGTGATTTCAGATATTGTTGAAAGGCTGGGTATCTACTCTACACTGTGATCTGTCTTGCATTCTCCACGCATTTGTCGAGCTATAACGAGCGAGAGCGGTGAGCCCGTGCAATTGGACGCAACTGCAGAAAAACCAACGAACACCCGGAAAATCGATGCGGCGAACTCGGCAAAGTACAACAACACACCCGCAGACAACGATAAGCCTCCGGCCGCTAGCAACAACCGCTTCTTCGAAACCAATCTGCCGCTCCGGCAATTAGATGGAAAATTTTTAGAAAAACTGAAAGCAATTAGAGAGAGACTGCACTGACTCCCACTATTACGGTTACCCAAAAGTTCGGGTGCACTTCGAATACTGACTTCCTTTTCTCATGACTCGAGGAAAACAAATAAATGACCAATAGGGTTGTCATGGCTAAGCTAAATCTTTTTGCGATTATCCGGTAAATAGATGAGCTTAACCATGATCACCTTATTAGTGATTTATTTGTTTTTCTTAAGCTATGAATAAAGGGAGCCAGGATCTGGCATGCACACAAACTTTTCGGTCACCCCAAAAAGTTCAATAAACAATCTAGCAAGTAATAAGTACAAACGATATCTAGCTCAACAGTCTCATAGAAATTAAAGGTAAGAGCGGAGAACCTTTCCGCACGAGCGATCGATCCTCGCCCAACCCCAACCAAACATTCCTTCGAAGTTGTGTAAATTATTACCAGCTCAAGAATAACGGACTGGCAACATTTAGCGCGAAACTCGAATGTGAAAGGCCCCAATTTTAGCTATCAATATTCGTCCAGAGCCAGCAACACCTTCCACTCTACAGTGTCGAGTAAATTGATACCAGGCTCGTCTCGAAGGGTAAGGACATCTACTTGAAAATCAGTTAATCCTATGGCGTTGTGGTATCGACCAAATACGCGTCTCACTACGAACTTCAATGGAAAACGAATGCATGGCGCTCTCTCAGGAGACTAATCAATGCGTCCACTTCACTATACCTTTAAGGGGAATGTCACGGGGAACAACCACCCAAATGTCTCCACCAGACCGAAAACAAGTATCACTTCACAGATATCAAAGTTCTTCGCCAACAATGAAATCTATTTGACGAAGGAGTCATACGGTTTACTGCCTGTTGACAACCCAGATACCAAAAATATACTCAGAACGATAGCCGTTAACGAGACTATACGAACACATACCCCATTTACCGCGTGCATTAACGAAGGCAGAAAAACCGAGGCGCTTGATATGCCTAGAAAAGAGTACGGGAAAATAAAAACCAATGATAAATAGTTGGGAAATCTGAGAACCACACACTTCCTTCACAGTTATAGAAAATCGACCAGAAACTCACAAAGGAAATCTATAAAAACGATAGTGCCCAAATTAGCTGCTAATGAGGTTTAGTTTCACTGAAGATAAGATCCAGTTCATCGAATTATCAATACGGGATTAGATGTGCAGGGAGGAGAATATGGGAGTAAAAGCATTCCACAAGTGACCAGATTTACCAATGGTACACCACTCATCTGACGCTCAAGTCATCATTCATCAACGACCATAAAAAGGTTTATTCAAGGTGCATTCCGGCTCTATGGGCTTCGCACAAGCGACGGAGAGAGTTCGGAGTCTTCAAATCTTTGTCGGTGCATAAACCCGGATAAACCCCACAAAACCCCAGAACTTGTTTATGAATCAGGGTTTGCGTGCCACTTGAACTGTTCGAACGCTCGCCGGTAACTGTGCTGTATTAAATATCGAGTAAGTCACTAATGAACCCTGAATATACTATGCGCGCATTGATGAATCATATTCTGTGGAGGTGTATTTCGGGTTTACCGTTCATGAATCCGGGTCCAAGAGTTCAGGCGATAACGCCGAAAAAGTATTCTGGAACAACTTCCGCTGAAATTAGACTCATTCACTGCAGCCCTTCAATGGAACAAATTTCACACAGAAACGGAGGCCAGCGTGAAAAGAACTATCGAATGAGTTATACTCAGTCAAGCGAAAGTTCCCTCGAAAGAAAGAAAGACCGAGGCAAGGATGAAAGTGAGAATTGCTTCGACGCCGGCTGAAAAAGTGGTACATAAATAACGGAAATCTATTGAATTTGTGAAATGCTACTCGATAAGGAGAAGGTAGACGGCTAGCGAACAAAAGTGTTTCATCAGCCGCATGGCTTATCTCGGCAGCCGATCGCCGGAAAACACATTAGAAGCGGCGATAGAGACCGACAGCTCAACAAATAGCCTATACATCACAACGAGAGTAAATTAAGTTAGCAAACATAGAAAGTCTATAGGAGTTGGGGAACCGACTTCTCTCCACCGTCCTTATCAATATTGGGGCCATGTAGGACAGAAATCGATACAATATCTCATTACGGAATACTAGTAATAATAGTATAAGTCTATAATTTTTATTTTATCAAGATATGACTTAAGCGCAGCTAATACTACGACTCAGCAACCGTTCGATTTAACCTCTACACAATAGAAAAAAGGAATTGTTTTATATTTTAATCATATTTTATTTTTGGATTGTTTTAGTTGCGAGGTTACTAAAAAAAAGTTCATTCGAATTTCCGAGTATAGATTATTTATAGATTGTTTAAGTCCTAAGTTGAAGACTTCCGAGTTATAGAAAAGTTGTTTTCAGAAAACTTCTGAATCAAAGTTTGCCCTCATACTCTCTCAAATCCATCAACACCATTTTGTGAGACAAATTTTACGATTACTCTCCACAGAGCACTATATACATGTGATTGAAATCAAAATTTAAAGCCAACATATCAAAACCAAAACCGAAGATGAAAACTCTTTAGTGATTTTAAAGCATTTTTATGTCTGTCCTTCGACGGTCAGTTTCCAAAGAAGAAGCTGTCAAAGCCATTCTGGGAAGTATTTCTAGTGAAATAGATACGAATTTAAATTGAAAACACTGAAAAATTACGACTGCTTATCCTCCAGCATTATCAGCCACTTCGCATCATCGTCAAGAATAAAACTCGTAAATCTATCAGCTTCTTTAATCAACGATACGTCACCGATAGGTTCTCGTCCCACCAGATACCGAAGTATCTCTCTAATAGTGTAAAATCCTTACAATGTTCTATGCTGTGCTTCTAAACGGCGAGTACCAAGAGCTTAGAAATATATCTGCACCGAGCCTCCCACATTTTAAATATCTGATATGATCGATGACACAGCAAACCGATCACTCGACTGCTACCGATCGTTCCCCACCAATCAATTACTCTTGGACGGTCTTCGTGTACTAGAATGTTATCCCGACTACCGTTCACAAACACCACACGTCTAGCAAACATCCAGACACTCTTGTGATGTTGGACTGTGGTTCTACCACGTGGAGAACCCTGGGGATGTTATTAAAGGCGCAAAGGATATACAATCACAATAACCGGATAAAATAATGGAAAGCAATTCACAGTGAGCTAAACTTCTCGAAAACAGAAGTACTTATTAAAGAAAACGAATACAAAATCAATGCCAGATATAATATTTAAATTCGCCCTTTGAAGCGGAAGTACCTATTACTGGAAATTGGCTTATCACTTGATCAAATCTAGCAAAATAAATTACAGAAGCCCAATTTCATTTTCAACATGATATCATTTACCTGCGTTGGCCGCGTAACGATCGGAAAAAAGTAATTTTTCCTAATGTTATCCGGATAAATCATTCGTGAGCTCCGAAACCTCGGAAAAATGATCTATGAGCTCTGGGCACTCTGTTAACAATAGAGTTATATGGAAACTGTGGATCCTGATCTCGACGAAACAGAATAGCTCCGGTTAGTTAAGAAATAAGTTGCTTAAACAATCAACCGAAAAACTGTAATTTGTCTCAAAATTTAAATATTGGTTATAAAATGATTTTTAAGCAAAAACAATCACGATAAAATCGAATACGGCATTTGAGTAAGCTTAAATGCTTGAACGGAACTGCAAAATCTTTGATTGATACTGTGATTGGTTTTAACATACCCATGCACAATTAAACAAGATGATATCGCAGAAAAATTAGTGGTAATAAAAGGTAATACGAAGGATAATCACATCAAAGTATGGAATATAGTTAGATGAAATAAGTGTTAATCCTCTGAGGAGAACACTAGTTTAAAGTATTAAATATCAAAAAAAATTCTTGCAGAACTAAGGGTTAAGGATTCTGTTAGTTCACAAGTTTAACAAGGATGTCACTACTTTAACGAAGTCTCAAACAAAAAACGGAGAAGTTGCTTCATGTCATCAAATTGGCGGAAAAAGTGCATAACGAACATGACGAATAGAACAGAAAATCGAAAAAAGAGGAAGTAGAAGAAAGCACTCACTGATTCCACTGATCCGGAGGGACAAGCTGATGCTGCTGAGAGCCGGGATAGGGCACATGGTGGGGATCGAGCGGCGGAACCCTGTCCGGTGATCGTTGTCCTCGTCCGCCGTACGGATGATAGAGCATCTGATGCTGTTCGGGCGATCGACTTCGATGGCAAGCCGACGGCGCATCCATCGGCCAATTACTGCCCCAATCCGGATGGTACGACGGCATCTGATGCACGTTGGGTAACGATCCGCCCAGCTGATTCCATTGGGGCGGATGGAGCGAGGTCGACGGTTGAGGGATCGGTTGGGTTTCGGAGTTGGTGATCTGACGCACCTCACGCATGATACTGTCGAAGGTGTTCACGTCCTCGCTCTGCTTGCGATTCATGATCGCGATCTTCTCGGCGAATTTCCGCGGCGACGCTCCCGACATCTTCTCGCTGCTCGTCGTTCCGGGGCTGATCAGGAGCTGGTCGTCGTCGGTGATCGGCAATCAGCGGCACCACGACATCGAACGATCCTCCTCGTAGGGCATTAGCTCTTTGCCGTCGCTATTGATGTGCACGGCGCGGTGGAATACTAGAGGCCGTCTGACTCCGCCCTCGTAAATCGGCACGCGCGCCCGCCGCGTCCCGCCACGAACGCCTGCCCGCAGTGTCCGCCGCTCTGGCCATTTGCCAAACGGCCGATCGCCCACCGGTGCCGTTTCCGGTCTGCTTCTTGTCACCTTATTTCCGCTTGTTTTTCGTTGAATTGCTCTTTTTTTATTATGTTTGTCTAATAGACAAGCGGACGCGCGTTGTGCAGTGGTAACGGGTGCTACTGGCACCCGCACGGTCGAGCGATCGATCCTCGTCCGGGCTAAGCTTGCCTTTCATCTCGCCGGGGTCGAGTAAATTGGTACCAGATTGTGTC
Organism: Nippostrongylus brasiliensis; assembly: GCA_030553155.1. NCBI lineage: Eukaryota > Metazoa > Nematoda > Chromadorea > Rhabditida > Heligmosomidae > Nippostrongylus > Nippostrongylus brasiliensis. Next base: position 11,535,894 of record CP130732.1, read on the forward strand.
TGGGATGATAAAGACACTGATGTGTCTAGCGGCTTATCATCGCAAATCATTGTATGGTCCATATATGCACCGTACATCTACGGTTCCGAATGGAACACGAATGTGACGGCGCGTCCTTAGGGAGCTGATTTATGCCTTTACCTATACTTTTTATCGTGCAAACCTACTTCTGTGAGGTATACATCGAAATCTCTAGCGCGATAACCAAACCAAATTGAGCAACGTCTGATCGAAACCAAACAATGTAACAGTCGCTTCTTTGTTTAATGAGCGAAAGGAATTCATGTAAGACCAGGAACTTTACTAATTTAGGTATGGGGTCAAAAATCTTAGTGTCTTTTTCCTGACAAATCCATATGTTGTATAAGCTTTGAGCGTGAAGAAATTTCGTCTGTCGTGAAATTGCGTCTTCCCAATTTGGGTCATATCGGATGCAGCTATTCCTAGTATAATCTGTTTTCAAAAACAAGTACGTTTGACGGCTCTACACCACATGTTCTGTGAATGATTTATCGATTTATTCGAAGTGATTTAGTGAGACAGCATCTCTTCATTCCTTTTTCTTCTATACTCCAAAGTTGAGATTTCTTTCTTCGCTTTTTTCTTATTTAGGTGGTGCTATACGGGTTAGTGGGTTCGGCTAGCGGAAGTCGTTGTGGTTTTAGTGAATAGATTGTTCGAAAAAGTCAAATTGTTTTGAGATGTGTATCGTACAAGTAAATCGTGTTGGGTGAGCGGATGACGCCGTGGATAGAACTGTAACTGTTCCTGTCGTTCCTTTATCAGAATTGATGTATGGTGTCTGTTTTCCTCTACTTCCGTTCGGTTTGCTCCTAACTGATTCGCCAACTTGATGGATTGATTTACATGTGGGATAGGTTTGTGCCGAAACCTGGCGGTCGCTATTTCTGATTTTGCTACACGCGACTTTTGAATAGCTGGAGGTACCAGTTATGGTTTTCCTAGATGCTACGTGGAGTTGATGTTATAGTTCTCATCAATGAAGTCGATCCATTAATAAGCTCTGTTTCTCTGGAGTGTTAGCGAACGCAAGAGATGATTTTGGAGTGAACTTTCTCTGAAGCGGTTGTGGTTTGGAATACTTTCACGTCGCTCATTGTTTTCGTTTCGGTACGTCCTGATTCCAAAGTTTCGTCATCTACTAAAGTTCCTGCACATGGCGCATTATTAAATCATATGTGACTGATAACGATGTACTGAAGATATGCGCCTGTTTTGCGGGGTTCTTGCCGCAGAACTCCTCTTTCAAGTTTTGACTTTTCATTTGGACCCTTGCATTCCGAAGCGGGATCCAGACACACAGGTGTCCTACATTGATCTTCCCTGAGTTGCAGAGCGAGGTGAGCTGGGACATTCTCATGACATTGTCTTCAACATCTTGGTTTTTAGTTGTTTTACAGATTTCAAGGCTTGTCATAGTTGAAAAGAGGGAAACATAAAGAGAAATGTGTAGAGACCTGTAATTAAAAGGGACGCGCGTGAAGCAGTTGTGAAGGGCGCTACTCCCGCTCGCATGGTCGAACGATCATTCCTCGCCGAGGCTAGCCAAGGCTCCCATCCCCATGAGGTCGATTTAATTCATACCGCACCTGTCTGGTAAGGTGAAGGCATCGAATTAAATAGCGGATGGCCTTCGAAAGTCATTGTGTAGGCCAAAGACGCATTCAGTATGCCTCTACGATCCTGAATGGAAGACGAGTGCGTGGCGCGCCCTCAGGAGAGTTGTCAACACCGATCACCTTACCTTTAGCTTTATCTGATATAATTAAATGGGTGTCCATTTTTGGTGAGCAGGATCCAAGATGAATGATTTCAGAACGTCGGCGGCGATTATTTGACACTTGGGTGCACGCTAAAGAAGCATTCGCTGATGGCTCACGAAAAGTCCATGGATGAGCGACTTGCGTGAACCTGATTGCCCATCTTCTTTACTAATAATCGTGGAGCGGATTTCCCGAGAATTTCGTGATAGTCCTGGAGTGAATTTTTGGAGATTCTCGTGCTTTGAGCATCGTTTAGTGTGCTCGTGGCACGTGGTTTGCACATCGCAAGCACAGTAAAAAGTGCTAGAGGATCTCGTAAGCATCAGGATTCATACGTTATTAATCTAGGCAAATACGTATAGGAACGTGATACGGTAACGCAAGGGAAAGTGCTGGATCACGGCATCAGGTTCTTCGCTTAAGAGCGCTGGTGGGGAAGCTTCACCAATATATCTTGCTAAGTTGGTCACCTGGAAGGATGGACACTCTCTCCTCACTTGGGGATAGGTAACTCCGGATCAGCTCGTTTTTTCCTCTAACCTTTTCCCGAGTTGTAAATGAAATGCATTCGGTGAATACGCCTCCCATCGGGAAATGAGCACTCGGCCTTTAATTTGTCGCCCTATACTTCTCACATTACATTAGGGCGCGATAAGTGCAGTGGTAAGAGGCGCTACTGGTAATCGCACGTTCGAGCGATTGATCTCCGCCCGGGCTAACCACGCCTTCGATCCCTCCGGGGTAGTGTAATTTGCTACAGGACCTGTCTGCGAAGGTAGAAACACAAACTTGGTATAGCGGCTGGCTTCCGCAAATCATTGTACACCAAATACGCATTCACCATGCCTCTACGATTCCGAATAGAACACGAATGCGGCGGCGCTCTTTAGAGTTCTGATCAACACCGGCACTTTTACCTTTACTTCGTACATACTATAAAAGTTTAATCGCGGCACCGATTTGTTCTCTTCCTTGTGTAGAGGTTCAAGGTGAAGTGGTCCGCACTTATCAGTCTCATGAGAACATGCCACGCACTCGCGTTCTATTCGGAATCGTGGAGAAGTGTTGCATTTGTAAATGTTCTATACAACGAATTGCGTGGACTAGGTCAATGTCTTCACCTTCGCAGACAGTCTGGCACCAACTTACCCGACCCCATAGGGATGGAAGGGTAGTCCTAACCGGGCGTAAATTGATCGCTCCACTATGCTGGTGTCGGTGCCGCCTCTTACCACTACATCAAGTGTCACTATTTCTTTTCTTTCCTATGCATCCATCCATGTTTTGTGTCGTATAGGTTAGCGATCTCGTTGTGCGTCGGCGTTGGGCGTGTCAACAGATGCACTGCGAGAACCTGGTATTTAGTGTAACGGCACTTAACGAATATCTTCGGCGGTTGTTAACTTGGAACGGAATGTTCACGGAGTTTTTCTTGTTGATTGAAAACCTACTCGAAGAGGCGCCCACGAGGGTGGTTTAGCACAGAGACAGCATTCATCTTCTCAGCTCGCTTGTTCCAACTACACCAGTTTCCGCGTGATTGTACTAGGTGGTATCTGGCTCTTTTCGTTTTTCTTTTCTTTTTTATTTTGTTGTCCATTTCTTTCCTTGAGTGCCTGGAGCTTTTAGTGACTTTAGAGGGATGAAGTCAAGCGTATTCACTGCTGCCGTCCCAATCGTATCCCCTCTAGTAGCTTTTTTTCGATGCTTTGGTAATCTTTTTGGAAACATTTTAACGAGGCGTACCGTCATATCTCATCTTGATAGACTTTGCCCGTCCTATATAACATACGTGTTACGTGCACTGGTTATAAGAGTTCTGAAAAGTAGACGTTTACTGCACTGGAGAGAGTGAGAACATGTGGATGGGAAAATTTTCTTGCAAATTTTGTTTTTTTTTCCAAATTTCGGTACCTTTGTTCCACTCCGAGTAACTTCTGCTGTCGGTTTTCTCTGAAAATATGAAAATTTCCTGAATCAAAATGAAACAGAGAAAAATTAAAAAACAAAGAAAGTAAAATAAGGAAATGAGAAAAGAAGAAATAGCAAAGAACACGATTGCGTGGCGCGTCCTTAGATGACTAGCCACCTCTATCGATACAAAACTAAGGCGGTGTCGTTAGTATAGAAGCATTCTTTCATGAGTAGGTAAATTTGCTGTTAATTGCAACCAGTTCTTTTCGAAGAATCTGTCACGGTAGAAATAACACTTCCGGATGCTTCAACAACCAGATGTTTCAGGGTTTTCTGTAAGGACGCGCGAATGTTGCAAATTCCAAACGCTGAGACAATCTTTTCTTTTTCTGAAAATTCCACAGCACTCTTATTCGATTACTCTCAGCGTTTTCGTTTCCGCGCTGCGTCGTCATCGACTGGACCGTATGATGGCTACATTTCCTGTTCCCAACGTGACCTTCAGTGTTTTCGGTGTTGTCGTTCTTGGAAGCGATCGATTTGTTCAATCATCTGCACTTTTCTCTACAGATTTCCATCTTCTGATCCTAATCGCGCTCTGTTACCGTTCGTCGTGGAATGTCGTGTTTGTTACGCATGCATTAATCGTACCCGTACTCGAGGATCTGTTTTGGTGATGTCGGTATTTTTCCATTTTTCGAATTTTTTTCTAAAATTACTTTCTACTTCTTGCATTATTTTCTTTTGAAGAACCAATGCAGTACGGCTATCAGTTCCCGCGTTTCCAGAAGTGTTTTTTCAGCTGCTACAGTTTTCTTATCAACTGAAGCAGTGCAGGGTCTTTTTGGTCCAATACGTTCATATTTCGAATGAATGTGAAGATTAACCTTCTGGTTGAAGACAGAATTCATGTCTTGAACTTGAGATCAAGATAAACGGTTAACATTAAGACTCCTGTTTAAGTCAAACAAATATAAAGAAGAAAAAATATGAAAAAATATGAGAATATGAGTAAAGTATGAAGAAAAAACATGGTTTGACGCTCATCCCCCTCTCTATTAATTCTATTAGTGCGCACTTTTTGTCCGTTTTGAGCTTCATTTGACAGTGAATTTCAGTTTTCAATTTGATACTATTTTGTTAATATTTCTGGCCAAATTCACTGAATCGCATCGAAATATTCTGAAATTTAGGAAATTGAGGGGTGCTCCCGTGTGTGTGTGGAACATTTCAAAATGTTTGAATTTTTGGAAAGCAAGTAATTCACTATTTGGTCAACTTCTAAATGATTTGATCATCTCCTGAACGGCAGTAACATTCAGCAATTTAGGTTTTTGCCTTCAGGGCTGTTTTGCTGCTTTTCATTCCATTTCTCTGAAGTTCAATATTTTCTTTGTGAGAATTTCTCGTTGTTCTTCATCCGCAGATTCTGATGTCACATTTGGCATAGCTGCTGTCTCTAAAATGCAGTTTTCGTTTGGACATTTTTTTGTAATTTGTGATGTATTCGCTGTTGTCACTTTTATAGGCGTGATTTCGACCACGGCTACAAAGACTAGTGTGTGATTTAGGTTAATGCTTAGATGTTTAGGTACTCTATGCTAAACACCGTAACAACATGATAGTGCATGAAGATGCGTCCATCGAATGAGCTTGTATCACTACCATGTGCACATGGCCCCGACGACGATCCATCTATGCTTCAGTCGACTTCGTCGTCCAGCTCAAGGAATCCCGTGGGTCTTCTCATCTTTTTTGTCATTGTATTCTTTCAATCTCATTCGAGGAGCAACTACCGATCACAAGGGCTCAGATTCATGAATGGTATACTCGAAATGCACGCTGAAATTCATCATCGGGGTTCATTCAGGGTGATACGAGATGTCACCCTAGACATGATCGTGGCAAGTGCTCGAAAATCCAAAATTGGCCCGCAAACCAAGCTTCATCAATATGCTCGTAGTTTATACCCTATTAATGGTTAGTGGTGTTCAAACCCTCGCTGATGCATTGAGGGGGTATTAGACCTCATATAGACCCTGAATGCTTTCTGAATAAAGGACTCAAATTGATGAGTCAGGGTTTGCACACCGTTCGTAGTACACTTTGGGTACATTCTGGATATACTGCTCATGAATCCGGGCTCAGATTCTGTTTTGCCTATTAACGGGAATAATTTTCTCTTAAAGTAATTCTCAGTTGTAATGAAAAACAGTTGTGTTAATTCTCAGTTGTTCTTCAGAGTTTTTAGTTTTTACAAAGCCTTCGCTCTATGTCTCCTCTTTTTGTTCTTTTAATTTGCAGAGCCGAAATTGTGAATGAAAACTGTTTCTCATAACTTGTAGAGTAGAAATATACATTCTCGGCGCATGGTAATCACAGTGTCGTGTATTTTTGTCGTGACTGATACGATAGAGTTTCATTCATTCCATTATGCTGTTTTGCTCCTTCAGTCGCAAGTCGTCTCACCGTCGGATTCCCTTGGTCGTCCCTGGTATCATGGCGAGATATCGCAAACGGAAGCTGAGGTACTGCTTGATGTCGCCCAACCTGGCCGATTCCTTGTTCGCAAAGCTGGCCCAACCCGGTACTTTCTCTCCTGCGTTACGGACAACCGCATTCTTCTACATCTTCCGTAAGTTCGAAATTTTCTCTTTTTACAAAAATAAATTTATTCCGGTTTAGTTCGGGTATCTGGTGCTTCTGGGCACTAATAAAATGTGCTCGGAGACTTTTCAAGCTTTTAGTATCCAACAATTGGGACGCTTTTTCTACTTGAACGCTGGAAAATTTGCGACGCTGGCTGAGGCAGTGCAACATCATTGTGAGATGGTGGATACAGCGGAACCAGTTCTTGCTCAAATCTCGAACTCGAACTCCTCTATCATATCAGTGAGTCTTCCGTTATCCACTTAAATTAATTTTTTACTCATTTGGCATTTATATGGTTTTTTTTTTGAAGCAACCACCTCGTAATATCAACTTGCGACGATTCCTTGCCCTTTCGAAGTGCGACGATCTCGCGGACAACGACGAGCTGAGGTGAGTTTTTCAAATTCTTGGCACACTCCGAAATTTGTCCCGAATACCCCGGAAATTGTGACTTGCCAGCCAGCGCAGCGGGGTTTATTCAAGGTTAAGTCGGGAAGTTTGCGATGTTCAACACAATCCATTGGAACGATAGGGCGCTGCCGCGCCAGTAAAATGTGTTGTTCTCCGTATAAATCGCAAAGCTCGTAGATGGATCAGGGTTTGGGCCATCATTGAGGGTAAATCGAACTTCCGGCACCAGCGAGATGTGTAAAATCCTCCATAAACCGTTAATCAGCTCTGAATATATCTGGTTCGCGCGAAATTTCAGTGCATTTTTAAGATTTATTTTGGGTGTATCGGTCATGAATCGGAGCACTTGCTGGTTTTGTTTTATTCTGAGTTTAATCTAAATCAGTTACTAGTTTCAGCACTTCGAGGGGCGACGTGATAACGCAGTTGCATGAGTTGGATGGCGCCTACATATTAGCGAAGAACGAGAGCACTGGTCAAACGGGTTATTTGTCTGCCAAAACAGTGACGCCTATTGTACGTTCTTTCAGTCAACACTTTCTTTGTGGCCTATTTGTTGATTTTATACTGTTTCGTGCATAATTTGAGTCCATTTATTTTGGCTAGATTTTTTTTTTGATAATTGTTCCTTGCTTTTGTGGATGTAGTTTCATTTATCCGCTTCAGTATTAGCCCTCCCTTCCCCCCTCTCAACCCCCGCCGAGGTAAAGTCGGATCGAAGTTTTCAAATTTGAAATGTTCAAGAGAATATCGCTTTCATGCCTCATATGTTGTGGTTCTAACGAGAGCGCAGGTGTTTTCATTTTTTGCTCTCGTATTTTTGCATCTGCTCTCGCACAACACTAAGTGTCGGTGGACGTTCTCTGTGAGGCGGCAAATATTCATAGCAAATATGAATGCATCTCATATACAACACACTGTGTGCCATATCGCAGGTGATGCCTCGAACTCTGAGGGAGTGACGAAATCCGGTTCGGCGTACAAATATTCATGGGGGCCTCACACATGCAATGAATTGATCAGATTTCACTAAAATTTTCATCTGTTGGATGAAATGGAGCTCCTATTTTCGCGATAGATATTGTTCCTCCGAAAATTCTCTCCCATCTGATTCTAAAGAGCCCGCGTGGGTGCCGTGGTAAGAGGCGTTACTGACACCCGTTTTGGCAAGCCTACCCTTGTCTGAGTCATTTTAGATGCCCACTTACCCTGCAAGATTGGCCGTTGCAACTTGGGATATTTTGTGTAGGGGTGATTCTTTACATCTTGTGACTTTCCACTTTTCTTATACTTTCTTTCTGTAACCCTGATTGAAAGCATTTGAAAATTTAAAAGTAGATCACCTGTGATTTCATTATTCTTGCTATAGCCGGTGGGGTTGGGTAGGAATGGGTGGGATGAACAAGAGGGAGACGAGGCGGTTGAGAGAGTGACTCCTCTGACGGCTTGTACTCTGATCATGGCTCCACAATGTACTATGTGATCATCTTGATTATCTTATTTATGCTTTATTAACCTGTACTATTTTTTGAAAATTTCATTGAACTCACCAACTCCCTAACTGCACTTTTGTTTTTAGCAATGATACTCGCCTTCGTGATAGTCTGTAATTATTTGTAGTCCCGTGAGTACCTTACAAACAGGTTTTCGAAGAGCATCGGTTGTTTTTACGCGATCATTTTCATTTAAAGTACTGATAATCAGGGTGTCGTTGGCCAGTAGGAGCCTCTGTACGCTTACTGTACAGAAAAGTTTGACTTCACGATGGAGTGACTTATATTATTTTGTCGATTTTCTTTTGATTCGTTTATTATTTGGGTATTTATTGTGTAGAAAAGATTGCTAGATTCGATTGAGAAAAACTTTCAGCATTTCTCCAGCCGAAAAGCTTAACACATGTGAAGTTGTGATCCGAATTTGGGGATGATATTTCATATGAAATCACTTTGTCCTGAAGGTTTTTGACGTGAAAATAATATTTGCCCTCTATGTTTCTGAAAAGGACCTTATTTATGATATGAATGAGGACGTATTTCAGCTCTCCGATTCGCTATCCGTGCAGGAACTCCCATATTTCCACTCGGCTCTAACCAACGATGCATTGAAAATGTTGACATGTGGTGAGTCTAGAATCTAGAAGGAAGCATTTTCTTCTGTCTCTACTTTGTCTCTTCAATTTTGTAATTTTGAATTCGATTGTTCGTATGTACTTTTACCCTCATTCGAACTTGATCGCCTCTTCAAAATGAACTTAGTTCACTAATAGAATAACCGTGGTTTAATTATAGAGCGTTTCTCAAAATATGACGTAAAGGCGGAATAAACTTATGAATATCAGGGCATTCCAAATAAACTCGTCGAATTTTTTGGTCTAGTCTACTTTCCTCTGGAATGTTCCGAAATTAACTTTGAATCACTGTATATGGTTGATTCTCAAAGAAACTCTTCCGTTTCTTTTGTGGTTCGCCGATATACAGAATAGAATCTTATTTCATTACAGTTCTGATTTTTTTGAATTTCGCTATGAATATACATCCGTTCTTTGAAAGTTCTATATCGACCAAGCACTATTTCTCGTCATTGTTGATATTCTTGGCAATATCCCACCTCTGTTTGAGAAAATGAAAAAAAAATGTAAAAAATGAGAAAAAAATGCAGTGAAAAATTGGCCGAAGAATGGAAAGTCAGGAATCCATGTTATAACTGTCCGGCACGACGTTTTGTTGCTGTGCGACTGATTATATTCTCGTTACACATTCACGTCGCCTTTGTTATCACGTGACGTTATGGATTCTCGTCCACTATTGGTGTTAACTCCCTGTCTTTAAATATATTTTGTTAGCCTTTGAAAGGATTCAAGCTTATCCTAGTTATTACACATCGCAGAAATATGTTGTCATCCAAATGAATTAGGCGGTTTGGCAAATTGCCAACTAAAAGAGTGGCTGATGACGAGCGTGTTGAAGTAGTGTAAAGGAGATATGTTTCTCGTTGCATTTAGTGCTTTAATCTTTTCGATATTATTTCCGTTCAAAAAAATTCTGTTGGTTCATGAAAATTTGAATTTTTTTGTGTAAATCGGTTATGAATCAATTGCTTCGCCAAAATTAATTCGTGCCATTCACTATATTTAGTTGGTCCCGGTTCGTTCCTGGTACGGTTGTCGAGTCAAGGGGCAGATGCGTTTGCGTTGTTAGTGAACACTCGGAACAAAATTGAAAAATTTCTGATTCGTGGAGCTTCCGATGGTACCGATGGATTTCTTCTCGCCGGGCGTCACTTCCCTTCACTCCAGCATATCATAGACAGGTGCATTTTTTTATCATTTTCACCTGTTTTACGTTAAAGATTTTTGCTCATATTTGCCTCTGATATTACATTTCTCTGTTGTTTTAGGAGTGGATTAAGATTCAAGAAACCACCACGGATGGCATTTCTATATGTAGTGGTAGATAGCTTAAAGTTTACAGAGTGAATAGTTCTGCTTCAGTGTTGTTCATGCTTCGTTAAGTATAGTGGAATTATAGGGCCTTTCACACTTCACCGGCAACTTGTGCGGCATCGCCGGAGGCTATAGCGAAATGTAGGGCACCGACGCTACATCATAACCGCCGGCGATGTCACAAATGCTGCCGATGGAGTGTGAACGACCCTTGTGGGACCATTATCTCGATGAGTCTTTTTGGAATGATCCTTTTTGTCTTCTAGGTATTGTGTGCATCCTATTGCTAGTGATGTTCGTCTGACGCATGCTGTTCTACCATCACAAACATCCACCGAAACTGAGGGCAATAATGAGACTACAACCCAGACGACAGCGATGACGAGCTCAGATTGGTCACCGAATGTTTCGGCGGTCGAGGCGACCGACGACTACGTTAATCACAACTGTGCTTCGCAGACGGTTGATGCTGTGCAGGCACTGAGAAAATGTGAGTCTTTTCCCGACGTCAGCAATTTTTTTGTGTGGTTTTATTATATTGTTCCATGACAAATAACACCGATTTACATTTTCAATTGCTGCCCTACCCTCCCTGTTTACCACACCTATCCTATACTCTACCAACTTCCTACCACTGGTCGCATATGGCAGGCTACTGACGCAACAGGACCTTTTCTATCTTAATGATCATTTATACTCGGTTTAGTCGACCTGGGTTTCTTGCGCTTCCGTGTCTTGATCTGGGTAAGTGCGGCGATCTCTGCCGTGGGTGATTAGCAGTTACTGCGTTACTTCTTCACTAGTATGTATGGTCCTCGAATTCTGCTGGTTTTTCTGTTATGAAAGTTACGCATAAGCGTTTGATATTCACCCCAGAGAGGTATGTTCCAAACTCAAATGCCCGCCCTGTGAGCATGAATTAATCTTCTCGGTTAACGGAATGTGATACGTATGGCCCGTCGGGCTTGGGTTTCCCCGGATCTTTTCCATCCATTCCTTAGCCATGCGTGAGGTGGGAACTGACGTAAAAAGTTAAAAAGCTAAAAAGTAATAAAAAGTAAACTTAAATCTATAAATTTAATTTAAGCTCGCGAAGAGAAGGCTTGGAAACCGTGCTGGCTGACTCTCTGCGACGATCCGACCGGTGGTTGTGAGCTAGTGATTGCCGATACCGAAGTGGTAAGTTTCCTGTGTCCTGAGTTGTTTTGAATTGGTATAGCCGATTGGCTAGCAATGTAGCCTTATAGGTTAACGGTCACACGTTCGGCTCCTATACCATCGTTTCCAGTTTCTATTTCAGAGCGCAAAAGCACGACTTGTACTAGATCTGGCGTACTGTGTGATGTACATGCTTGACGAAACGGTGTTCGGTCGCGAAGGTTGTGTGTTTTTGTCGCAGACCGATATCGATCTGTCCGGAGTGTACTTGTGTTTTCGACCAACGCTTGTTCTGATCAAATGGTTGGAGTTGTTAAGGTGTGTTCCATCATTCTGCGGTCGCTTTGTGTGGTTCTCATCGATTTGCAACGCTTACCGTCGTTTTTCTATCAAGTCCTTCGATTCATGAACTTAGATAACTGTATATTATATTTCAATCGATAAACCTGACGACGTTCGATTGATTGAATACCGATCGTAGGCCCTTTTATATTGATTGTTCGGCTCGCTCGTGGAATTTTGTAGTACTTAGCGGAATTGGAGTTCGTAGTTCCTGGGTCTGAAACTTCAGAAATAGCACCTGGATTGTGAATAGTTTATCGTGTTATCCTTTGTGAAATTGAACGCCAAAAGATGTGCAACTGATTCATAGAAATAGAGGCTTCATTTTCGAGTAGCAAAAGCGGAAAGTGTACGAAAGTTTCGGAAGCAAAAGAGCGATATCACTATCACATGCCGATAGAGAAACAGGTTTTCAGAGTAGCGGTGCCTTGCTTCGAGAGAATCGTTGTGCTTTTGCAATGGCTCGTACTCTATCGAGTCTTAAAATTTCTTGCCATCCATGTTTTCACGTGTCTTGTCACTAAATGATTTTTCCACCATCATGATGAAATTACGTTGCTGAAATTGCATTAATTTTGTTTTCGGTCGTCAATCACACTGTCAAAACTTCCTCCAGTGCATCACGTTTTTGACCAAATATTCCTATACCTGCTAGGAAGTTGAATGAAGACGAGAAAACCGGAATTTCTCAGCTTTCTTTTCCGCATAATCATATTTGCCTTGCTGGAACGCTTTATTTTAAATTGTTTTCCGTCCCCAATATTCAATAGAGTGTATGGTTTTTTAGTGTACTGCTTTTTCAGACCTCGAGTGTTGGGTTTGCCCGTGGGCACCGTTCCGGTAATGATCGGTCTGCACTTCGAACCACCGAAGCAGTCTTATATTGCGATATTACAGCTTCATATAGATAAGTACAGGTTTGTATCGATTAATTTTGTTATGAAATCTTCTATAATTATGTCATCCTATCGAGGAGATCGTTGCACATTTCAGGTCAGACGCAGTGAAAGCCGATGGGTTTTATTCTGCGTATGGAATGATATGTGGAGTCAAGGTAAGGTTACCGTTTCCTCACTGATGTCTGGTATACCTAGTAACATTTTCCAGGTATGTAGTACCCCAGTGATCACCGCAACAGTCAGCAGAGGTGCTCAGTCGTCTGTCATATTCGATTGTTCGTTCCTATTGCCGTGAGTTTTTTCGCTGATTATCGTACCTACTTTTTGTTCCATTGATGGGCGCGTTGTGCATTCGTAAGGCCTTCGTTATAGGTTCGCTCGCACCCTGCGAAACTCGTCCATTCAGCATCAGACAGCGTGGGGCCAGACACGTTTGTACGAGTCGCGTCGACGGGATAGCTCGTACAAACGTGTCTGGCCCCACGCTGTCTGATGCTGAATGGACGAGTTTCGCAGGGTGCGAGCGAACCTATAACGAAGGCCTAAAGGCCTCTGCAGAGTGTTGCTGCTGGCAGCAGCAGCAAAAAGGGGGCGGAGCGCCTTTCCACCCAGGACCACCGCTCTGCTGGCGGTTTGCTGCTGAAATCGACAGCAACGCCACAGCAGCAAAATGACGTGTGCTGACGTCATTTTCTGGTGATTCGTGCTAGGACCTCTAGCACGAATGACGTCCCGTCTAGCGTGGCGTACCGATCGATTTGCTGCGGCAGCAAAAAATGATCGAAACCATTCCGTGCTGCTGCTGCTGCTGGCTGCTGCTGGCTGACAGCTGCAGCAGCAGCACTCTGAATAGCCCCCCTGCCGTGGGTTTGCTGCGCAGCGCTGCTGCGTTGCTGCTGGGCTATCCTTCATCATTGCTGCTGCTGCCAGCAGCAACACTCTGCGGAGGCCTTAAGAGGGCTACTGATATCCACACGGTCGAGCGATCGATCCTTGCCGGGACAAACCAAGCCTTCCATCGCTTGGGGGTCGGGTAAATTTGTATCATACTTCTTTGGGAAGGTGATGACACTAACTGGTATAGCGGGTTGCCCCCGCAACTCATCGTATTGGCCGAAATTGGCCAAATACGCATTCCTTACGCCTCTACGATTCTGAATTGAACACGAATGCTTCGGAGGGACGGGACATTATCGACCACTTTACCATTTTCCTGTTCTCTCATTCCCTTATAGTTGTTGTTGCAGGCTGGTGCCACCCGAGAACGGTACCCTGCAGTTTTCGATACTCTCCCATCACGCTGGTAGTAAGAAGAGCAGACCGTTGGGTGTTTCGTCGTTGTTCCGTTTACCGGGTTCCCGGTCGCTGTCTGATACGCCGGAATCCGGTTTCGTGTTTCGAGCGACCCGGCATCGCATACCGGTCCTTCGCTACAATCAGTATGCACCGTTGTTGGAGTACTTGAGGTGAGCCTGTTACAGTTTCAGATTTTTTTCAATTCGTCTTTGTTGTGCCCACCGTAAACTCGAAACATCCTCGAGTGTGATTCATCAACACACATGGGAGTTTATTCACGGTTAATTCGCGGTTTACACTAGTTAGAGATTTTGAATTTCACTTGAAAGTTCTCAGGGAAGGTGCTGGCGATCTGTTTGAATGGGCAGCGGATGCTTTATCAATACAACAACGTTCGCTCTTGTGTTGGTCGATTGTATCGCTGCTGCTACGAGATCGGAATGAGCTTCTACAGTTTGTCAGGTTGGCCAATTTTGTAATTTTTGTACTTCTACAAGATTCGTGGCAAATTTTTGAATATTACAGCCGAATGCTGCGACGAGTGTTGACATCGTGCACTGCTGAGAACGTTATGCGACAGGATTCATTGACAACTACCCTCTTAACGCAGACGTTGCGGATAGCCGGCCGGTCACGATTGGAAGAAGCGCTGGATGCGGCTGGAATGGCGAGTGTGAAAATTGTTCAGGTGGTTGCTCTTCTTGAGTTCTGCTACGTCTTTTTATCTTTTTTCCTTTTTGGCAATTTTCCACGTATTGCTGTCTTTTTGCCGGAAATTTTTCCCCAACCGTTCTTTTCCTCTTTCCGGAGTTCCGCCTGAGGGATTCCCAGAAAACCCCCATCGTGAGCGAAGGATTTGAGCCAAATTGAGAATAATAAATATTTTCAAAGACCGCGGAGTGTAATAAGTAAAACTACTCCCTTTTTTCATTTTTTGTTTAATTTCTATAAATGATGATCCTCTCTCCAGCCCGCCGACATCGACAATGTCATAGACATGCTGGATAAGCTGGTGTCGCAGAAGCGCTTGGCCGCGCTTTGAGTGAACACTTTGCCGTGTTCGAATTTCGCGGTTCGGAAAGCCGCTCCAATCACTTCGAATTCTGACTTCATCGGGAGGAGGCATTTTATACAGCTCTTCAACGACGGTCTCTGGGCAATAGTTTCTTCACAAAGGTCGCGTAGCATATCTACGGACTTCCTCCAGTCTTGGTCGTTTTCCGGACCTGGTAGCACAATAAGTTCCGTGCCTTTTGCTACTTGTTGCAGAATCAGAGTCCACGTGCCAGCCCATCTTGTTGTACCTGCAAATTCAGCAGTACTGAAGAGAACAATCGACGAGTAGTCGTCTGTGAACCAATCCGGCTGCACATCTTCTGGTTTTAACATCACGACCGCGGTCTGGTCGTCCGTCTTCAGGCAATCGAGCACAGCCTGGAAACCGGACGGTAAGACAATCAGGTTCTTTCTCGGTTTCAGCTGTTTCCATGAGATGCTCGTCCATGGATGCAATTCGGCGTATCGCCTTGCCAGATCTGCCACGGCTCCCATATTGTATGGATCACACAGTCCGCGTGGAGGATGTTCCGGCTGAGTTGTCCCTGCATTAGCTACTGACGCGAGTGTCAGGTGCACGCAATGCTGCCGATAGAACGACAATGCCAAGCCGAGTCCGGATGGTGTACAAATATCATGGTTGCGGTCGAGAAGTCTGGCAGTCCGCCACGATTCGGGGATGTGGGACTGCGATAAGATAGACAATAAACGAGCCAATTCATATGGAGACGAAAATTTCAAAGCGCCGAATGGGGCGTTCGGGAGGACTTCTTGTAGCGACACATTGGCGGCGCACTCCACTTCCATTCCTTGACACATGAGTTTTCCAGGGCAGCGCCAGTCGACGTGGTGTACATTCGATGATGACGAAAAAGGTGTCCTGAAAATAAAATTTTGAATATTATGGCCAGCATTTTCACTTATCCTATTGCACTTAAGAGCACTCTTTCTTGGCCTCCCACGCACTCCGCGTGTTGTTTTACCTCGAACCGGGTTGTCATTAATTTCTGAGGGGATCTTTATTAGCTGATCGAAAGGTATTTGTTTCGGAGGTTTGTTTTCGCCTATAAGAGTAACTACAGCCGAGTTATCTGACGAACTAATGACACGAAAAGGTCCCTCCCAAGGAATGATCAGTTTGGGATGACGTGATTTCCCTTTTTCTGCCGGGATTTCGACGTAGACCCTATCGCCAACACATATTTTTTGTGACCTATGTGTTTTCCATTCCTTATCATAGTTGCGCTTCATCCTTTCACGATACAGATTTGTGTGCTCCGCTATGTATTTGCGTGCTACTTCCAGCCCACTCAAAAAGTCCGTTTTATAGCTACCATAATCTATAGAATACGGCGACAATTCCGTTGAAGGTACCAACGTAGATGGATATTTAGGATCTCGGCCATATAGGAGGAAGTGCGGACTCTCTCCGGTCGCTTCGTGAGGTGCCGTGTTATAGGCGTACACTACTGAGGGGAGAATTCTATCCCATTCCGCGGGCACTACGGTTTTTTTCTTTAGCAGTTGAACTATTGTTCCGTTCGCTCTTTCCGTCACACCGTTTTCTCTCGGACAGTAGCCCTTTGTGAATTTTTGTTCTATTCCCATAATGGCGCACAGTGCTTTCATTATGGCGTTTTCAAATTCGCTACCGCGATCTGAGAGAAAAACCGATGGCCACCGGCCACAACCGCAGATCCAATTACTGAAAAGTACCTCCGCTACTGTTTCGGCCTTCTTATCAGGGATTGGGTACGCACCGAGGTATTTTGTGAAGTGGTCCACAATCGTGACAATATATTTGTTTCCGCGGCTACTCATACCCATTTCTAAAAGGTCGATTCCGACTATTTCGAAAGGTTGCGCGGTGCTTATGGGTCGCAAGGGAGGTGTGTTTCTCTTTTTACTGTTCGCCAAAAAACACATTTGACATTCCTTGCACCAATTTGCCAAATCTTGGCGCATGCCAGGCCAGAAAACTGCTTTTCTGAGCTGGTTGTACATTTTCCGGGCATGAAAATGGCCCCCTAGGATACCAGAATGGGCTTCGTTGAAAACATTCTTCCGATAATCCCTTGGTACCACTGGAACAAACGATCCGTCCTCAGTTATAAGCTTTAATATGCCAGCATCTATCAAAAAATCGGTTGAACTTAGTCTCTTGTCAAACCTAGGTAGTCTTACTTCCTCATCAGCCCCATTTTCTATTGCTAGAATTATGGGAGCAAAGTCCGAGTCTTCTCGCAGTTCTTTCAGCCAGCTATGTTCTTGTACCGAACAAACAATGTTTTCATATGGCGGCAAGATGGAAGTTTCACCTCTTACATCTACTGGACCTCGAGAAAGTGCGTCAGCCACGCAGTTTGCATTGCCTTTCACATGCTCTATACGAAGGTCGTATCGCTGTATTTCTAAAGCCCAGCGCAGAACCCTTGGTGAAACGTTAGTCCGTTTGAACAAGGAGGTTAGTGCAGCATGGTCCGTGCGTACAATAGTGCAGATACCGAAGATGAAATAATGAAACTTTTTAAGGCTGAATACCAGCGCCAAAGCTTCTTGATCGGTAACGTGGTAGTTGCGCTCCGCTGATGAAAACGGCTTGGAAGCAAAAAATAATGGGTGCAAAAATCCATCGTCGCCCTCTTGAGCAAGTACCGCTCCTACCCCAATTTTGCTTGCATCCGTGTATATTACGAATGGACGGCTACCATCCCGTGCTTTTTCCACGTTTGGCTGACCAAGTACTGGGGCATGCACTAGCGCTTCTTTCAGTTGCCTAAAAGCCTCTTCCTGTTCCTCTAACCAAGTGAACTTTTGTTTAGGACTGGTCAACTCATACAATGGTTTGGCTATCTGAGCATATCTCAAGACAAACTTGCGATAGTAACCGGTCATTCCGAGGAAAGTCCGCAACTGTGAAATATTTTGGGGTCTCGGATAATTCTCAATGGTGGAGACTTTTTCAGGGCTTGTTTTTATGCCATCTTTGTCCACAACGTGACCGAGAAATTCCAAACATGACTCCATAAAACGACATTTTTCGGGTTTCACCTTCAAATTCGCTTTCCGAAATGCCTCTAAAGTCTTTTCCAAGACAATTAGGTGCCGTTCTTCAGTATCTGTAGCGATAAGAACATCGTCCAGATAGACTGAAACCTCAGGTCCTCTAAGATCTCCTAGAACCCTATCCATCAAGCGTTGAAACTCGGATGGCGCATTTGTGAGCCCAAACGGCAAGACTTTAAACTGAAACTGCCCCGCAGTTGAAGTAAAGGCGCTAATTTCCTTAGCTCTAGCGGTAAGCGGCACTTGCCAGTAGCCACTGGCCAAATCAAGAGATGAAAACCATCTCTTGTTCCGCAAGTTCTGTAGCGTAATATCTATTGGTGGTAACGGATAGCAGTCTTTCTTGGTTACCTTATTTACCTCTCGGTAATCTATACATAAGCGTGTAGTTCCGTCAGAATTCGTTGATAAACGATCTGTTGGAGGTTGTTGCAAAACTAGCCGGTGAGCGGTTTCCTGAAGAACCTCACTTGTTACGGCGGGTGCTCAGGTTAGTCATAATTTTATTATCAAGGTATTTTCGTTAGTTTTCATCTGTTTTTCGAATCCACAAATGTTGAGAGAGCCCTACGAGGTGGAATCCCACTACTCTGTTGACTATTTTGCGGCCTCCGCCGTTTTTCAACTTCTTGGGTTGGGACCGAGCGGCAATTTGCTGCGTAATGACCTTGTTTCCCGCAGTTGAAACACTGCGATGATCTCCTTGAATGGTTTGAGGAAGTAGACTTTCTTTCCATTTGGTCTCTACCGTGATACTTCACTTTTTCCGCGAACTCACGTTTTTGGTTGTCAACCGTGCGAGTCTTTTCGAGTCGCAAGGCAACTTTCTTAACCCTTTCATAAGCTTCGCCGTTACTGACATCCAACGCCGCTAACATGTGGTATGAGTCTTTCCAATGTTGCAGCGAGGAGTACAGCTTAGAAGCGAGGTGGAAATCCCACTCCTCGCCGGGGTGTATCTGCCTGGAGATATCCTCCATCCGGCAGCAAAAATCGCTCACCGATTCACCCTTATTCACTGTCAGGCCATCCCATTCCCGCATCATCTTGAGCTTCTCACAAGGATTCCTACGCGCTTCTCTAAGGGCGTGGACAATCCCTTCAAAATTTCCATGCTTAACCCTACTTGGTAAGCTTTTATATGTGGATCTCGCCGATCCAACTAAGTGGTTTACCAGAATATCCTTTCTGTCCTGGTCAGACCAAACTGTTATGGGATATTTTACCTCTAGCGCCCGCAAAAAGTCACCTAGTGAGCTTTTTCCGTCATACTTAGCTACCTGAGACACACTCTGAGCCTTGAACACCTCCTTAAATATGCCGAACATCCCGTCCATAGCATTTGAGGCCGCTCCTAATTTTGGGTTTTCCCCACGCTCATTAGAGTTGTCTACAATGGAAATGGGCTTACCGATCATCGATGCGGAAGACTGCAGAGAGGATCGACTGGACCGTCCGCTGGAGATTGACCTCTGGCGCCGATGTTGCCCATCGTTCGTGTGGCGATATGCGGCTTGACTGCTCTGAATGTTTTTATCATTGAGAGTCGATGGCTGCATGCAGGGCGCTGCAGTGTTAAGAGGTGCTATTTCCATCCGTAAGGTCAAGTATCTGCCCTCGCTCAGGCTATGGTCAAGAAAATTGACGACCAGGCCTGTCTGGAAAGGTAAAGACACTGGATTGGTATAGCATCTAGTCCCGCAAGCCGTTGTAATATATCCCAAATACGCATTCACCTCACCTCAACAGTTTGGATTGAACGCATGGCGCATTCTTAAGGTGATGATCAGTGCCGTTTTATTTTATCTTTTTATTTTACCTTTAACCTTTATGGATGGGCTGAACTGATGAGTATAGACGGTTTGCACCCGGAATTTGTTGGTTACCATCTCTCTAGTCTTAGAGTGATTAGATAAACCTACGTAATAAGCGTAGTTTCGCGAGGTAAATCATTTCTCGTTTCGAGAGTTTTATAGCGGATGGAACACGGAGGTTAATAAACTAGTAGTGAATGAAAAATGATCGAACAGGTGCTTCCAGAATGTGATTCCAGAATGAAGTTCGAATTTAAGTTTTTATTTGTCATGGAAATATTAGAATAATTTTCTTGTTTCAAGAATTTTATGAGGTAGAGCTCCTTCTCCTGTACTGAACCGTGTTTTTCAGTAATGTTTACATCCTGCGTTTTGTCAATCCACTTCTGATTTCGTACATGAGCGGTGAGTTTCATATTTGTTACAATTTGTTACTTGCTTGATTTTTACAAGGTCTCTGTTGTTTTGTAACGATAATAAAAGATTACGAGAAAACGATATTCAGGAAGCCTGATGAACCAGCAGTTGGCGAAAGGTGTGCAGGCAGCTGCGAACGTCGCTGCGGCGGCGTCTCCACGTCTTGAGGACGTGACAATAGGATCTCAATGTCTTCGTGCCCTTTTCGAGCGACTGCGGGCACCGAGCGAGGTGAATTCTGAGGTATTTATTACTTTTTTGCTTTTAGTCGTTTGGGAATTTTTTGTTTCTTCTGCTTATTTTGCTTTTTTTCGTCATTTTTAATGTTTGCTAGCTGAAGTGTTGGCGTTCAGGGCTCGACGCCGCCGACGACTCCGGCGAATGTTGAACCACGGTGCTGTGATTGGATGGCGATCATTTGTCATCTACTGAACATCGCCTTGATAACTCGTGAAGGAGCACCACAGCTTGACGAGAGTTTCCTTCAGCTCATCAAAGCCCATAAGTCGTCATTTTCCTAGCATAGAATAGTGTGAGATGTGATGTGTTTCTTCTTTCTTGTCAAAACATACATATGTATTTCTCCCTTCACAGGGCTAATTCTCTCTCAGATCATTTCGCTTCACTTTCAGATACTCTTGTAGATTTAAATAGCATTTTCAAATTGCTAGTACCGTACTGTATCGTGTGTCGATCGATCGATGTCGCATATCATCTGTGTGTGAGTATGTCGAGTTTTAAGCGCTTTCTTGCCGAAATCACTCGCGCTTCTCAGGAGTGTGTCAGTTCTTGTGTGTTTGTGTGTGAGTGGGTTCCTTGCTAGCAAACTTCGGTGCACTTCACCATATCGGTCTGTCTGTCTTGTCTCAATATTGCGTGTTTTTTCCAGATTTTGTCGCCTTATTTTGTGCTACACAAGCCATTATTAACATCTATTAGCGAATGTCGTTTCAGATCTTTACGTCGTTGTTGTTGTTACCGTAGTGGAGTTTATAGTCTGTGTGTGATTTCTGGCTCTTAAGTAGCTCATTCAGAGCAGCGACGTTTTCTATGTGTTTTCTCCTCTATGGACTAAGTCAGCTTCATGAATAGAAGTTTGTCGATGATATGGTGATGGTGTTGGTCCTTAGGACCTGCGAGTGCTCGATGGACGACATCTTTTATCATAAGAATTGGTATATCACTATCCTTTTTTCAAATTTCTTTTTTTCTTCTGTGAATAGACAGTGAAGTGATCCATCGTCTCCGTTGTGTTTTTTTTTCAAATATTTGAAATATTTTATCAGTGATAGGAGTGTACGGCTCGTGTTGGTGCTGTGTGTGTTTGTGTGTGCGTGTGAGTGAGTGCTTTGTCGTTTTGTCTTATCCGTATTCGTGTTCCGTGTCGTCCGTAAGGTGCTCCAGTAGCAGTGCATCGCTTCCTCTTTCTCTTTTCCGTTTTCATCTTTTTTTCTTTTTTTTGGTCGTCGTCAACGTTCTCCGTTAGCTCTACGTCTAGGTTTCCGTGATCATTTTCTCATCTCGTTATCGCTCAGTTCATCACATCATGTTGCGTGCCTGTTCCTATATCGCTGCTATCCGCGCTGTCCTTATCATCACATCATCAGTTTTCGTTTAGTGTTGCGGGCCTTTTCATGTCATTATATCGGTTTTACCTCGTTTGCCTTATCATCTATGCACTGTTGTTGATTATTGATATGGATCTAAGAAGCACTAGACTCATCATCATATACGAGAAGAGAAATCTGCTGTTAGTGTTTTGCCACTACTGTATAGTATATGCTGTTATATATACATATATATCTATTTATGTTTTTGATATACTACGTATATGGCTAATCACTTATCAATTGCTTGCACAGTGATTTCATTTCTTCATTAGATAGAGAGTGGAAGCAGTCGGTGGTCTCACACTCAGGCACACACGCGCAGTCTGTTCAGTTGTTTGTCCAGTTGTGATCGTCGGCTATATACCTATATATCTTATGTGTTATGGTTGGTAACTCTGTAAATAGTATGATACTCACATACTAAAGCTATGATGATCGATACTGATCGAGAAATCGGATTTGTTGGCTTGTCGTCGTAGCGTCCCTATCCCTAGGCCCCTATGTTTGTGTGTTCGTATCGTAGTTGAGTGTAGATGATGGTAGGTGGTTTCTCAAGTGTTTAGTAGTATCCAGACCAATGTACTCGATTCCAGTTCCACACCAGTTCGAAATAGTCCGTGTACTATATGTTCTGCTGATCGAAATAGAGAGAGCATAATAAAGTGTATTAATTTCTCCTTAGTGAAGTATCTGGTGTCTTTTGTGTTGGTATCACATACCTATATGCGGCAGAAATCGGTGGCAAGGTAGCGATGGTGCGGTTTTGACTGGGAATATATACTTTTGAGGGGTTCCTTGATGGTTTTCATGTAGATCAGTAAGGATATCAGGTTGAGTCGTAAGTAATCAGACATTTGCAGGACCGGGAGGGTGACCGAGTTCTAGCCCTGCCGATTGACTTTAGTTTGTGAGCCACAGTTGACTGATCAACACTAAGGGTGTCTGGTAATTCACGAGTGGTTTGGTATGGTTCTGTATCCACCTCGCTCTTCAGTATGTCCAGATCCAACTCCTTCGGGTTTCCTGACTGGTCCTTGTTTTCGATTTTCGATTTTTCCCGGTTTGAAGTGCTCTTCTCCATTCCTTACTCGTTACTCGTTTTGACTGGCGCCCTCATTGGCGGGAAATTTGAACATGAATCCGAACACCTGTAAATGTCCGATTACTTATGACTCAACCTATAATAATACTGGTAATACTGCTGTCGTCTCAAATACTGTGCTCAGGAGCTTGCTATTTTGCCCTTTCTCTTATTTGGACCCCTAAACGGTCCGGGCTGTTCCTGAGCTCGCGAGCAGTGGAGGTCTCTGGTTCTCAAACTCGAGTGCATAAGTGCCTCTCAAAACGTATTGTTTGGAAAGGTGTACTTGTATGAATGAAGTATTAGCAGCCGTTCTTATTATCCTTGGTAATTAAGGCAGAATGGCTGAGCTGGTTTCGTCTGTGCGCTGTTTTCGAGGACATCAGAACGTGTACAAACATCATAGGTTAGCCTCTTCCTGTTTTCTCATATTTGAACGTTCATTTTTTGTTCCTTTTTGCGTTGAGTATTCAGGTTCTCTTTTTTTAAGAGCTGGCCTGATAATTGGGTTCTGTGTCTGCTGCAGTTTCGCGATTTTGTCGTTTAAAATAGCTCTCTATTTGGAATCGTTCGCTCGACCGTGTGGGAGAGAGCGACGTCTCCTGAAGCTTCCCCTCGTCTCTACCTAAAAGTGCTAGAGGATTTATCTCACTTAGACCAACCTTCCCCCGGCGCAAATTGATGAGTCGGGGTTAGCCGAATAAACACGGTAGCATTTAGCGTTAGCAGCAGGCTTGCCAGTGTTTAATCTGGGCAAGGTAACACGTTTTTCCAAACTACCCTAAAGAGGGCTCATTTGGTGCAGCGGAAAGAGGCGCTACTGACACCACACGGTCGAGCGATCGTTTCTCGCCAGGACTAACCGAGCTTCCCATCTCTTATCGTTAGGAGTCGGGTAAGGTGATACCAGACTTGTCTGCGAATTTGAAGACACTGAAATGGTACAGCGGTTAGCCCCGCAAGTCACTGTATTGACGAAATGAGCATTCACTATGTGTCCACGATTTTGAATGAAGTGCGAGTTTGTGGCGCGTCCTCTGGGGGTTGATCATCGTGTTCACCTGTTTTTGTTTCAGGAACTGTTGCGGTTTTAGTTCTTCGCTTCACTATAACAAACAAACTGTATGAAAGTTAAGAGTTCTTAGTGTGACATATGTCGATCAATGATTGTAATGATTTTGTAAAACACCACTTTTCTTTTTAAGCAATGTTTTGAACTGCGATATGACCTTTGGAGCCTACATTCCTGATCATCAAGATGGTCAACGTCTACCGGCGCTGTACTACTTGTCCGGTGAGCGTTTTTGTACTTTCATTCATTTTGCTTTCATTGCAGTGAATTCATTTTTATTTCAAGGTTTAACATGTACGCACGCGAATTTCATGGAGAAATCCGGTTTTCAAAGATGTGCGAGCAACTTTGGTGAGTGTGTTAGGAATTGTTGAAGTTTGAATTTCTCGTCGTTTTTGATAAAATCAAAGTCCAGATTCATGAACGGTATATTCGTTATAAACGTTGAAATATATCCCGAAAGGGCGAAATAGAAATTCAGCAACACCCCGCAGGGCTTATTCAGGAATATAGGGAGTTTATTTCCTTCGCATCGTAATATACTCTGATTTCCGTTCATGCATTCAGGGAGAAATCGGTCAGATTTCCGAGAGGTTCTTTCTTTGTTATGTATTCGGGTTTTTGTTGTGTCTGCAAGGTTTGGACAGTATAGGGCTTTCTGCGCACTAACACCGGTTTATTTTTTGCGATAAGTTGACAATTTTCGGTTTTTTCTTGTGTCTTTGCGTTGAATAGTAAGAAGATAGTTCGTGAGTACGATAAATGAGGTATGGTAGGTATCAAATTCACAATTTGTGTATCACTGTTCAACTCTTTTGGACTAAATCAATACGATTATAAGTTAACAAATCTAGATCGATTTTAGGCATGATTGTGGTGCATCCTGACACTTCTCCAAGAGGAGTGGACATCCCGGGAGACAGCGATTCTTGGGACTTTGGTAAAGGTGAGAACTCGTAGTTTCGTAACACTTTTTATTATTTAAATATTTATGCAAAACATTCTATGTTTATCTTTGCAATTCGCATTTTTTAAAATTAATTTTGGAACCTCTCAAAATTTTGTAGGAGCCGGTTTCTACGTGGATGCCACGGAACAACCATGGTCAGCACATTACAAGATGTACAGCTATGTTAGCAGTGAACTTCCGGAACTCGTTAAAACACTGCTATCGGTAGACACAGAGAAAATCGGTCAGTTCCAGTTATATTTTGATCATTTATTAATTCAATTCATTTATTTGCTCGCGTGGGTGCCATTTATTGCTAGTAATATTTAGTTATCTATTTATCTAGTAATGCTGCTGATGCTCAGTTTTTTTCCACAGGAATTGTGACTAAGGTGTCGTTTGATCGCATTTCCCATGCAACTGGTTCGAAACCAGCGCGAATCACTATTTTTGCTGGCAACCTGTGTAGTGTCAACAACGGTAACAAACAGTTCCACTTCTTTTACAGGGTAACGTTAGTATCCGAAATTCCATAGGAACAAGTAATAGAATATCTTCTGATATTTTCGCCGTCAAAAATCATTTGTGAGTTACCCAGCGAGTGGAAGAAATGGTCTAGAAACACCGAAGTGGCGCCCAAACCCTGATTCATCAACGCGCCGTACCCTTCATCCGGGGTTCACACGCAGTTAGGGCGTGTCTGCTGTGCTTAGAGGTGCTACTTGCACCCACTCGCTCAAACGATCGATCTCTGTCGAGGATATCCAAGCATTTCATTCCTTTCGGGTTGGGAAAACCTATGCCAGACTTGTTTGAGAAGGTGAATACAGCTACGCGTACAGAGGCTGCTTTCATTGAACATCCGCAGTTCTGTACGGAAAACGAATGCGCGGCCTATCCTCAAAGGACTAATTTACTCCTATCGATTTACCTTACCTTTATTTTTAATTTTTAGCTTTCCCTTGACTTCCTCTAACCTTGCAGGCATATTTGGACACAGTATGGGCGGTCATGGCGCCATCACCATCGGCCTGAAGCATCCCGATGTGTTCAAATCAATTTCGGCTTTTGCACCCATCTGCCACCCGCTAGCATGCCCATGGGGTCAAAAAGCCCTCAAGGGGTATCTTGGTGAGCTTTGTTTTTTGTTCTCCTTTTTTTTTTGGAGAAAAATTTAAAGTTGACCGGTAATCGTTAGGTGACGACAAGAAGAAATGGGAACAGTACGACTCCTCCCTACTGCTGCAGGAATATAACGGTCCTCCAAGGAAGCTGCTTGTAGACCAGGTACGATTTCTTCCTCAATTTTGATTTTTATATTCGTATTTTCATTTTCTTTTTTTGTCATTTTTCTATGGCTTTATTGGGCATGAACATTCAACAGTGTAATGGAATATGGGGTGATAAGAAGAATTGAGAGATTGAAAAGAAAATAGATGAAACACCTTAACGTTAATGAGACGCTCTCAAATGTATGGAATGGGGGCTTGTAAGTCGGAATATGAGTAAATCGGGCGGAAAAGCTTTGAATTAGGTAGTCTGGAGTAGAAAAAGTTCAATAATCGGCATCGAACAGTCCCATAAGGAGGCGCCATGCATCCATCTTCATCCGAAGTCGTAGAAGTGCGATAATTGCATATCTGACCAATAGAATATCCTGCGGGGACTGATCGCTGAAGAAGTCAGTGCCTTAACGTTCCCATGCAAGTCTGGTACCAAATTACCCGCCCACGGAGGAATGGAAGCCTTGGTTAGCTCGGGTGGGTATCGATCGCTCGACCTTGTCGTTAGAAGTATCACCTCTTTCCACTACACCACGTGAGTCTTTTTATGATCTTCATGGGTATAGCCTATACTATGTATAGCCTCGAAGAACGCGGTGGCGAATTAGCATCGTCCCTTTTGAAATCGTTACTCAGCCAGCAGATGCCGGAGGGGTAGGGTAAATTGGTGCCAGATTCCCGGAGGGATAGAAGGCCTGCTCAGGGAATAATCGATCAGACACACGGGTGTTAGCAGCGCCTCTTACCACTACACCACCAGATATGTGCAATATGAATAGAAATGAGCATGTGGATTTTCGACATTATTTCAGAACGATCGGAAAGTTCTTTTTACCCGCGCTTGTTTTTCGAGACTACCAATAACGAGATCTGATGATCATGAATCTCGAGAAAGTCAGAATATCCACATTTATCAAGCTTTATAGCCTAACTTATTAAACGAATAGATTGTTCACTGGTCCAGTGGTAAGAGGCGCTACTGACACCCGCACACTCGAGCGATCGACCCTCGCCAGGCTAAACGAGCCTTCCATCCCTCTGGGGTCTGATAAATTGGTACCACACTTGTCCGGGAAGGTAAAGTCGCGTTTTTAGTGTAACGGCTGGCCCCCACAAGTCATTGTAGGCCAAATGCGCATCCACGATGCCTCTACGATTCTGATTGGAACACGAATGCATGGCGCGGCCGTAGGGGATAGATCAACACCGACACTCCCTTTCCCTTCTTCAAACGAATGCTGAGTATTATGCATGACTTAATCTCGGAATTTACTGTGGGTTATTCTTTCTAGGGTGCTAGTGATTCTTTCCTGCTTGCCGGACAGCTTCAACCAGAATCTCTGCAGTCTACAAACGCGGTCAATGTGGACGTTCGAATGCAGGCCGACTACGATCATAGCTATTATTTCATCGCTTCTTTCATCGAAGATCATTTCAAATTTCACGCGGACGCACTGAAAGTCGAAGCACTGTAAAATCGATATATGATCACTTACTTTTAAATCCTGTCCTTGTTTTGCACCGGTGTTGAGTTTTACACATCTGTGTTTTATGCTTATACGAGTTAAAGTTGTTTGCAAGTGATATTAATTTGTAGTTTCTTGTTGGAAATGGTTAATTTTCACTTTGAGTTTGTAAGATAGGTGCGCTGAATACATATTTATTTACTTGAAAGGTTCCTTTTGGCTGAACGTCTGAGCTCCAGCACGACTCCTACTCGTATCTCTGTGTAAACTTCGTCGTCAAGGTAAAAGGTAAAGGTAAAGGTCGGCGTTGATCAAGTCCAGTTTTATTACCTAGTCTCCGCGGGTTACTCTTAACTTAAGAGACAACAAGGTGAAGATAAAGTGGTCGGCGTTGATCAATCCCCTAGGGCACGCCACGCATTCGTGTTCCATTCCAAATCGAAAAGCATGATGAATGCGTGTTTGGCTGGTACTAAGACTTGCGAGGGTCTGCCGCTATACCAAGTCAGCGACTTTACATTGCTAGACTAGTCTGCTACCAATTTACTCGACCCCAGAGTGATGGATGGCTTGGTGGACCTACGCGAGGGTCGATCGCTCCACCTTTTGAGTCACCTTTTGAGTGTCACTAGCGCCTCTTACCACTGCACCAGGTCGAGACGTATAAAACCAGTTGGTCATTCGCATCTTTTCTCAATATCTTGAAGAATTGCGTGTTAGCAAACAACTCGCCTTTCTAATCGCATGCAGTCTTTCGGAAGCAAACAACAAGAAAACAATCGTTTATTGCTACAGGATTCAGCTTCGGTGTCCACTATAACAAAGTGCTTAATTATCCTTCTAGAAATACTGTGATACAACACTGGGCTTTGGGACTTGTGATGGAGCAGGAGGGGGTGGTTTGTCTTGGTCTTCTGGAGGCGGTTTGCCTTGGTCATCTGGAGGTGGTTTGACTTGAACGTCTTTCTCCTTCTCTTTCTCTTTCTCTTTCTCTTTCTCTTTCTCTTTCTCTTTATCTTTGTGTTCTCCTGAATCATCGTCCTCTCCACTTTTCGATTGCGCTTTGTGCGCCATATTTGGATCGCGGTACATTAAGATCACAAGTTTTTGCTGAAATTATAAAGTTGAAATTATAGAATTGAGAAAGATGTTACAAACGTGATGGAGAAAGGAAAAGTAGTAGTGTGAAAAAATAGTAAATAAAGGCAAATCAAGCAAAAATAAGAAAAACCGAAGGTGAACGGAATGGCATGGGTTCGGCGATGATGAATCAAAGTTACCTGTTTATCAGGAGTGAGATAAACTACTTCTTTCTTCATCAATGGATCGACGAGTACTTGTAGGGTACCACCGGGAGATTTCGCGTTCACGTTGCTGCCATCAGCCGGACCACCTGCTTTTGGAGCTGAAAATCTAACGTTCTATAGGAGATTTCGAATTTTGAACTGTAACCACAGACTTATTAATTTCATCGCTTCATCTGCTTTTGCTTTCTTCGATTTCATGGCTTTCGCACGAGTGTAACCTTCGATGACACCGTATTTATAGGCTCGATTTTTCGGCTGAAATGTTCACGGCTAAATATTTTCAAGAGTATGCCATTATTTATTTATTTATTTATTCTCGTATGTTGCTGTACCGAATTCTCAAAATTCTTTCCACCTGAAACCTTGGCATGATGCTATAGTTCTTGCTATTGATTTAGTTATTTATTTATTTATACTTTGCGTTCGTAGGTGTACTATTTCGTGATGATCATCGGCACATTAATTAACATGAAACTAGAAATTAAAAAAAAACAAACGTTCAAATCAAATGATCACCAAGAAAAACCTAAAAATCACAATCGTTTTGTCAAACGCAGGTGGCATGGCAGATTTTTTAATCTGGTGTTAGTGGTGGTGTTTTCTATCCTGTTATTTTATTTATTATTTTTTTTATTATTTTCGTATGTTTTCTGTTCTCTTTTTTTACCAGAGCCTGTTATAGTTCAGAGTTGAGATGGTCTAGGTGTAGCAGAAGTTGTACTGGTGGTGCTAGGTTTATCTCAAAAATCGTGACTCAGATGGGAATCGAACCCGAATCCTTTCTTTGCTGCTTCGATAATTCTCTCTTTTGGATGATTTCTGCCACCTTATCCATTCTCGCTATCTAATGTAGATAGTAAAATTGATTGTGAACTGCCAGCTGGTTGAGATCATTTTAATATCCTTCGTTCATTTAATCAGTGTTCGAACTTACAGTGTCTGGTGCTGTACTCAGCCTCTTCAGCGCGAAACGAAGCGCATCACCTTCTTTTACCTTTTTATTCTGAAATAAATTCATTTACAAATCTCAGACAAATATTCAGCCCCCGCTATTTTCATGTTCGGCAGTTGGCCGAATACTCAGGACAACCTTAAAATATTGAGCTGATTGCGCAACCAGGAGACGTTTGGAATGTTCTGGATCATTCTACCCAACGTATCGACCAAGGCGGTCTCATTTTTCAAGTAAAAGGTGAAAAGTAAAGGTAAAGATGTCGGCGTTGATCAGTCCTCTAGCTAGCCGCTATACCAAGTCAGTGTTTTTGCCTTACCAACAAGTTTGGTATCGATTTACCCGATCCCAGAAGGACAGAAGTCTTGGCCCCTCTTACCACTGCACCACGCGCCCACGTTAACGTATAACATCAAAAAAACTAAGCGGTTTACCTCGTTTAGGCCGACTCGATACCCTTCGTAATAACCGTCCAAATATCCGCGGGGTTCTTCTTTGATCATCCTCTGCGCCTCCGCCTCGTCCACTTCCACTATCGGTTTGGGCTTCATCTGCAATGGGTTTCCTTTCTGATCAGCTAGCACAGGTCTTTGAATCATGACCGACCCTTGGCTCATCCTCCGCCGTCTCCATGTTGGCGAGATCTTTCGCGTAGATTTTCGTGAAGCTTTGTTCTTTTTCAATGTCCAGCCAAGTGTCTGCCGCCGTTATTGCCGACGGCGGTAGTAGCTCGCCGGTTTCTGCTTGCACTCCTGGTCTGTCGTTCACACCGGTGAACAGAACCGCAAGTTGTCGTTTTTTCATTTCGCCTCCAATCGGCTGCAATCAGACAAGTTTGAGCTAAGGAAATCACTTGTTGTTTAGATTTTTTCATCCCTATCGAGATGTTGTTCTGGCGTTCAGTGCAAAAATCGTGACTCAGACAGGATTCGAACACGCATTTCGGGCCTGCTGGATCGTGACACCACCGAATCCCGTACAATGACTTGCGGGACCAGACGCTGTATCAGGTCAGATTTTTTACCTTCCCGGGCAAGTCTGGTAACAATTCACCCGACCCCGGAGTGGTGAAAAACTTCCGCACCACAGGACGAAGGGAAGCGGAGCGGTGGAGAGCAGGACAAAAGGCAATATTTCTGGAATTTGTCACTTGACAGTGTGGTTCTTTCGAAGATTAACAACAACAGTAAGGCTTTCAGATTTTAGTTAAAGTAGGAATTTTAAGCTTTTTCCAGCTCAATTAAATAAAATAATCGATACCTTTCCCAGTTTACTTATTATTGGGCTCGAGAGAACAAAATGTCAACTACCGACATCGTTGTCTTGGTTTATAGATGATATCGCTCGAAGTAGACCTCATGATTAACGTTATCTCGAGATCCAACATTACCTACCCGAGCATCCATTGACGACATAGCAAGCGGCTGTTGTTCTGTGCTATCTGTAGTCGCCACCACTATTGTAAATCTGAAGACTGAGATCTGATCTTCATAGGGGAATAGATTTCAAGTCATTTTTAGCCGAAATAGTGCGATTCTATTCGCGCTCTGTTTCTTTTCTTTGATTTACCAATTCATGACGTTTTAATCCTCCTCTCCCAGAAATCATCTATGATGCGCTACTCGATGGGAAACCCTTTTTCTTCATTCAGATGACAGAATGTCAGAAACCCTAGGCTGAGATAAGATTGAAATGTGGCACTTCAGCAGAGCGAAAGCATCATCGAAGTACATCAAGGGTATGTATAACAAAACCAGTAGGCTGTTCATAGCAGCAGATCCAGCTTGAAACTCTAACGATAAGGTACCTCATTTGTAAATGATAAGGTAAAGGTAAAGGATCGGCGTTGATCAATCCCTTAAGGGCATGTTTATTCGAGTTCCATTCAGAATCGTAGAGGCATGGCAGTTGCGTATTTGGTCTATACTTGTGAGAGCCAGCCGCTATACCGAGACAATGTCGCTACTTTCCCAGACAAATCTGGTACCCGATTCCGAAGGGAGGGAAGGCTTGTTTAGGCCGGGTGGAATCGATCGCTCGACTGCGCAGGTGACAGTAGCGGTGCCTACCACTGCTTTACGTGCCTCCATGTAAACCCTCAACGAAAACGTATACTATCTACTGTACCACCAAGATCTTTCCAGCAGAAGCTTTCGAATAGGTAACTTGACAGCTTTTCTTACAAATTGATGTGATGCTACTCCATTTCCATCGATGTGATTGCTTTTACCAAATTCTTATCCACATAAGTGGGATATGTGATATGTTAAGGTGGAAGAAGCCGTACGCTCGAGCGATCGACCTCAGGCTAACGAAGCCTCATATCTTTCCAGTGCCGAGAAAATTGGCATCGGACTCGTCTGGGAAGATGGGTACACAGATTCGTACCCAGCTAGACTCTTCAACGTAGTGTGTATACGAGAAACACAATAGGTTTGTCTCTACGATTCAGAATGAAAGCTGAGGGCACGGCGCGTTCTCTAGATGCTGCTCTACCTATTGCAACAGAAAATCTCCATCGTATTTGATCATCTGGGCTTACCTGTCGCCTACCGGTACCGGCTCGCCGATTGGTATTCCCTTGTAAACGAGTCGAATGGCGTACTGAAAAATACCAGTACAGTATACTGGCAGAACACTATATGAGGTTTATGAGTTCCAAAACCCTTTCTGTGGGTTAAAACGTAAAACCTACAACTTTATGATAAAATTTAGAAAAGGGAACGTCTGTGATCAATAAAGTCACCTTCTCTCCCGGTAGGATTTGTCCAAAAACCGGTTTCATTCTGAACAACGTGGGCCTTGTAGTCTTCATTTTGAACATTATCACTCTATCCGAACCGTTGTTAACAACTAAGTAGGTTTGTTGTCGCTTGTCGTTTGGGTAGAAGGTTACCTAAAGACACTTGGTATATGGTAGCAATCTCTACCTCAAACAAATTCACCAGCACTCACACTTCTAGTTGGAATCAGTGTAACGTTATCCAGCGCGCTCATAGCACTCTCTGAAAGGTCACAAATCAATCGATCAATGGATTGATGGATCATAGATGGGTAGCTGCGAAGGGGAACTGACTAATGGGTTGGACTACAGGCTCTTTTGGTTTGTGCTTCGGCGTCGGCGTCGACTTGTCCGAGATCACCTTCTCTTTCACATCGACTTTCTTTTTCGATGAGGATTGGTCCTTTGGCGGCTTTTTTCCTTCGGGCTCCTCTTTGGGTTTCTTCGCTGAAGACTCTTTTTGCTTCAGAGAGTCCGCCTCTGAAGAGATAAACAAATTCGTTCGAATATAATTAGCTTCCTATGAGATCGTACGTGGTACAGTGCTAAGAGGCGCTACTGACACCTGCAGGGCCAAGCGATCGATCCAGGCCTGCGCTAACCAAGCCTTCCATCCCTGCAGGGTCAGGTCAGTTGGTACGAGACTTGTCTGGGAAATTAAAGACGCTGACTTGGTATAGCAGCTACCCCCGCAAGTCATTGTATAGACCAAATTCGAACTCGCTATGCCATACGATTCTTAGTGGAAGACAAAAGTGCGGCGCGTCCTTAAAGGGCTGATCGACTCCAACATCTTTACCATTACCTGTACCTTTATTACATTTACATCATTATGCTTTGGGTAGCACCAAAATGCGGGTTTAAATCCTGCCTGAGCTGCAATTTTTTTTGAAAATCCTGGCACCATCAATACAATATTCCGTTCTTCTAAGCCAGTAGTTGGGAGCGTGGTGCAGCGTAAACACGCGCTGTCTAAACACACCGTGCGATGATCAATCCTTGTCAGGACTCATCCAAACTTTCCACCGTTTGGAGTTCTAGTCCCAGGTTGTTGCACTATTCGAATAAACATTCAATCTACCTGTCGTGATTCTCACGATTTGAATGACCGCGCTTTCGATCTACGCTTGGGTCCCGCCACGACCACCGCACTCACACGCGTCGCACGGACAAAGCACGCCCGTGCCTCATTCAGTCTACTCGTCGTGACATCGCACTAGCCGGTCCGTTTTCTATTCTGCTCTGTCAGCCATTTCATCATCGTACCGACCGAGGAACACCGTCAACGTCAGGACGAGGGACTTCCAACGGAGTATACAGGACATCGCACAGTCGTAGGTAACACGTGCTTCCAGCGCACAAGCACAACCCAACATGCTATGCTGAGGGTTCGTGTGAGGGACACACATGTCTTCGTCTTCTTGGTAGACCCCTAGTGACATGTCTTTAGTATAGTGGCTTGGCAGCTTGTAGTTAGGTGTTGTTTCCTTATATTATATTGTTGTCATATTTTCGTATATTTGCCTAGTTAAGTAAATGCGAGAGGTATTTGGTGTTATGTTATGACTATCTATGTGTGGAACACGCACTGATTCCAAATTGGTTTATTCGTTATTTCGGTGTATGTTCGTGGTATCCTTGTACGCGCCAAGAGGGTACTGGGAGTTGAGGCTGTCACGCACAGGTAGCATTAATCACCGTCTCTCTTATGGCATTAGGGCCGTCCCGCCTATTCTCGCACAAGTTCCGCGTGGCAGGTAAGGTAGGCTAAGTCCCACTCCGCGGGTCAGGCATACCCCGGACACAGAGCGGCGGCGACACTACCACTATTATTCTGTATCTAACAATAAGTGTGTGCATAGCGCATCCTTGGAGACTGGTCAGTGACCCAATCTCTTCTCAGGTGAGTATCGGTCCAAATAGGCCAGTGGGCTACTTTTATTTAGAGTAGAAGGAAGAGAAAATGTTCTTAAAATCACGTACTTTTTTCTGGATGCTTAGCGGTCGGAGACGATGCTGAAAAATTGAAACTAAATACTCTGAAGTTTATATTTTCTCTATTCACCTTCACTCCAGTGTCTAGTGCCGTCAAGAAGCTTTCTATTGTAAATTCTTGTCCTTTAGTGATATACCAGATTAAACTATTGACCTATTGTTCTAGTAGTTTAGTTTGGCTGTGACCTCCACATCTACCAAGCTTAGTGGAAAGTCGAAACTGAAGTTATCCTTTCTCTATCCGAACCTTCATGAATCACCTTTAACCGACTCCTTGGAAACCTTCGGAACGACCTTTGGCGAGGGCTCCTTCGATGGCGTTTTCACTGCTGGCTCCTTTGACTCCTTTGGCTTGTCTTTCATCTTCTCCTTCGAGCCCACTTTGCGCACCTTCTCCTTCGAGCCCACCTTGCGTACCTTCTCCTTCGAGCCCACCTTGCGCACCTTCTCCTTTGATCCCTTTCCCGCCTTCTCCTTCGACGGCTTTTGACTACCTGAATCAGGTTCAAGGTTAAAGCTCCGAGAAAGGTTGGAGCCCTTTCTAGTTGTTTCCCTCCCGAAGACGCCATTTTTGTCGCTGAAGGAAGAGCGTCTCTGCTAAAGAACAACGGAAAGGTCACGAACCACGCTTCTTTTTGGCCATGTCTGTAGAAATGAAGCCTACTCTTTTTGGCTATCAACAATGTCTTATCTCCGTATTGATTCAGCTTTGAAATTTTAGGAAAACAAGCAATCTGGAGTTTTCATTCTTTGATAGTGGGTTCAGCCGAAAGAGGCTGACGAGGGAGGTCAGTGAACTTCCCCCAAAGATTCCACTCGAGACCTGGTTTTGTAGAGTTTCGAATGGCGATTACAACGGTATAGTTTGTTTTTACTAAATGGCAATGGGCGGTTCAAAAAAAAAGGCGAAAAATCTTGATCATTAACTAGTGGCGAGAGCGGTTCTAGGTGTTAATTGGGACGAGTATGGCCAACAGAGTACGCACAAGAGACTATATCTACTAGCACTTATTTACGTGACCCATACTTACCGTAACCAGCCCAAATCGATCCAAAATTCAAAAACAAATGTCAGATTCGTGATCACCGCCCCGAATAACCCCCGTAGACAAAGTTTGGGCTAAATCGGCAAATTCCACCCAACCAGCTTGACTAGTTGTCGGGTGAGTAGTTGTATGAACGTCCAGTTGCTGAGAACATCACTAATCTATTGTTCCACTTTTTAAACTCTGAAGGATACAGAGACTTCATTTTTGGATGTGTTTCTTTCCCTATTCATCAAAAAATTTCTTGGCTGTTGACAAATCCACAATTCACAAATCAAACATCAGCTTTTCCCATTGTGTCTGACGTGCGCTTACTAGGGTCCATTCTAACAAATTAGGGAGTTTGGGTCAAAATCACCGATTTAGCCCAAACTTCGTCTACGGGGGTTATTCGGGACGCTGATCACGAATCTGACATTTGTTTCTGAATTTGACGCCGATTTGTGTTGATTACGGTAAATGTGGGTCACATACATAAGTGATAGTAGATTTTCTCCTTTGTACGTATTTCGTTAGCCATACTCCTCCCAACCGCAATTCTATCCCGCAATTGCGACAAAATTGCAAAAGGAGCCTAATTGGGTATCAAGTGTATGAAGGCAAAAGAAAAGCCAGACAAACGGTCCGATCCCCTGACCACCACATTGTGAGCACTACGTGCTACCGACTGAGCCACCTTTTTCGCCTTTTTTGGACTGCCCACTGCCATTTAGCAAAAACATACTACACCGTTGTAATCTCCATTCGATGCTCTACAAAACCATATAGGTCTCGATTGGAATCTTTGGGGGAAGTCCATTGACCTCCGTTGTGAGAATAGTGGTCCTAGAATTAGAGACATTTCAATTCAAAGGATTCTCCGTGAAATCAGAACTCTAATCACTATCCATTAATCCTTAGCTACGACCT
Source organism: Nippostrongylus brasiliensis (assembly GCA_030553155.1). NCBI lineage: Eukaryota > Metazoa > Nematoda > Chromadorea > Rhabditida > Heligmosomidae > Nippostrongylus > Nippostrongylus brasiliensis. The sequence continues at coordinate 11,572,597 of CP130732.1, forward strand.
CCTTCAGTGCTCAGATGTTCGACATAACCGTTGCCTTATATAAACCTTGAAACATACCATCAAAGAAACCACGCTTCCTCGAAGTTCTGTGGGTATATTCAAGGTATATGTATAACGGGTGTAATTCGCCCGAGTTTCTTTTACGTCGATTTGCGGTCATGAATTTGGACTATGGAGAAGAAGCATCCGCGAATCTGTTGCGCTCCTTTAGGCAAACCGCTTGAACCGTCAATTGACATGTGTGGTCCGCAACCAACAACACACGCCGAACGATGCCAACTACGAACAGCTGGAGGTTCGCGGAGTGATTCGCGGTAACGCTGGGTTAACTCTTGCCTGGACTCAAATCCTTTTTTTCTGGTAAGAAGGTTAGCCAGTCCTTTTCTGTTTGTTGAAGCACCCGATTTTCCATGTGGCAAGTTCACATGGGAGCTTGAGGAAATTGACTTGTGCTTTAGGATTGTTTTTCCATCTGTTAATTTTAAATTTTACTTTTGTTGCGATTTGTCTGCTCCTTCCATTTGTACGTTTTGAATCTGATTTTCACATTATTCCGAACTGCTGTGGAAGAGGGGATAGCGAGGAGATCCTACAATTTCTATAAGTCTGGAGGACAGTTAATAAAAATACAACATAAAATATACATAAAATCGACTGATGTTGTTTCTTAATGTTGTTGCACTCATTCCTCAGGAAACTAAGGCTATAGTAACCCAAAATGAGCTTTTTTGAATTATACATCCTCGAACTTGAGCACGTTTGTAAGAAAAATTATAACGTCAGGATGCTCTGTAGCTTGGCAGTGAAGTAGAGGAAAAGCGTTTCCTAAGGTCTTTTCGTTGTACTTACCCAATTCATCCAGAAGATCAAATATTCTTGACCGTCAAATCGAAGTTTTTTAGCACTATTCCACTTGTTGGACACCAGTCATAAAATTTTTTTCCTTCGTCAGATTTCGCCCAAATTTGGTACCGGGTGGTAATCTGGGGCCCTGATCACGAATCTGGTGACCATTTTTCACCATGGTGATCGGAGACCAACCATATCGAAAACTTGGGTGGTCCAGTTAGGATCACCGATTTCGCTGAAACTTTGCATAGGGGGTTATTTGGGGTCCTGAACACGATGGCGCAGTTCGATTTTCACCTGGTGGTCGAGACCACCCATACCGAAAACTTGGGTGGTCCAGTTAGGATCACCGATTCTGCTGAAACTTTGTCTATGGGGATTTCTGGTGTCCTGAACACGATGGTGAAGTCCGTTTTCCAAATGGCCGCCGAATAAGGTAGTTATAGGTGAGTACCTACCGACCCTACCTGGTGAGGCTCACCTATAATTGCCGTATTCGGCCGCCATCTGGAAAACGGACTGCACCATCGTGTTCAGGACCCCAAGCAACCCCCTATGCAAAGTTTCAGCGAAATCGGTGATCCTAACTGGACCACCCAAGTAGCGTCGTGGGTGGTCCCCGACCACCATGGTGAAAAATGAACACCAGATTCGTGATCAGCGCTCTCAATTACCCCCCTGTGCAAAGTTTCAGCGAATTTTGACGACTGAAAAAAATCGAGGACTGGTGTCCAACAAGTGGAATAGTGCCGTTTTTTTGTGCAAAACCAGGGCCTTTTCTACGGCTTTAACCCGACCCACTTCGCACCCTTCGTTTTGCTGTACTGCTACAAGCGGACTCTGTTTCTTACATTTTCTGTAGCTTAGGCTTAAATTAGAAATGAAATAAATCAATAAAAAATTGATTTCCCTATTTTCCAGTTCTTCGAGAGATGAGGGCACACACGTGTGCTTTTTGTGGTAAAAGGTGTCTGGACTCGGATTCGCTTCGAGTTGGCGCTCGAGTGAGCCGTAAGGACTCTCTGCTTGTCCTACTCTGTGCCTCTCTGAGCAGCTACACGATTCCGATGGCCGATGCTCAAAAACTCTACGGTGACTGTCGGCGGGTCCGCAAACGAGTATGCAAGCGACATTTCGTGGAAGCGGTAAGAGATTGCTATTTATATCTGTTATTTTTTGTTTTTGATTGCAGTGCTAAGAGGCGTTACTGATACCCGCGATCGTTCCTCGCCCCGGGTAACCAAACCTTCCATCCCTTCGGGTTGGGTGATTTGGTACCCGACTTGTCTGGGAAGGTAAAGACACTGACTTGGTATATTGGCTGACCTCACAAGTTATTGTATTTACTATACCTTTTTCGTGCTGTAGCTTTGTTACCCGAGACTGGTATTCACTGTAGGTGCGTGGAGAGTTCGGACTCTTTGTCTCTGATTTTGTATTCATCACGAATTATTATAGAAGATTTTGAGGTAGTAGATATTATAAAAATTAATTTATGTCTGAGATCATTAACATAGCCATTGATAGGCTGCCTACATTGGCGGCATGGTGTTCGAGCTGAATGGAGCACCAGTAGAGCGACTCTTCACTGTGGCGTCACCCATTATGGAGGAAGTGCTTGCGAATTTGGAGACGTATCGCGAAGCACTTGATGTAAGTCGTTTATTTATCCGTCAGCAATGTTATGATTAAAGGCGATCATTCAGGGTGCGGCTTGTTTGACATTCTCGCAGATTGCCCAATTCTACTGTGATTACAACTCCGAGTATAGTTCTCATTATAATCGAAAGAGGAAAAAAGCTGTCGACGTCGATGAGCTGGTGAGGTTTTTGAATTTCGTATTGATTATTGATTTTTAATCTATCTTGTTAGAGCTGATGTGTTCAGTTTTACCATCTAACATCAGTTTGATTAGGTTGACTTTGAATCTCACTCAATTAGATTGATTCGATTTGCTCACATCCGGTAAAAGTACACTTTTACCAACACCGATATGTTAATCGTAGTGGATTTGGAAACGATTTCGAGTAATTTAAGCTGATAAAAGGAGGGTATCAAATGAGGTAACAGGTAAAGGTAAAGGTGTCGGCGTTGGTCAACCTCCTAACATTTAACATTTATTACACGTGGAGACCCCATGTGGAGAATTATTCCTCGTAACAAGCATATCAAAATTGCGCGGTTCGAGTTCATACAGCTATGGGAGTAACTAGTCCAACAAATATTGATGACATATAAAAAGAACGTTGATAAATCTTAAAAATAAGACGGAAGAAGCAAAGCAAAATGTGAACAGAAGTAGACAGGATAGAAAACCCTTTTGTTACGGCATGGGGTACCCAGCTCCCAATGACACGTTCGTGTTCCATTCCAAATCGTATAGGCATTGAGGATGCGTATTTGGTCTATACAATGACTTGCGGAGGCCAGCCGCTATACTAGTTCAGTGTTTTTACCTTCCCAGACAAGTCTGGTACCAATTTACCTGACTCCGGAAGGATGGAAGGATTGGTTAGCCGGGGTGGAGATCGGTCGCTCGACCGTGCGGGTGTCTGCAGCGCCTCTTACCACTATATCGCACTCGCGTTATCATATGGGTTAGTTAAGGAGATCAAGGTAATTTTAGTTCATAGAAGGTTAATGAACTATTTCTCTACTATATGGTCGTTGGAGAGGATAGACGAAAGAAGCATTTAATCGTAGTCTTGCTGCTATTATTGCTTCTGGATATTTTTGATTTTTCTTCTTACCTTTATAATCATAATGTAGAAGCTGGAGGAAACCCTACAATTCACGGATACTCTACCACTCAGAGAACCGGTGCAAAGAATTCTGATTGTAATTTCAATTGCTTGCAGAACGCTCTCAACAACAGCGACCATATCGTTGCTGATAGTCTCTTTATGGTCAAAAAGGAATGCGACGATGACGCGCCGCACGTCGTCGACTTCACATCTCAGCGACGCATACCTTCAAGCCTGGAGGAGATCCTTTCCCATTTGAACAATGACCAAGGTCACGAGCCCGGAACGTCGGGTCAACCTCTCTCAGAATTTCCCACTTGCGACAACGAATCTTACGAAGCTGCACTGCCGAACAACTCTCTAGAACTCGAAGAGACGGACCCTTCGCTGTTGGAGAGGTATTTTCTGATATCTGGCAAGAAGCTATTGCGGTTGTTCAAGTTTTGCCCGAACTGTGGCGCACGACTGTCGAGCACGATGCGGTCTGTTCGCCTTCGAGCCGAAGGAACGGCTCCTATAGTGAATTATGTTTGCGTCTCATGTGCACCGTATGAAAAGGTGTTCGAAGGACAGGAAAAAACCGTTCAACATCCACAGGAGAACTCGTTTCTTGGAGACGTCCAGATGGCGGTCGCTGCCATCACTACGGGTACGAGATTTACGGTGAGTTACCGCTACTTGTATTGATTACTTTCTTTTGTTACTACTAAAATAGTTACTTTTAATGGTCGATGTGTATTCGGCGTATACAATGACTTGCGTTCCATTCAATACACAATGACTTGCGGAGATGATTTACTCACTTGTTGGTCTGGGGGAGGATGGATCGCTCGACCGTGCGGGTTGAAGTAACGGCCCTTAGCTCAACACCACGCGCGCCCTTATTTTTATGTAGCTACTAAAATGGGTATCATTACCGTTTTCTTAGCGTGCGTAATTATTACGAAACGCGTAGTGCAGTCCTAAGACGCGCTAGCTCCCCCACATGGTCCATCGATCGATCCTCGCCCAGGTTAAATAGGACCTTTCGTCCCTCAATGATCGGGTAAGTTAATGCGTTGACGGCAGCGCCTGTTTCGCGAATCGGGCGCGTGGGACTAATCGATTTCTTACCGCGCCGAGGCTGTGGCATGATGCCATGTCACACGGTCCCACGGGACCGCAAAAAAGATGAACTACTTTGTCTTAACCCGACTTTCTTTTTTAACACGTTGACGACAGTGTGGCATGATGCCGTGCCACGCTCAAGCGGCTGCGTGCGACCGTGTGGCATGATGCCATGCCACAGTCTTGTATTGCATTTTTCTCGTCACATTTTAGAATTTCGGAGGATGTTTTTGTGCCACTTTTTAGCAGACCTTTGCACATTGTTATAGGAAGCGTGGTCCATGAAAATGATTCTTAGCTTCTGATTTACTGGGATTTTTAATTGTGCACAAGTTTTCTCTACAAGTAAAAACAAATAATGGTTATTGCAAGAAACAAATAAATGCAAACAAATACTGGTTACTGAAACAAACAAGCCCTTGCGTTTTCGTTTTGAAGTCAACCCCATTCTGGGGACCGTGTAATGACTGCCGGCAATACAATAAGGCCTATGGTATACTCCGGCAACGGGCCCGTCGCAGCGGAGCTAAAAATGCATGGCCCTTCTCTACAGCTTTGCAGCTGGGTTTTTTGTATGCTGCTGTGTGCGGGGACTCGTAGCAGTGCTGCCCGACCGTCGCAGCTGGCGCCGGCTCGTCGCAGCGCACTGCGCTGCGACTCCTGCAACAGTACTGTCCTGAGAGGCTCTGCACCATCCGTTTTGCCCTTGCGGTAGACTATCCGAGTCCCCGCACACAGCAGCATACGAAAACCTAGCTTCAGTGCTGTATAGAGGGGAGCCATGCATTTTTAGCTCCGCTGCGACGAGCCCGTTGCCGGAGTACACCATACGCCTAAGGCCTTTCCAATGCATTCAACCTTATTTTCTTCAGGGACTGGAATTTGGCCAAGCCGACACCGCGCCCACCACCACAATCAACACTCCGAAACTTGAAGAGGTGTCTAATGCCAAGTCAAAGGATCGCCGACGATGTGGAAGCTGCTATGAAAATTTATGTGAGACACATGGACGCACGTACGCTTCGTCTCACTCCAAGAGAGTTCGTACGCGTTGCAGTAACTGCCAGCAGTATCTTTGTGTCAATTGTTTTGTGTCCAAACACATATATCATTGCTGATGCACATATATTATTGCTGATGCCAGCAGCAATAACTTTTTTGGTAACAGTAGTCATTTCTTGCTTGTACCAATGACCTGTATTTTCTTGTATTTACTGGTTTATTCTAATAAACAATGTTCGTTTGTATTTATTTGTTTGTTTCAGTAATCAGTATTTGTTTGCATTTATTTGCTTCCTGCAATGACAATGTTTGTTTTTACTGGTAACGAAAAGTAGTGCACAATCAAAAATTCCAATAAATCAGAAGCTAAAGATCATTTTCATGGACTGCGCTTCCTATAATAATGTGTAAAAGTCTGCAAAAAAGTGGCACAAAAACATCCTCCGAAATTCTGAAATGTATCGAGAAAATACAATACAAGACTATGGCATGGCATCATGCCACACGGTCCTACGCGGCCGCTTGAGCGAGGCATGGCATCATGCCACACTGTCGTCAAGACCAGTCTTGTCTGGAATCGTAAAGCCGTTGAATTGGTATAGCCGCTGGCTCTGCAAGTTACAAATCACTGTGTAGGTCAAATATGCATTCATCATGGCTCTACAATTTTGACTGAAAGATGAATGCATGGTGTGACTGACCAATGCCCACCAGTTTACCAAGAATGAGGATCCAACGGTTAAAGTTTGACCCGATTGTGTTCGTCGTGCATTCATGAATGTTGTCGGGTTATCGTATATCCAAAATCATCACTATTCAGTGCCTATTTGAGCTAAGAAATAGCTTTGATGACTAGTTAAAGATTGGATAAACTTTCTTCGCAGTCCAAAAATGGCACAAAAGTGCCTAATAAACAACTCCCGGCTCTCTTTTTCTCCCTGAAAAATGAAGTTGCAAATCAGTGCGCTCATGCTGGCCCTCCATAAGGGTTTGGCAAGGCACGGTGAAATTTACTCCTGTCGGCGTTTGAGATTTCTGTTCCCATTTAGGAGCTGAAAAGATGGAGCAAGGAGGCGAACATCTCATTCTTCTCAAAGGAGTTTTTCTACAGTGTCTTCTCATGGAGCATTCCCTGCATCGAAAGAATTTATTCAGCGCATCAATACCTCAAAAGTCGTGAAGGGTGCGTACAAGGTAGAATTTCACTGCGCGTTTTTCTTTGCTCAAAGAAATCGATTTCCATCTTTTTTTGTATCAGGACTACCTCTCTGGTGTGAATATTGTTACAAGTGGACCTCATACCGATCATGATGGCACTGAGCATTTGGATAAAATTGTATTGGCTGATCAGCTGACGAAATTGATTTTGCACACTGAAGTCATCGATAGGAGTGTGGATAGTAGGTTCTTGTACTGTGATTGGTTGATACTCCTTTGATCGAACTATACTTCGCCTTAGTGAACAAATTTAGATGATCATAGTCTCAAAGTGGAAACAGAGGGCATGAGAAATGCCCTCCAGTCTCTGTTGAATCTTGGCTACACTGTTAGCTCTATCACAATGGACAGAAACTTAGCGTTCGATGGAGTCATTCAAGAAATCAGCGAAACTCAGGGGTTGCCGATCACCAGGTTTTGCGATGGACGGCAAATCGAGATGTACATCATCAGTGAACTAGAAAAGGTTCGTTTTCTTGTTGTGTTCTTGAATTTTATCTGGTTCTATGAATATTAAAACCCTAAATGTGCAACAGAAATATTCTGTTTCCCACCACCCACGTCGCGTGATGCAGTGGGAAAACGCACTACCTACCTCCGCAGAGAGGAGCTATCGATCCCAGCCCAAGCTAACCAAGCGTTCCATCCCTCCGGGGCCGGGTGAATTGGTACCAGAGTTTTCTGGGAAAATGACTTTCTGGGTGACTGACTTAATATAGCGGCTGGTCCCGCAAGTCATTTTGTAGGCCAAGTACGCATTCACCATGTCTTTTCGATTCCGAATTGAACACGAGTACGGTTGCGGGTTCTTAAGGGACTGATCAACACCGACACCTTTACCTCTTACCCTTACCTTTAATCACGGCATTATCGTTTACCACCCATTTGGCCGCTTGATTCCACAACGTTTTTATCCCGATTAGTTACGTGGTACGTCTTTCACGATAGTCGCCTCGCCTTCTTTCTCCTTGGTGCTCTCGTTTCGTTGACGCTACCACACTGTCACCTTGTCTCAGTCTTGAGCTCTTGTGCGGTGGCCATATCGCCCTCGATCGCAGGTTCTTGAGCGCCACTTCCTTGCATGCGACCATCGATCCGTCTTGTGATCGTGACAGTTCTCCTCCTTCAGCCGACCTGTCACACGGGCCTGACGCTGGTACCGATACCCTTTTCAGCTATTTCCAAGCTAGGCAAGGGTTTCTGCCTGGGACGGGATTGAACCCTGATCATCGAGTTCTTGAGCCTAAGCTCTTAACCTCTCGGCCATCCCGCCCCACCCATTTGGCCGCTTACCGCTTCTTATTCCGTTTCACTTTATTCTTTTCATCAGCACACTTCCTGGATGATCCTTAAGTTTGTTCGACTGATGCTTTCTTGGAATCAATAATCCATTTTGTCCGAATTTAGGGATAGGGGAGCTAACGAAAACGCAGATGTTGCTGAAGGGGTTATCAAGTCTTCTTGCCTTGTCGTTATATGGTTTCATTGCATGCTTTGATGCTCTCCTGAACTTTAGAATGGTAATTATCCCCAAATTGTCGACTAGTGTAAATACTGGAGTTTTAAGTGCTTTAATATAATAGCTAAAATAGCGAAAAAATTTCATTGCCGGGGCTGAAAAATACAAACATGGTCCCTTTCTATTTTTTTCTTTCAAACATGTTCGAATGTTTGGTGTCGTCATGGTTTCCTAGTTATCTCTGTAATGTTTTAAGGCTTCCGAACAACCTGAGTGCGAGGCGATTGCCGGATGGATACCAGAAGTGAGGACAATTTTCTGGAAATCCATTGAAGAAGGAGAGTTAGGACAGGACGTGAGGCACCGATTCAACACCTGTCTGATGCATGTGATTGATATTCATAAATGGGAGAAGGTGAGGTAATTTTCGCCGCGCAATTTGTTGCTTGTTCTTATAGGGTTTTTTAGAATTCCTTAACTGGGAGGTACACTTCCTGCTTTCATGAAGTTCTGGATACGCATCGACCGGAATCACTTCAAAATGGAAGCGAAGCGTACGAATTGTTCACTGCGGTCATACTTAACGCTGACTTTTAAGCCGATCTCGAGCGTGTTTGTGTCTTCGACGGAGCGTCTGTATCCGAAGCGAAGAATGCTCTCGACGCGGTATACTGTAGGAGAGCTACGTCCTAGTGAGTATGCCCGGAATATCATTTTTTAAAAGCGGTATTGGTTTTTAAAGAGTCTTTGGTGTTAGATGGGTCCGAACCTATCTCTTGTAATCGGGTTCAAAATCCAGCTGTAGAATTACTCCAACAGATCCATCATGCTGAAGAGGAGGGCACATTATGAGTCGAATAATCACTATTTGACGCGCGTACCAGGTTTGGAGTGCAGTCACACTGCTGCTGTGGTAGCAAAGCCAAAGTCGAGCTGCAGCCGGCAAGGTGGGTGTTGCTGCACTTCGCTAGGGTAGGGCTGCTGTGAAACGGTATCTTTCCCGTCAAGACCTGCAACCGGCAATTCACGTTGGGATTGCCGTAAGAGGAACGGTGAGTACGCAGAAGGACCACAAACAACCCCACACACCGCTTTACTTTTTTTCCACAGCAGCAAGAAATTACCCTTGTCATTCCCAGTGGTCGCTCCGCCACAGCAAGAGCGTGAACGCCATCGCGACACTGCATCTGCTGCGTTGCTGCCACAGTTGAGGATGGTCAGGCTAATAGACACTATAGGGGCCCTTTCACACTTTACTGTGAGAGTAAGGGTCCCTTCAGACTCTATTGCGGCGGCAAACCAAAGTATCACCTGTATCACTTGTCGTCCAGGTGATCATCGATTTGCTTGAGCGGGCGCCAGAAACGTCTCCATTCGTGCCTGTCGCGTGCCATGGTAGACCAGTGGGTCCTACTCGCTCGAGGAACACGAAGAGCATCGAATCGATCGTTCAGAGATTCGACCAAGAAGTCCGATCAGCGACTGTATACTGCGCTATTTGGCGGCATCCGCGCACCGCCGGTCTCTATGTTTCACCGTTACTGCGGCAGCAACACAGTAAAGTGTGAAGGGGTCTTAAAACCAAATCAGAGCAGTAACAAAAACGGTGTGCCTGTTTTGTTCGCGCCGCCGTGCAATGAGGTGTGGTACGCAAAAATTTCGCAGACGTGGCCACACACTCCACCTCCCTCTTGTAGTAGGTTGGTGTTAAAGTTCTCGGACATTTGCGACTTTTTGAATTTGAAAAGGATTTCCCCGTCATTATCGCCTCCAGTCAAAAAATGTTATAGAGAAGAGAAGACCATTGATATTAACGGTGCCTACTTCTAATGACTCCTTGCTGTTGTTCAGATATTATAAAATAAACCGTTTTGTATCCCAAATGTCCGAGAACTTTTGCACCAACCCAATAGTAGCAACAGGGAATGACCGAGGACACTACAGCGCTGTTCTTCAGTATTGCTAGCTTACTGCCACGCTTAAGTGTGAAGGGACCCTAACAATAAGGCATGCTTACTTGTGGGGTGCGAGAGCAATTCAATATGTTCGGAGAACGTTTTTATGCTAAGGTTTGACAGTTTCTGGGTGGCTTTACTACTGGGCGAATTTCTTAGTCAGCAAGGTACTTTTGGAAGCTGTGCTATCGGAAAAACTGAAACTGTCATGTTTTCAGCCCACTCAATGTGACCAAGGCCTACACGATGATCTCCACCCTCCATTTCAACGCGGTGTCATACGAAGAGCTGGTGGAGACGTCACCGCAAGAAGAAGCTCCATCTGTCAGACGAAAATCCACCAAATCCTCCCAGCCAGTTGTTGCTGAATCGACATCAATCGATAACAAATGGCGTAGAGATATCTTGAATAGTGTCCTGGGCTCTCGCCTTACGTCGCTACAGAGCGGCTCGGTTGCTGATGAGCTGATCATCACCAACGAAATTCGCGAAGTTATGAAAGCTGATGAGTCGCTTGATGAGCTCAACGGTCAACTGGAGCGAATACGAAGGCTGAAGAACGAAAGTGTTAAATCATGCGCTATAGGTGACACAAAGTCTTATGAAGAAAACCATGAATCCATAATGGCATATGATCTTTTTACTAATCAGTCCCTATAATATTGATATATGTATATCTTCTACTTTATCACAAATGATTTCTCATGATTATACGTGTATTACACATTGACGATACAGAACTTGTAAGGGTCAGCACCTTCAAATATCTCGGCTCAACGATAGCCTGCAATGGAGACCTCAGCGGCGAGGTGAACGCTCGAATAAACAGCGCTTGGACGAAGTGGCGTGCGTCCAACGGTGTACTTTGCGACAGAAAAATACCGGAACGATTGAAGTCGAAGATCTACCGGACAGTCGTACGACCGGTTGCTCTGTACGGAGCTGAGTGCTGGCCTGCCACCAAAGAAATCGAGCGCCGCCTCAGCGTAATGGAAATGGAAATGCTGAGGTGGATGGCAGGCGTAACACGACTTGATTGTAAAACTAATGCTGAGATAAGGGAAAGGTTCGGGGAGGCTCCAATACCCGACAAACTTCGCGAGTTCCGCCTGAGGTGGTATGGGCACGTGCTCCGAGAAAGTGACGACACGATATGCAAGATTGGACTCGGTCTCGACATACAAGGTGCAAGACCGAGGGGACGTCCAAAGCAGCGCTGGCTGGATACGATACACGCGGATTTGAAGGCAGGAAGAATTCATCCAGACCACGCGCGGGATAGAGCGGTGTGGCGTCAGAGAATTGGTAAAGCGGACCTTGCTTCAAAGCGAGGCAAACGCTAAAGAAGAAGAAGATACATGTATTACACATTAGAATGTTTGGTGTGATGTGCATAATTTAGGGTGCAGGTTCTAATAAATCGAATCGAATTTGTTGCTATCACTGAAAGTGAGGTTAGGACCCTATGCTCATAATCTCGATGAGCAGGGTTCAATCTCGTACGAGACAGAAACCCTTGCCTAGCTTAGAAATAGCTGGAAACGGTGCCGTTATCAGAATCAACCAAGGTTGACGATTCGGCTGATGATGGAAAATTGTCACAATCATAAGACGGATCGATAGTCGCATGCAAAGGAGCGGCCTACAGCACTCGCTCTGTTTTAGGCTAGCTAGCAGTGGCAAGCAGACAATAGTGAGGTGATTTGTGTTTTCACGAAGAACAGATGGGTAAGCGTTTCGATCACAGTAGGCGCACGTGCTAGTAGAAGTATTGAGCATCTTTTCTAGAAATTGTCTTGCGGCAGTAAGGTCTTCTAGAGCTAGAGTTGTTTTTGATTCGTGTCGAACGTGCCCTTGAAAGTCGTAACTCCTTCGCTTTCACTATAAGGTGCGTTTCCTTCTCTTATCCGAGCACCCAGCCCCCTTAACATAATCGAATCGGAACTCCAGGCACTTCATGCGTATTGCTGGTGTTGTCACTAGTCTGTTGTTTGGTAGTGTGCCGGACGCCATTCGTAAAAAATAATAGTGTGAATTGGTTACTCATCCATGTCAACAATATTTTCTAGTTTAATCGAATATGGGCTAGACGCTCATCTGTCGATAGTGACGGGAAACTGTTTTTTCCACCTAAAGGCTAAGCGATCGATTCTTACCTGGGCTAACCAAGGCTCTGATCCCTCTGTATCACCTCTATCACCTGTCACGTTGATCATCGATTTGCTCGAGCGGGCGCCAGTAACGTCTCCATTCGTCCCTGTCGCGTGCCGTGGTAGACCAGTGGGTCCTGCTCGCTTGAGGAGCACGAAGAGCATCGAATCGATCGTTCAGGGATTTGACGATGAAGCCCGACCAGCGCAAAGGTGGGCGACCTGGTGTTGTTCTGAGGTCCCGTGGAATCCAGTCAGTAACGGCTCTCATCCTGCGTTCGTCACAAAATCGCATTACATGTCCGCCCCACCCGATCTTCGCCTCTGATTTGAAGTAGCTACCTGACCCGCAAGTGGTTGTATTTACCTTTTACCTTTTGCATGTTGTGATGTTCTCTCTGGAGACTTTGGTAATCAGAGTGGCTGCAATGGGTGCGTAGACTTCGGATTTTTTGTCCATTTCTAGGAAGTTTTAGACAGTTCAAGGAAATCCTACAAGGAATACAAGACATCCTGCTCTCTGGCAACATAGGGGACGGAACTGTTGAACGCTCGGTTCTCCAGCTTGTGTTGTGTTTTACCCGCTTTGTAGTGGAAAGGGCATGTACTCGAATCTTTTGTGTGTTACAGCAGAAAAAAGTGCGACTGTTTTCCCTATCGTCTGCCGGCAGCTGTGCGAAAAATCTTCGATTACAATACGAAAAAACTGTTCATATTGATTGGGGTGTATACTTCGCTCGCCATATTTGTTGATTTCCTATTATGGATTTGCATAAAAGGCGGTTAGCTGGGCAATAATCGCACCAACATGCCACTCGCCGTACTTGTTGGACTATTGCTGTTAGTCCAGTTGATATCTACTTCCGATGGAGATCCTATAGTAAAGACCATACACTCAGACCTCCGTGGGCTTTATATGGTTTGTTAGCAGCGCTGTAAAGATAGAATATTGATTGTTTGTAGCTGCCACTTTCACTGCATCTGCTTTAGGATGTTGAAGGCAATAGGGTGTCCGCGTTCCTTGGAGTGCCGTTTGCCATGCCTCCTACGGGTTCCAGAAGATTCGCTAAACCGACACCCATTACCGAGTACCAAGGTAATGACTGCTAATCACTTTGTTTATATCTGCTTCAGTTCTCTTAAGCTGTAAATTCATTCTTAGGCATCGACCTCGGTTTTGTCCATTTTTGTGCCAACAGGCGCGATTCGTTGTTCTCATCTCCCCCCCCCCCATTCTCAAATTGCTACACAAGGATAGCTTCAGTAGCTTACGTCATAACTATTAAACTCCTTTGTGTTTACCACTTGTATCACCTGTCGTCCCTTTATCATCAATTTGCTCGAGCAGGCGCCAGTAACGTCTCCATTCGCCCCTGTCGTGTGCCATGGTAGACCAGTGAGTCCAGCTCGCTCGAGGAACACGAATAGCATCGAATCGATCGTTCAGGGATTCGACGAAGAAGTAAGACCAGCACAAACGTGGGCGACCTCGTGTTCTTCTGACGTCCCGTGGAATCCAGTCAGCAACCGCTCTCGTGCAACGGTCGTTACGGAGCATGCGACGGCGTCTGTGATCTTCGACTGTCGACGTAGCGCGAAGCTCCGTAAGCCGTTTCACGCCTGGATGAAGCACTCCGAGCATCCTTCTCTCTATGTTTCGTTGTACGACGGAAATCGCATTCATCCTGCTTGCATGACGCCCAGGATTCTGAGGCGTACGTCAACGCAGGAAGAACCGTAGAGTAGAAGAGATGGGCGCGGACTCGGGCGTTCTTCGTCTTCCTCACTACTTCTTCAACGCTCTTTGAAAGCGCCCAAGCCGCTCGTTTCCTTTTGCCCAGCTCTGGACCTAAGTCGTTGATCGTGTGAACTTCCCGACCCATGTACACATAGCTGGAGCACTCAGAGATATTCGTTCCGTTGAGCAAAAATGGGGCATCAGAAACTTTTCCATTCCTCATGAACATCGTCATCGTCAAGTTTAGCTGCAAGTCGATCTTCTCACATGCGCGATCGAAGTCGGCCAGCATACGTTGTACCGGGGTGATAGATGGAGTGTTTAAATATTCTTCATGTGTAATTATCGAATATTTGTTGGATTTCTCAAGGCGAGGTGGAAAAAACAGAAAGTGCTTACTTGTCAAAAATTATGTACTCAGACTAGAGCGTCAACCTTGTCCATACTTCCGCTGAAGCTTCAGTCTCTTAGTTCTGCTCAACTTCGTCCGCATCGCCGATACATCGCCTTTGACTGGTTAACTTGTACCATGTTAAATTTTGAATAATGAGGTTGTAAAAATCCAAGGTTTCAATAGTTCATTTTATACCTTGTTTAAACTTTTCTTTTTTCATGTTCGTAGTTGCTTTCTATTTGTTTTGGAACGCCTCGATGCATGAATAAATGAATAAATAAATGAAGAATAAATGAATAAATAAATGAATAAATATTGTTGATAGCTTGTCAGTGACCTAGTATTTCTCAAATATTTTGATTTTTCAGGCGAGATAAAGGCCCAGACGCTATCGAAAACGTGCTTCCAAACTCCGGACTCTGCTTTCCCGGGATTTCCTGGAGCAGAAATGTGGAATGCACCTACTGTGAGCGTTTATAATTGTAGAACGTTGAACGACCGCTAGCGATTTTGGAGTGAAGGCTCTGATTAGAATGAAATTGTAATTAAAAATCAAACAAGTTTATAAGTTTTGTGCTCAGGAACTTTCTGAAGATTGTCTATATCTGAACATCTGGGCTCCAGAAAACCCCACAAGCAACGTTATTGTGTGGATTTATGGAGGGGGTGAGTATGTGGTTATTTTACAAAATCTCTCTGATGGCCTATCCATGCTACTAGCTGCAAAAATACATTTCCTATAATAGTCTTCGAATCTGTAATTTTTTTCATTTATTTGATACCAAGTTCCGTATTTCTCATTTTTAATGAGCTGTCAACACTAGTCCAGTCACGTGTTATGCTTAATCAAGATAATTGAGAGGTAACCCATCGAGATAGTACCGAAAAAGGGTTTACGGCAGCTCATTGACGGGAAATGATTGAGAAATGAAAAAGAAATGCAGCATCATAATAAAGGACATTCGGGCTAGATCTGGACGACTAGGAACAGTTTTAAACAGACCATCGAGGAACACTTCCAAAGCGATTCTCTACCATACATATAGTTCAGCCACCTTTGTTAATTAGTCAGCTGTCGAGCTTGATTTCCCGCTTTTTCAGTAACTGATCAAGGTAAACGTATAGGTAAAGGTGTCGTTGTTGATCAGTCCCCTAATTACGCCGCAGTATTCCATTCAGAATCGAAAACGCATGGTGCCTATTTGCCCTACACCATGACCAGCCATTCAGCGACCTGCCGGCCGACAAGCGGCTGCTAAATACACACCAAAAACAAAAATACATGAACTGAAATAAAGTTTTGAAATAAAACAAAAAAGATTTGAAATAAAACGATGAACAAGTAGCATGTAGCAAAAGACGGCAAGCTGGACTGATGAAATGCGCCCCTGAGAGTACGGTAGCGGGCTATCGCGGCGGGACCTATGTAAGCCCCAGCACTGCTTTTATCGTCCCAGACAGTTCTGGTACTGGTTTGGTATACATATACTCGACCCCAAAGGAATGGAAGGCTTGATTAGCCCGGGCGGGGCACGATCACTCGATTGTGAGTGTGTCGGTAGCATGTTACCACTACACCATATGCGCCCATAAGTAATTAATTATCCTCAACAAAATCTTGCAGGATTCTTCAGCGGATCGCCATCGTTAGCGCTATACAATGGCTCGGTGCTGGCCGCTAAAACAAGATCGATTATTGTTAATATCAACTATCGGTAAGAGTTTGAGTATGGTGACTTCTTAATATGAGAAGAGCGATTTACCTTAAGCCTTGGTCCGTTTGGCTTCTTCTACCTTGGCGAAGATTCACCGGCACCTGGGAATGTAGGCTTACTGGATCAGCAATTGGCACTGCAATGGATTCAAGATAACATTAGTGTGTTCATTCTTTCTCTTTGCAATCTGACTGACTTTTCTTGATGTCGGGAAAGATTCAGAGTATTTTGGTGGCGATGCAAAACGAGTAACCTTATTTGGCGAATCAGCTGGCGCGGCGTCAGTTTCGTCTCATCTGCTAGCCCCAGACAGTCGCCGCTTGTTCAGCAAAGCTATTCTGAATGTAAGTCAATGACAAACGATCTATGAGCGGAGTAATAGCCAAACAATCGAAAATTTCAGAGCGGTTCGATGCTGAACATTTGGGCGGACCGTACGCCTTGTAAACAACTGAACTTCTCGTTGACAATGGCAAAAAATCTCGGTTGCATCGACAACTTTGAGATGAAACCTAAACGCAAACCCGGTCGTTGTACTGCAAAGGGAGTCGATGATCAGAAAGTGTTCAAATGTTTAAACAATGTACCTACGGCGAAAATTCAGGTATAATTTTGCCATTTTTCGGAAGAAAAAGTGAGCAGACAAGTTTCTTCCTCAGCGCCTTAATTACTTGAAAAGAAGAAAAATAAGCTTTCGTGACGCTTTATCAGATGAGTTGTTAAAAGGTTGAGGTAAAGGTGTCGGCGTTGATCAGTTTCATCAGGACGCGCCACGCTTTCGAGTTCCATTCAGAATCGTAGAGGCATTGTGAATGCGTATTTTCCCGATAAAATGGCTTGCGGGGACCAAATCAATGTCTCAACCTTCCCAGACAAGTCTGGTACTGATTCACCGAGATGAACGGTTTGGCGAGCCTGATCGGAGATCGATCGCTCGACCGTGCTGGTGTCAGCTGTGCTTCTTACCATCCTACTACACGCACCCTTCTAAAACTCGCAGAGGATTAAATTATACCCACAAATGAATTATTTCAGGCAGCTGCTGATGAGCTCTATAGCATGGTACTTCCACTGGAATTTCCATTTGGGCCCATAACCTTCGACCTCAATTACTTTAAGGTAATTTTTCACCTTGCTGCCTATGTGAGTAGAACTTTGAAAGTCTCTATAGGGTGATTTCCGCAACAAACTCTCGAATGGCAACTTCAAAAAGAACGCACCGATTTTTATCGGAACGATGAAAGACGAAGGGACATACTGGCTCCCCTATTACCTGTCCAACACGGGTTTCAGCTTCGATCCATCGAAAGGCGCTGATTCCCCGGATAATGCGGCACTGATCGATGAGTGGGTTTTTTGTTCTGTGGCTCTGATCTTCCTGATCTTGCTGATCATCGACAATCACATTGTTCAGAAATAACTACATCGCCTCCATTGAAACATTCATGGGATATTTTGATAACAATGCTAGAGCGAAAAAGATACTTCTCGATGGTTACAGAGACGTGTCGAGTGGAGAAACACAGTGAGTCTTGAGTAAAGGTAAAGGTAAATATGTCAGCGCTAATCAGTCCTCTAAGGACACGCCGTGTGTACGTTTTCCAGTCAGAATCGTAGAAGCATGATGAATGTGTATTTGGCGTATACATATAATGACTCGCGGGGGTCTGCCGTTATACAAAGTCAGTGTCTGTACCAGACAAGTCTAGCGCCAATTTCCGACCCTCCAGGGATGAAAGACTTGGTTAACCTGGGCGGGGATCGATCGCTCGACCGCGCGTGTGTCAGTAGCGGCTTTTACCACTGTACCATGTGAGTTTTGAGTGTGTGATAGTATTGCTGAATTTGTCCCGCAGAATCACCTTGGGAATGTCACCAACTGGGAAAAATTGTTGCCTGGGTTGACTTCGTGCTTCCTTTACGTAAGCGGTGAGGAAAAGAAACGAGAGGAAAAGGACTAAGCGGATCTATTAGATTTTTTGTCTTTCCTTTTTTACTGATGTTAATGATTTTTCTACTCACGTTTTGCTGTAAATAACTTGTTTGATTGTTTCACTGATTTTTTACTGATTTTTTTACTGTTGATGCCTATGTTAAATCAGTTATTACTCATTGCTTTTCTTCATATTAATGAATTTAAAGCTGTACGTAGATCTTGGAACC
Organism: Nippostrongylus brasiliensis; assembly: GCA_030553155.1. Lineage (NCBI taxonomy): Eukaryota > Metazoa > Nematoda > Chromadorea > Rhabditida > Heligmosomidae > Nippostrongylus > Nippostrongylus brasiliensis. Next base: position 11,591,091 of record CP130732.1, read on the forward strand.
TTTTTCTAGCACGAGGCATTAGTGCATGAGGCTAAAGCATCACGACTGAGAAGACCCTAATGACTCGGAAGAAATAAACCTAAGAATACTTTTAAAGTTCTTTAGAACTTGTCAACTGTTGTCAAATTCATTTTCTTTTGAATCACTTACACAGGTATCGTGATGGCGTTGCGAGGTTTGTGAGTGATTTCTTCTTCACCTGTGATGTGATGAACTTTGTTGATGAATTAATGTGGAGCTCGACGGCACCGGTATATATGTACTTCCTAACGGCAAGGTTTGTTAAATTTTGAAGGAGCTTCTCTACCCAACAATGACAGTACTATTCGGTTCTATGCTAATTATTGCCAACTGTCTGGTTTGAATTACCTGCGTTGCGTAAACTTGATCTAGCAGGTTGCTCAGAATGTGGAGTCGTTTTCTAGTTTTTAGAAGGTATTTGCCATGGTATGTTTTGGTGGGTAAAAGCTTCAGACTTGGTGTCAACACCGCCCCAATAACTTGCTCATACAAAACAGGAAAAAGTGTACAATGGCGACGTAAAAAAATTATGGAGAAATCAGAAACCTGAACGCGAAAAGCTTCATTGTGTAGAAAAAGTTCAATAAAAGATACAAGATACGAAAAAACGTTGAGAAATCTTATGTCATTTTGAAAACAACAGTTTAAGGTCGTCGGCAAACCCATGGCCAAAATGGATGGGAGCGATGCACGGCTATGATATTGAATACGAATTCGGCCAGCCGTTTTTCAACGCGTCACTGTACCATGTGAGAGCACATTCTGAGCCGAGAGAGAGTAAAATTTTTTAACTGGTCTCTTCCAGGGTGATTTGGCAGAGCAGCAGAGGATTTCCAATTATTTTATTGGCCTCATCGATGACTTCATCAATGATCGGTAAGATTTACAACAAACCTAAACTTAAACTAAGTATCCCCCTAACTGGGTGCTGTCTGTTGTCTGCAGGCTATTAACGCGTGTTATTATGAGTAAAATCGACAGGACAATAGACAAGGGACTGCCATGGAAGCAAGTCGGGTTTCGACGCGGGTCCAGCACTATCGATCACATCCACACCGTGATCAGACTCACTAAGGTGTCCGAGATTACAAGACGCCGTTATGCCTCACATTCATAGATCTCAAGCGGACCTTCGACTCTGTCGAAACGAAAGCGGTGATTGAGGCTTTCTGAAAACAAGGCGTCTCTACTAAGTACGTGAGGATCCTCAGTGAGCTCTACAAGGGATTCACGACCGTGATCACACCATTCTACAACAACGTTCGTATCAACGTGAAGAGCGGTGTACGCCAAGGTGATACCATATCACCGAAGCTGTTCAACGCCTCTCTCGAGAACATCATGAGAACACTAGAATGGGACGACATGGGAGTGAAGATCGACGGCCGACAGCTACACCATTTTCGTTTTGCGGATGATATCGTACTCATAACACCATCTATCACCCAGGCAGAACGCATGCTAGCCGACTTCGATCATGCGTGTGGGAAGATCGGCTTGCAGCTGGACTTGACGAAGACGATGTTCATGAGGAACGGATACGTTTCTGATGCCCCATATTCGCTCAAGGGAACGAACATCTCTGAATGCTCCAGCTATGTGTACTTGGGTCGGGAAGTCAACATGTCCAACGACTTGAGTCCAGAGCTGGGCAGGAGGAAATGAGCGGCTTGGGGCGCGTTCAAGAGTGTTGAAGAAGTAGTGAGGAAGAAGAGGAACGCACGACTCCGCGCCCATATCTTCGACTCTACGGTTCTTTCTGCGTTGACGTACGCTTCAGAATCCTGGGCGTTACGCAAGCAAGTTGAACACGCGATTTCCGTCGCTCAACGAAGTATAGAGAGAATAATGCTCGGAGTGACTCGCTTCATTCAAGCGAGAGACGGCATACGGAGCTCCGAGCTACGTCGACAGCCGTAGATCAGAGACACAGTTTCAGGTTGTCGAAGATCGGGTGGGACAGAGACGAAATGCGATTCTGTGACGACCGGTGGACGAGAGCCGTTACTGACTAGATTCCACGAGACGTCAGAAGAACACCAGGTCGCACACCTTTGCGGTGGTCGGACTTCTTCATCAAATCCCTTAATGATCGATTCGATGCGATTATTGCCCATCGAACCGGGAAGGCCTGCTGCTACACATTAGCTCGCGACAGGGACAAATGGAGACGTTATTGGCGGCTGCAGATGGATGATCAAAATGAACGTATCCCGTGGAGACTTGAAATACTGAATCCGAAGTAAAAATAGTGCGCGTGGCAAGTGGTGCGGACCTGGTTGTACCAGATGTCGCATCCGAAGGGGCAGATGTTCCAGCGGCAGTTTTACTTTTACACTTTGTGTGAAGCCGGAATTTTTGCTCTTGGATCAATTTAGAAGTATCATTACTGGTGGTAACAAAAATTGAAAACCAATATCGCCAGCTTGCCCAATAGCGGAGGGATGGAGGACTTGGTTAGCCTAGGTGCGACCGATCACTCGACGGTGCAGGTGTGAGGAGCGCATCATACCGTCACACCACGCGTGTCAAAGGGTGAACTACATGCTTGTAGAAAGCTCTTAGCTACTTACAACATAGTTACTGACACTATTAATTTTATTGCAAAACTTCTGGACCATGGTTATTGGCTGCCTCTTACTGCGATAGCCAAATTTCCTTTACAGGCTATATAAGAAATGGCCGACTTACGACGACGTCTCAGCAAAGACTCTGATCATCGACGAGAACGTAACCAAGGGCAAGTACTACGTGAAACGAAAACTCCACAAAAAGTACTGCAGAATCATCGCCAAAGCGATAAAAGCAGCTGGAAAAGGTGATACACTTTCCTAATCAAACCTGATATCGGATACATATAAGATCAGTACCATTACAGATAGGAGATTTTGAGCTCTGGCACAATCGAAACGAGGAACAACAACATCGACGAGAACCTCAAATTTTCACGAATTTTTCGAAAGAAGTAAATTAGATTCGCAGAGATTTTCTTCCTTATCCTACGACCTTGCCAACGAAAGAGATAGTTGAAGTGTGGCCCGTTGAACATTTTTTATTCCTCCTGGTTTGTTTTTTATGGTTTTTGGAGATCTTTCTCCGTCCGTTGAAAGGTGAAAGCTGATCTCATTTTCGGCGGAAACTTGAAAATCAGGAATGTTTCTATCGGTGAAATTACCGTTGCGGGTGGCCTATCGGAGAAGAGATCTGAAAGGATGAAAGTAACGGAGTGCTATCCACTCCAAACAGCTGTGTAGAATGTATTTTTCACTTACCCTATAAAAAACTGGATGGCTCTGAAAAAACTGGTTTCTTTGATATAAAAATGAGTTGTTGCGCTGAGATACGGCTCAAATTTTGTTTCTTAAACTCTCTTGTACTTTTCTCAAAGGTGTCTTGAGTGTCCGCTTTGTCACTAAGGGCTTGTTCAGACGACGCGCGTCGAAAATGCAAAATTGAAGCTCAATCAATAATTAACGTCATTGATCGAATTTGCTCCTTTGCGTTAGGGGCGCAGTCCGGTTGCGCCTCATATATGCAAAAAAAATTAGGCATATAATCACATAGGGAAGAAATTAAACGAAAAAAGTGAATTTTGTCAAAATTTCCATTAATAAGGAATAGCAGCCTTCTAAAAAGCCCGAGCGACCAGTAAGTTTGCCTATATGAGGCGCAACCGGACTGCGTCACTAATGCAAAAGAGCAAATTCGATCAAGGGCGTTAATTATCGATTGAGCTTCGATTTTGCATTTTCGACGCGCGTCGTCTGAACAAGCCCTAAGGCGGATAGACTTCAGCTCGCTTGGATATATCAAAAAATCTTGCAAATAATAGAGAATATCGAAAAAATATTCTTCATGTGGCTAGAGGGACCGTCTTCATTAGTCGTTTCAGCAAAACTATATTCGTCATGGAACGTATCCGATTTTCCCAGATAACACAGATAAAGTCGTGAGAAAAGAAATGCACCAGAGGTTTATTAGAATTTTTCAAAACTTTTTTCTAGATTTTTTAGTGGGACCTGTAGCTCTGACTAAGAAAATAAGTAATTTGCTAGACCACAAACCGAGCGCTGTCCATTGTTATAGTTGTTCTCTATCAAACTCGATTCCGTCATCATGTGTGGGATCGATAGCACAGGTGGCGGTGAGTTGTTATTATGTTTTCGTATTTTGAAGTCACATAGGGCATTATGTGGTGGCGGCATTGGAATAAGTAGAAAAACAGAATAGGAGCGTGCCTATAAGAAACGTGATATGGTCCTGCTCAAACCTTTTTCGAACGTGCTCTCTGTTTTCAACTTTTTTAGACCTTTTATCAATCCTTTTTTCAACTGGAGATAATGAGGAAAAGTCTTGATGTCGAATCAAATATAGCTTTTTCCTAGCTCTTTTGTCTATAGTCTACTCTAGGTTTAAGTCGCCCGATAAAACTCGCAATCAGTGCCGCGATCGAAATCGCGCAACATGTAATGCTGAAACGTTTCTGAAAAGTAAAAAATAAATAAAAATGAAAGCTCTGGGAAAGGGCAAGCTCATTCATTTTGACTGACTTTAATACTTGAAGTTGAGAGCGCTTGGTTGGTCATCTGTTTTGGATGACTTTTACTTGGTCGCTTCTCCTTTCACTTTTTCCTCGCTTTCGCAATGAATTTAGCCAGTCGAAGTTTTTTTTTGCAGAAAGAGGATGTGTGAAGTTTCAAATTTTCTCTCAAGCACTTTGTATATTGAGAAGATCGTCTCGGTTTCCTCTCTTCAAATATAGTATTCATTTTTGATATTGCGCAATCATAGGAAATATTATATGTAACTTTATTGGGAATATGCACAGACTGTAGTTAGCGAGGTCAGATCAACGAATAATGTTCGTGTTATCCATGGCGGGTGACGGCAAAAACCGTTCGTTTCGTTCATCTCGACAACGACTTTGTTTTTTCGTCACAAAAAGAAATATGTTGCCACAATTGAGATGATTAAAAAAGTTTTACTAGGAAGATTCTTATAAGAGCGGATGGCTTTTTGTACTCTATGATTCCTCGTTCGGATATAAGAAATAGCTACCTAGGCTTGCACACTCTAGAACCACGTCGCAAACTGAGGGATGTCTATTCAAAATATTAGTTGACAAAGAGTAATGTCTCTAATTTTCATTCTGTCCGACCACCGTTAACTCGTGGTGGAGAACATAAATTGTCGTTTGCCCATCCTAAAAGTAGTTTTAGGGCTAGATAAGATGCAGAGCGGGCTGTACCCTTTCTGCGTTAAAAATTGGCGTTCCAACCTCCTATTTTTCGATTCAAAAGTTTAAGGGTTTAGCTAAGCGTGAATTGCTTACTTATTAGAGTCGTCTATTCTGCTGCTCTTTACTGTTCTCGTTTTTCTTCGTTTGGTTTTTCTCTAACGTGAGTCTTAAATTCAGGTACATAAATAAATGAATAAATCTCGCGTTTGGCGTGTGTTTACCGACGGTTCTGTACTATTATGAAAAAGATTACAATTCACTTTGTGAAGTCGCAGTCTCTCAGGGCTTCTCAAAAACCTTTCCAGGAAAAAAATTAAATTCAGCATTCAGAGAATGCTACTTGCGATTCTTTGTCTGATTTTATCAGTGGAGGCTTTCCGAACGGACCTTGACGACATCGTCGAGTCACCACGAAACCTGAATGTTGAAAGTGAAACCAATCCCCATGTACTAATAGCATTTTCCTGAAAAGCGAAGCTAAAAAATGAAATTTTGCATTTTGTGAAAATGTTCGAAAAGCATCAAATTTCTTCCAGAGTGGTGTGTTGGGTATCAAATGAAAAGAAATGATGCAGTGTATTCAAATTTGACGAAGAAAGCTTTAAAAATGTTGTCAAAGGATCGCCCACAGCATTTAGGAGCGTTCAAAAGCGCCTTTTTTGAATTACTTTGTTGAAACTCAATTATTTGTAAAAATATACATATATTTGACCTACTTTTGTTGAGTTTTTGTCAATATTAAATACACTGCATCATTTCTTTTCATTTGATACCCAACACACCACTCTGGAAGAAATTTGATGCTTTTCGAACATTTTCACAAAATGCAAAATTTCATTTTTTAGCTTCGCTTTTCAGGAAAATGCTATTAGTACATGGGGATTGGTTTCACTTTCAACATTTTATGTCACTAACTACGTAGCATAAAGGAAAACCCACCGTTCGCCACGTCGTTCATCAACTGCAACGATTTGGACTACAGTTCCGGCTTACCGTCGGATATTTCATTTGTGCGAAAGGTATTTGATATTAACCTCTTGTAAAGTTTCAGCATCTATTGGTATGAAATGCCAGTCTTGAGATATTCCGAACATTCGATGCCTACCTTTTATATGTATGTTTTTTTGAATAATTGAGCTTCATTTTCCTATTCAGTCTACACTTTGTGAATTCTCACAGATGTAAGACGACATCGTCGACGTCGTTCATCAACTGCGTTAACAGTTATTTCATTTGGAGCAAAGTTTCGTTATTGTGAAATGCTCTTGAGCCGTTCGATGCCTTCTCTTCATTTTCCTATTCAGATTTAGATGTAAGAACAGTTTCGAGAACAGTTTCGAGAACGGCAGAATTTTCAACGACTTGGAGGTGTCCCAATCAAAGCTTGTCTTCGGAGCGCTCGGTCATGGATACCATTCAAAGTCGAAAGTTCTCAAACCTTGAAGCAAGATGGCTTAGGGCTTTCTAACCACCCCAATTCATTCAAAGTTCTAGATGGGGTTCTCCAGGGAGGAGGCTTTTAGAACTTCCACCTCTGGCCGAATTTCTTCTGGAGGTTGCTAGTTATGAATCGGATCATTGCATTTAAAATTTTGATCGTTTACCATAGATAACTGTAGGTGAAGGTATTGGTGAAACCGTCAACTGATGCAAAGATGCTTCCATTTTCAGCTATTTGGCTGCAGATCGAAGCCAATACTTTATGGGTCCACAACAGCGAACGACAGCAAATAATTATGACGAGATCTCTTTTTGTACTGTTTTCGAATCTAATATGATGTACACTCTAAACAATAAACTTTGTTTGACACCAGTGCAATTTTTTTTCAAATCAAACAATCTCTCATTAAGTGAACAAGATGCCTAAAAACTCAACAGCACCTTTCCGGTCTCCAGATCAGTCCTATCTCATGTAAGGTTGGTGCAAAAGTACTCGGACATTTGCGACTTCTTGAATTTGAAAAGGAATTCCCAGCTATTTTCGGCTACACTCGACGGCGGTGCCTACTTCAAATGACTCCTCGTGCATATATATTGTTCAGATATTATAAAATGAACTGTTTTGTATCCCAGATGTCCGAGAACTTTTGCACTAACCTAATATCATTTGACTTGTTTTAACGAGAAGAATGCGAATATATCTGGTTGGTTAGAAAAATCGTACCGTTTATTCAAGCGACCGTTGTAAGCTTGCTATGGAAGCTTTTGAAGAATCTGAGGAAGCATTCGAAAGAGAACTATTTGTTCTTTTGAGACAGTGTTTTAGGTGTTTGTCGAATTTTAAAATTCTATAATTTTCTTGGCCTATAAAATAAATTGTGATTAAATGTAAAATTGACCTCGCCGACAGCGAATATTTTCTTCTTCGATATGAAATGGTGAAACGGTGTGGGACTTCAAACTTAAGGTTTTGTTTGGATTCTCATGTCTAATGTATTCGCGCCCTCACATTGCTTAATCTTTGGAACGTCATTTTTACATGAATTGTGGTACCGTCCAAAAACTTTTCTCTGTGTATCTGTTTGTCCAGAGAACCATTTCAGCTCAAAATTCGTTTTTCTCTGCCTTCTTAACAGCAGAAATTCAAACAGCTGACGGTATAAAAGCCAGCATCGGCCAAGTTCACCAACAGCCTCTCTTAAGGTTCGCTTTCAGTGCACATTTTGGCACCGGTGGTGGCTAACCTCAACTATCCCAATTCCCTCCGAATTGAATAGAAATTTAATAATAACATACCATCAATTACGACGGCATTAAGTGCGTTAGTTTAGCTGGGACGAAAATATAATTATATGTATAATATATTATAAATGTAGTGCTTCAACGTGTTCTCCTTCTGAAGTGCATCTCCGATACTGAAAGGCGTGGGATTTGGCTTTCCAGGTATGACTAAGTCGTGGAAACCTGTGCTACTTGTTCTGTTCACCTTCGTGCCCCTGGTGCATGGCAAGGTAAAGTTGCTTTTCGTTCTGTCAATACTTCCTTTTCCTGTTAGATAAGTGGGAAAGAGGAGAAGAATTACGGGAAACGTTTTGAAGTTAGATCCACTTCGCATGCCAGTTTGTGCCACCATATCAGGCCTCACATTTGTGGAAAAAGAGACGGTTTGTGATACGCCGAGGTCACTAGTTCTATTTCTTGTCTTGAATTTCCCGAAATATTAAGTTACTAAAGTCGGTCGTGTAATACCTCAGGGCTAGGCTGATTACTTAAGGGCTGCTGGGTCACTGTCAAGGTAAGTTATTTGTGCTATGTTATTACTTGGAGTGAATTTCTAAGGTATTCCACCTCGAGTAGATGAACTGCAATTAACTGGCCAACAAGATCAATGTAAGGGTTAGGGGCAGGTTTGTCATACGAGACTTTGAACCCAAAGACGATCGAATTTAGCCGAAAGTGCTCGACATCCTCAACGGAGATGGTGAGCGAAATATTGAGCCACCGCGGGACGTTGCCTCCAGTGATTATTTTGGGTGAGCCTTTCTCTGTCGACTTTAACCATGTAAACTGCATACCCAACGGATAAACTTCTTCAGGCGAATGCGTAATGCTCTCGCTAATGACGAGGATAAGTGGGTGTTGAAGGACTCAGAAGGAAACACCATTATACCGTACACCTTCGGTAGATATGGTCGGTTTTGTCTCAGTGTTTAAACCCGGCGCCATCTCCTCGGCTTCATTTCTCAATCTTCTCCTACTCTGTAGCTGTACTGTAATGAATGTGAACGTTTTCAGACGATACACTCAAAGACGTTATCAGAGAAGCCATGAAACGAATCGAAAAGAACACTTGCATTCGTTTTAAGCGAAGAACAGACGAGGCGGACTACATCCACTTCAAGAACGTAGAGGGTGAAGGGTAAGAACTGAATGAATTGTACTTCTATTTATATAGTCAATTGTAACTCTGAGGGAATTAAAGGAAATGCTAAGCGCGAATTCCTGCTCGGAGGTGGTCGGCATTGCCTGCCGTAGCTTCTGTGTGATACTGCTGTCACTTTTGCACCATATCGCCAACATTTTCGAAGCCTGCTCATCACCATCACCTAAGAAATGGTTGGCAACGATGAGCAGGTATCTCTGAGAAGCCTACATACGCCTGCTTTAGGTGCCACTCGAAGATAGGACGTTTCCCTGGCGAGAATGTCGTCGTGCTTGAGCACTCGTTCACATCCACGTAGGGTTTCAGTCGCATTCCTTAAAAATTTCTCCATCACAAGGAACTCATGAGAATGATTGATACCTTCAGGTGCATGGAACCTCATCTGGTGCAACACGAGCTGTTCCATGTCATAGGACTCTGGCATGAGCAGGCACGTAGAGATCGTGATGACTACATCACAGTGAACTACAACAACGTTAAAGATGGCCAAAATCATCAGTTCAACAAAGTGAAGGTCGGATTGTCCACCACCTTCGACATTCCGTACGACTACAGGTCTCTGATGCACTATGGACCGAGCGCATTTGCGAAACCGGGAACGATTGCCATAGAAACTAAGGACAAGAGCTATCAGGTGATTACCTTGGATTCATTCGTTGCTTAAGACTGCCAATGATATTCCGTACTTGAAGGCCCATGCACAGCTTACTGCGGCAGTAAGACAGTAATGGAGGATGTAGTGGTTTAGAATAGGATGATCTGGGTTACCCTCTACTCTTTGACGTGGACTGTGTGGTCACGTCTGCGATCCGTTGCGTACCCTCACGAGACGGTCGTCTGGCAACGATCCAAACGTCGCTGCTGTTCCCAGCGCGAAAATTACCACTTCCCACCAGCTGCACTGCAAAGGTAGGCAGAGAATACGAGTGCTGCTGCGGAATTACACCCACACCGTCAGTTATTGCTCTACTCTGCCTTTTCTGTCGCAGCAATGCGTAGAATGAATCCTGTATGGAACTAGCTTTAAACCTTGACACCTCGTTCTTCAGAGCGTGATCGGCACCGCAACGGACGCCTCTCCAAGCGACTACCGCAAGGTTTGCCTCATGTACAAATGCGCGAAGTGCATGTGATCCATCAAATGCTCAGAATTCTCAATAAATCCTGAAGCATTTCTGTTCCATCTGTAACAGTTGAGATACCATGCACACTGTACATGATTCTCTTTCGAATCACATATCAATCGATTTGTCTCGACGAGCAAATTCCGAATTGACAGTACCGGACGTGTCTTTTGATCAAAAGCCGAAAAGGCTGGCAAGAACCGCTCCAGAGCGGCTTTTTCGAATAACGCAACAAGATTCAGCAACAGCTCATAGAGCAAAGGTCGTGCAGGAGTTGTGTCGCAACAAGGTTCCCGACTTCATCAGCGCAAAAGAATGGTCTTCGTGCAGCCCTGACCTCAGCCCTTTGGATCAATCTATTTGGTCGTACCTGGAGAATAAAGCCTGCCCCTACTCGCCACGATTCGCTTGACTCGGTGACGCTGAGCCTTCTGGAGGCATGGAACGATATGCCAATGGACTAAGTGCGTACCACGTTGGATGCATTCCCGCGACGTCTGAAGGCTCATTTTTTTCTAAAGGACGTCTTATTTGTAATTGCGTCAGCAAAGCTATGCTAGAATTCTAGACTCAGATGTCTTTTCTGCCCGTTCCTATGACGGTTTAGATTTGTGAACGTAATTTTGGGCCACCCTGTAACTAGTACAGTACCGGACGTGTCTTTTAACACATTGACGACAGCGCCTATTTTCCGTTTTCGCGCGCGTGGGACCAACGCGCGTTTTGCCCGCTGCAAAAACGCCCCAAGGGTAGGTCAAATTGTCCCAGAAAACGGTTTTTTCGACGTCATACGTTTCCGTACCATATAAATGGACATCGCCATTGTGTTCACCGCTCTCGATAACATTTATGGTCGAATTTCGACGTAGCATAGATCAAATCGGTGGCATTGATTGAACTGGACCACCTCTGTCTACGACGTGGCTCGTTTTCGGCCATGATTTGGAAAACGGGCATCACCATCGTATTTAGCGCCGTCAACAACCCTTAGAGATGATGTTTGACAACGGTTGGCCATTAAAAGTTTCCTAGAGGGAATCCGAAAGGCGGAATCCCTCGATTAGTGCCGGAGCAGTTTCGTTTTCAATGTAAATAAATAAATGTGCTTTGGAAAGAATGTTTTATTTAACCACGATGTCTGCAGCACCTTTGGGATATTTGTAATGCGCTCGTCACAAAAAAAATTGGGAGTTTGTCAAAAGTCGGAGAAAACGACACTTCGAAAGACCACCGGTGGGTCGTATTGTCCCATACGGCAGACAACGTACGACCCACGGGTGGGTCGTATTGTCGTCAATGTGTTAATCAAAAGACGAAAAAGCCGGTAAGAACCGCTCGAAAGCGGCTTTTTCGAATAACCTTGTTGAAACTCAATAATTTGTAAAAAAAATATACGCATATTTGAGGTCAGTAGTTCGAGCTCTATCGTCTATTGTGTATAAATTAAACACACCCGAAATTTTTTTCAAAATATCGATTCTTTTGCGTATCCCTCGTATCCATTGATTGCCTCGTCGTTGACGGAGGCCTCAACAGGAGGCTCCGTCAACGACGCGCTTCTTCGAGCCACACCGTGGAGACTCCCATTCCTCACTCGGCGCAGCAAGGGCCGCACATTTATAGGCGGCGAGGAGGAGGCGGAGCTAACTGGGTGCAACGAGCGCCGCGTATTTATAGGTTTCGAGGAGAGGGCGGAGCTTTGTCGGCGGTGAGTTACCAAGCGAGGAACCGAAGCGGCAACGCGATCCGAACATTGAGAGGTCAAAAAAAAATCGACTGTAAACACGTTTTACGAATTTGGGTAATGTGCATATGGATGGATATAACTCGAGCTCCTGAGCTCATATATATGTATGTATATTTTTTAAATGATTGAGTTTCAACAACTTCATTCGAAAATCCGCCTTGTAATGGTTTTGCCGGCTTTTTCGGCTTCTGATAAAAAGACACGTCCGGTACTGTACTAGTTACAGGGTGGCCCAAAATTACGTTCACAAATCTAAACCGTCATAGGAACGGGCAGAAAAGACATCTGAGTCTAGAATTCTAGCATAGCTTTGCTGACGCAATTACCAATAAGACGTCCTTTAGAAAAAAATGAGCCTTCAGACGTCGCGGGAATGCATCCAACGTGGTACGCACTTAGTCCATTGGAATATCGTTCCATGCCTCCAGAAGGCTCAGCGTCACCGAGTCAAGCGAATCGTGGCGAGTAGGGGCAGGCTTTATTCTCCAGGTACGACCAAATAGATTGATCCAAAGGGCTGAGGTCAGGGCTGCACGAAGACCATTCTTTTGCGCTGATGAAGTCGGGAACCTTGTTGCGACACAACTCCTGCACGACCTTTGCTCTATGAGCTGTTGCTGAATCTTGTTGCGTTATTCGAAAAAGCCGCTCTGGAGCGGTTCTTGCCAGCCTTTTCGGCTTTTGATCAAAAGACACGTCCGGTACTGTCAATTCGGAATTTGCTCGTCGAGACAAATCGATTGATATGTGATTCGAAAGAGAATCATGTACAGTGTGCATGGTATCTCAACTGTTACAGATGGAACAGAAATGCTTCAGGATTTATTGAGAATTCTGAGCATTTGATGGATCACATGCACTTCGCGCATTTGTACATGAGGCAAACCTTGCGGTAGTCGCTTGGAGAGGCGTCCGTTGCGGTGCCGATCACGCTCTGAAGAACGAGGTGTCAAGGTTTAAAGCTGGTTCCATACAGGATTCATTCTACGCATTGCTGCGACAGAAAAGGCAGAGTAGAGCAATAACTGACGGTGTGGGTGTAATTCCGCAGCAGCACTCGTATTCTCTGCCTACCTTTGCAGTGCAGCTGGTGGGAAGTGGTAATTTTCGCGCTGGGAACAGCAGCGACGTTTGGATCGTTGCCAGACGACCGTCTCGTGAGGGTACGCAACGGATCGCAGACGTGACCACACAGTCCACGTCAAAGAGTAGAGGGTAACCCAGATCATCCTATTCTAAACCACTACATACTCCATTACTGTCTTACTGCCGCAGTAAGCTGTGCATGGGCCTTCAAGTACGGAATATCATTGGCAGTCTTAAGCAACGAATGAATCCAAGGTAATCACCTGATAGCTCTTGTCCTTAGTTTCTATGGCAATCGTTCCCGGTTTCGCAAATGCGCTCGGTCCATAGTGCATCAGAGACCTGTAGTCGTACGGAATGTCGAAGGTGGTGGACAATCCGACCTTCACTTTGTTGAACTGATGATTTTGGCCATCTTTAACGTTGTTGTAGTTCACTGTGATGTAGTCATCACGATCTCTACGTGCCTGCTCATGCCAGAGTCCTATGACATGGAACAGCTCGTGTTGCACCAGATGAGGTTCCATGCACCTGAAGGTATCAATCATTCTCATGAGTTCCTTGTGATGGAGAAATTTTTAAGGAATGCGACTGAAACCCTACGTGGATGTGAACGAGTGCTCAAGCACGACGACATTCTCGCCAGGGAAACGTCCTATCTTCGAGTGGCACCTAAAGCAGGCGTATGTAGGCTTCTCAGAGATACCTGCTCATCGTTGCCAACCATTTCTTAGGTGATGGTGATGAGCAGGCTTCGAAAATGTTGGCGATATGGTGCAAAAGTGACAGCAGTATCACACAGAAGCTACGGCAGGCAATGCCGACCACCTCCGAGCAGGAATTCGCGCTTAGCATTTCCTTTAATTCCCTCAGAGTTACAATTGACTATATAAATAGAAGTACAATTCATTCAGTTCTTACCCTTCACCCTCTACGTTCTTGAAGTGGATGTAGTCCGCCTCGTCTGTTCTTCGCTTAAAACGAATGCAAGTGTTCTTTTCGATTCGTTTCATGGCTTCTCTGATAACGTCTTTGAGTGTATCGTCTGAAAACGTTCACATTCATTACAGTACAGCTACAGAGTAGGAGAAGATTGAGAAATGAAGCCGAGGAGATGGCGCCGGGTTTAAACACTGAGACAAAACCGACCATATCTACCGAAGGTGTACGGTATAATGGTGTTTCCTTCAGAGTCCTTCAACACCCACTTATCCTCGTCATTAGCGAGAGCATTACGCATTCGCCTGAAGAAGTTTATCCGTTGGGTATGCAGTTTACATGGTTAAAGTCGACAGAGAAAGGCTCACCCAAAATAATCACTGGAGGCAACGTCCCGCGGTGGCTCAATATTTCGTTCACCATCTCCGTTGAGGATGTCGAGCACTTTCGGCTAAATTCGATCGTCTTTGGGTTCAAAGTCTCGTATGACAAACCTGCTCTAATCCATTGATCTTGTTGACCAGTTAACTGCAGTTCATCTACTCGAGGTGGAATACCTTCGAAATTTACTCCAAGTAATAACATAGCACTGTAACTTACCTTGACAGTGACCCAGCCGCCCTTAAGTAATCAGCCTAGCCCTGAGGTATTACACGACCGACTTTCGAAGCTTAATAACCTTGGGAAGTTCAAGACAAGAAATAGATCCAGTGACCTCGGCGTATCACAAACAGTCTCTTTTTCCATTAATCTGAGGCCTAATAACAGGAAAAGGAAATATTGGTAGAATGAAAAACAACTTTACCTTGCCATGCACCAGGGGCACGAGGGTGAACAGAACGAGTAGCACAGGTTTCCACGACTTAGTCATACCTGGAAAGCCAAATCCCACGCCTTTCAGTATCGGAGATGCACTTCAGAAGGAGAACACGTTGGAGCACTACATTTATAATAAATTATACATATATTTATATTTTCGTTCCAGCTAAGCTAACGCACTTAATGCTGTCGCAATTGATAGTAATTTATTATTCAATTTTTATTCAATTCGGAGGAAATTGGGGGAGTTGAGATTAGCCACCACCGGTGCGGTGCCAAAATGTGCACTGAAAGCGAACCTTAAGAGAGGCTGTTGGTGAACTTGGCCGCTGCTGGCTTTTATACCGTTAGCTGTTTGAATTTCTGCTGTTAAGAAGACAGAGAAAAACGAATTCTGAGCTGAAATGTTTCTCTGGACAAACAGATATACAGAGAAAAGTTTTTGGACGGTCCCACAATTCATGTAAAAATGACGTTCCAAAGATTAAGCAGTGTGAGGGAGCGAACGCATTAGGCATGAGAATCCAAACAGAATCCACATTAGGCATGAGAATCCAAACACTCCTTAAGTTTGAAGTCCCACACCGTTTTGTCATCATGTCAAGCGTGTAGGAGAGTTTTGAGCGAGGATCTCAGTAGTTGGTCTCTGAATGGATGGTAAAATCGCGGCTCAGGTGGAATTCGAACCTGTGTCTCGACCCCATACGAAGCACCTCAATACTAGATCATGAAGTGCACGGGTCACCCGCTCCCCCTCAGCACCGTGCACCGCGGTAATGAAGAAAAATATGTTCAAACTCTTGGATTAAGTTGGGAGAGGCGTTGGCTCGGTGGACGCGGGTTCGAATCCCGCCTAAGGCAAACGGACGTTCGGTGGCCGATAGGCCCATAGTACTCAAAAGGTAACTGCTGGTAAATACTGCCCATGGAAACTACTGGTAATTGAATCAACTAACAGATGATCCTGCTGAGGATGAGCATCTTACTGCAGCCGTAGTATCAAAGCGAAGTTGGTCTTGCTTCCTAAACAGTGCTTCAAATGTGAATATCAGTTTATCAGTTGAACAGGCCAATACTAGTGCAAAAGGAGTGAACCAATGAATATCGAATCATTCCCTTGATTGATGATAAATTGAATACTAATGTTATCAGTGTGATAGGCGAAGCTCAGCGAAGCCGGTTAATATTCACTTCTATTCGTATTCAGCTGAGAGGAGGTGGGTGCTCTTGATACCTTCGCTGAGAACTCTCCAAAGCTTTCAAGTGTATATCGGCTGTTTGTGATCTCTGCGAAGGGAAAGAAAGCTCGACTCCGTTCCATATTCAGCGTAGTAAATACAGCGATCCTGATCCAATTTGTTTCAGCAGGATGTTATCAACTTGTGTCACCGTATCGATCATATTTGCTATGCTGATATATGAGATTTCGTACTCGCTAAAGGAATCCGTTAACGAGGTTATTGAAAATCTGATCACCGATGATTCTTCCATTCTCGATTTTGATCGCATCTCGTTAGGTATGTAGAAAATATAGCATTGTACAGAATTTACTTCTTGTAATGGAGACAATGCAAATGCCTCTGAAGTTTTCCAAGTTCAATCATTTTCGCGCAGGGCGCTAGTCAAGATTCCACCCAGCCCACGTCATTTGCGAATTAACAATATACCATACAGTAAAATGTCTTGTCTTAATCAGCACATCTGGGGTGAGCCACGCCTTCGACAATTATTTAGAATGTGGAGCAGTTGCACAAACACGTTCGGGCGGTACACTCTCTCATTCTTCAATCCAACATCTTTACGTACCCGGATCGGTTTAGTAATACTTGACGTGGTTTAGTGAGGGTTATTGCTCTCAGGTACAATAACTTAGGTGCGTCCGATGTGAAAACTCCGATGAAAGAATATCTAATGGAAACTTGGAGAAGTGATGTTGGAGAAGCGCTCTATGAAGCATCTATGTACACAAGTGAGCATTCGAAACGATAATACACATTGACTCCTGTTTTCTTTGTTATTTATATTGAATAGTGAAAGCTATGTTACGATATTCATCAACTTTAGGCGGTTCTGAGGGAGACGTCCCGTGCAAGTGCGATGTGGAAACGTGGAGAACTGATATGATCGAAGTTACAGAGGACGTTTTTTGAAGATATATTTTATAGAGTAAAGCTGCTTCCGAGTTTGTAATATGCCAACAATGCTTATCCTCGAATAATTTCTACCGAACAGTAGCAGTCAGGGCCCGCGCGGTCCAGTGGTAAGAGGCGCTACTGACACCCACACAGTCGAGCGATCGATCCCGACCAGGGCTAACTAAGCCCTCCATACCTCCGGGGTCGGTAAATTGGTACCAGACCTTATCTGGGATGACATAGACATTGACTTGGTATAGCTGCTCACCCCGGAAGTCGTCGTATAGGCCTAATACGCATTCACCAAGCCTCGATGATTTCGATTTGAACACCAAGGCGGCGGCGCGTCCTCAGTGGACTGATCAACGCCGACACCTCTACCTTTGCCTTTTTAATAACAGTGAATCCCGGCAGTCTTCATTTTCATAAAAGTGCTCGCAGCATTCAGAGGACATCTCGAGGCGATGTCACACGCGTGGCCACGAGTTGTTGAGCGTTTGTGTTCTGCTACTAAACGGCACGGCGCGCGTGGCGCAGCGTTAAGAGGCGCTACTGACGCTCACACGGTCGATCGATCCTCTCCTCGGCCAACCAAGCCTTCCATCCCTCCGGGGTCGGTAAACTGGTACCAGACTTACCTGGGAAAGTAAAAGCACTGACTTTGTAAAGCGGTGGGCCCCACAAGTCACTGTATAAACCAACCACACATTCACCAAGCCTCTACGATTCTGATTGGAACCCAAAGGCGCAGCGCGTCCTTCGGGGACTGATCTAAACCGATACCTCTGCCTTAACCTTTACCTAACGGCAGTGGCAAGTTTACATTCAGCATCCAGTAACGGATGTAAATCGACACAATGCGGGTTGATGTTTATCTACGTGAATACATCCACAAGGTAGAATCGTTGAATAAACAACCATTGTGAGTGATGTTGGTTGAACGTTATGTGAATATGATGGCAGTCTTAGGAATGTTGATTCCAGCGAGCTGCACCGCCCGATCGAGCAGGAGAGACGGGTGGAACGTCGACCGAGAGCGAACGCTAGCGCATAGGTCTCCAAGCTGCTAATTCCATTAGCCCTACGACCATCCACCGCCTGGAGGAAACAACAATAGTCGAGCTATGTATTATTAGCCGATCTTCAAGGGTATTACGCTGAGCAGGGGTGTCCGGAACTTCCGTTTCCGCCTTCCGAATTCCGGTTTTCGGCCGTTTTTGGCCCTTCCATTCCGTTTCGTGTTCCGCTTTATTTTTGGGCGGAACAACACGGAAACGGAAGAAAAAATCGAAGAGCTCCACTGTGCAGGCTAACAAAAGTGAGACTGGAGCCATTGTGCTGACGTCGATACGATCCGTTCGAATTCTGGCAAGCGAAATCAATGCAGCGAAGAACACCCCCTTAAAATTTGCAGTGAAGTGTTTATCGACACCTGCCACATCGTCGGGGTGCGATAGATTGTTTTCTACTGCTGGTTTCATTATAAACGATCCGAGAAAAAGCCTCTCTCCTGAGAATCTGGAAAAACTACTGTTTGTCCACCATAACAAGCTCGGTTTAGGCTTGTAATTCTATTGTGAAAGCATTCTTGTCTATCACGTCAAGAAGGCCTGTCTTTCTCTACGTACTGGTTGTTGTGGATACACAACCTAATCTATAGAAAGTAGTAGTTTGCCATAGGGAGCCCGTAGGTTAGAGTGAGTGCAATATAAGATAAGTATCTCTCGATACGGTTCCCTAGGCACGACCCAGCGGCATACCGCGAGTGAGCACTTAGGAATCTAATCTGTAGCTCCACTCAGGTGCGGTGCCGTATGATGTATGTACCCATTGGGTCTCGAAAGTAGCCCAATGGGATTGTTCGGTGGCTACGCCCACAAATATCTGTATAAATACGATGATTACTGTGATATTGTTGATATTCTTACGTGTACGTAGCAATAAATCGTTGTTACAAAAGTACCGAAGAACAATCCCTTGGTTAACCACCAAATTGGTGCATCGACCATGGAAAATACCCTCTGCGCTAACTCTCTTAACTGAGAAAAAGACGGGTTCCCTAGTTATCCTCACTTGTGAGTCCTCCACTGAGGAACCAGGAAACTAGAAGACTTTCTTTGCGAGTTCTCTTCGGAGAAACCAGAAAGTTCTTTTCTTCCCATCAGTCCTTCGCGAGTTCTCCTAAGAGAAACCAGGACTAAACTAACTTTCTGCGCTTGTTCTCCCCAGTGAGAAACAGAAAGTTCTATTCCAAGTTTTCCTTTGCGAGTCCTCTTACGAGGAACCAGGAATACTTAGGAAACTCTCTAGCGCGTTCTTTCCGAAGAAACCAGAGAGCGATAGAATCTTTTTCCGATTGGGAAATTTTGAGTACTTTCTCTTTGCGAGTCCTTTTTCAAGGAACCAGAGAAAGGAAAAGATTTTCTCATAGTTTTCCTCTGCGAGTCCTCCCACGAGGAACCAGGATAACTGAAAGATCCTATCTTGATCGAACAGTTTCTCAGTACTTTTCCTTTGCGAGTCCTTCTCCAAGGAACCAGGAAGAGGAAAAGATTCTCTCAAAAGTTTTCCACTGCGAGTGAAAAAAACCAGAAAATTTTCTGGTCTTCACCAAGAAACCAAACAAGGAAAAAAACAAGTTTAACATGCCCTTTAAGAGGAACCAGAAAAGAATTTCTAAATCTCAGCGAATTCCCTCAGAGGATTCCGAGAAAGAACGAAAAGACCCGCGTGGCAGGAAACAACAAAGCTTCGAACCACTCAACCGCCTCCAAAGCATCGGGTGAATTTGGAAAACCACAAAATCCCAATTTTTGTGAAAAAATTCACCGAAACGCGCTCCGAATGGCAGATCTTCAAGGATTCAAAAGCAAAATCTCCAAAGCCTGTGCACTGGTTCAATCCCACGATGCTGAAATGGGAGAACTTCAGCAGCCATTCGATTTTCCTACTGGGAAAATCCAGTGCGAAGAATTCATCAGGGCGAAAACAGCTGATCTAAACTAGCTATCCAGAGGATTAACTCGAAAGATAGAATTCCGACTGGAGGAGTTGACGCAACAATCCACCCTCATATCGGAAGTAGCTGCGAGAAACAGCAGCAACAGTTCAAGCGAACAGGACAGCCGTCTACAAGCTCAAGCCGACCGCTGTCAACGAATAAGACGTCCTCTACTCGAAGTCCCAACATTCTCAGGAGACTTCAGAGAGTTCGCCACCTTCTGGTCAGTCTTCAAGTCACTAGTTCACGACGATGCTGAACTTTCTGATCAGGAAAAATAATGAGCATTCCGGTCATTGGAGACAAGTGTAAGAAGCAATACGATAGATCTAGCACCTCATTAGTTGTCGCGAAACACTTAAACTTGTGTATCTCTTAATGCATTTTGATGTTTTTATGCGCCGATTGATCCTCTCAAAATTCACGGAACACATCTGCAGTACAGTGATACGGAAGGAAAGTGATGCCAAATTGTCGTTCAACGTGAAAGACATTATGGACATAATCGACGAAATTGTCACACTACAGGAAACAACCGAACTCACAACTAGAACGTTGTTCGGAGCTGAAGATCCTGGATCGGGTGAACTCACGGAAAATGTTGCCAATCGAGGGATGACAATGATATGTTTGTGCGGAGGATCTCACCTACCGCAATACTGCGACGAATTTCCAACTCCTGTACTGCACGAATCAAGAGAAACGTGTTCCAGCGATATCATTGAAACCAAAAGGAGCAGTACAAGATGGAAGGAGACTAAGCGACCAAAGCACACCGTAGGACAAGCATGTTATCCGTGAACTTTCAATCAGATCAATCCAACGATTCGAACAGATCAGAGCTGCAGGAAAGCTTTAGTTCCAACGAAGTTCATGTGACACTCAGAAGTATCCACGGCTCCGCAAAACTATATCGCCTGCCGGTTTTTACCAAGGATAAACTGACTGTGACGACAAAGTCTGCAGAGTTATCCAGAGATGACAAGAGCTTTATAAAGAAGGAGAAGATAACCGTTGCCCAGCAAGGATTGTACTCTCGTGAATTGTCGCCTGATATTCTTATTGGACAAGATCTCCTCAATACGATTATCGATCACGAAGCTCCTACTATCAAGCTGCCATCTGGATTATTGTTGACATCAACAATTTTTGGTCACACAATTTCCGGAACTAGCGCCAGAAATACTCCATCATCAAAGAGAAACTTTGCCCTCTGCAGTTCTCTGATAATAACAAGTCTCTCGTCATCATCCGAGGAAAACCTCAACAAGGATGTAAGGTGTGTGCCCGAAGTTGAACCACGAAGAATCAAGAGAGATCACGGCACCGCTAAAAATTATGGCGCACTCTTTATGGTTAATACATTTTTCATTCCTATAAATTCTTTTCTATGATTGCATCACTGTTGGAAGAGTTTTAGCTTCTCAAACGGTGGTTACAATTATTGATCGATATTGATGTTGATTTATGCTTGTCGATAACCAAAATTATAATACGGCACATGTATTTGATATGTTAATCTGCCTTAATGGGCCCCGCCCCAGTATACTCTATAGAAAGTAGCAATACCACCTGGTTAGAGTGAGTGCAATATAAGATAAGTATCTCTCGGTTCATACGGTATACGGTTCCCTAGGCACGACCCAATACCGCGAGTGAGCACTAGGAATCTAATCTGTAGCTCCACTCAGGTGCGGTGCCGTATGATGTATGTACCCATTGTCTCGAAAGTAGCCCAATGGGATTGTTCGGTGGCTACGCCCACAAATATCTGTATAAATACGATGATTACTGTGATATTGTTGATATTCTTACGTGTACGTAGCAATAAATCGTTGTTACAAAAGTACCGAAGAACTATCCCTTGGTTAACCACCAAACTGGTCTTCGGTTTATAATGAAGCTTATAAAAATGAATGGAATTGGTATGGTTTTGTGAGGAATTTTCACCGTTCACTTTGAAGGTATCACCAAATGTTCAAAGCCTTCACCAAAATAATAGACACATTCTAGTGGAAGCAAAACGAGCATTTCATGTGTACCTTTAGAAACAAAAGTGAAAATTGTTGTGGTCACGCTTTGTCTGAATTCCAATAATTCAGTGATTTTTGCACTATTTCCGCTACCGTGCTCCGTATTCCGGTTTCCGGCCACTTTTGGCAATTTCCGTTCCGTCTTCCGCTTTTTGGAAAACATTTCCGCACATCCCTGATGCTGAGCCATAAATCTGGTTGCTATATGGGTTGAGGGGTGCAGCGTGCTGGTCTGTAATATTGCGTCGCCTCTATGCTGGTTAACATGTTATGTTGTGGACAATTCTGAAGAGTTTACATGTCGAACATGTCAAAACCGACCGAGCTGATGGTATAGAGGATCTGCGATCTCTATTTTAGTTTATATTAGTTTATTGTATAAGTATTTTATATCGTATTGCAGAGGTATTTTATCATCCGTCGTAGGTGTAAAAAATCCCCGGTAGGCTGATCGTGAAAGAACACGTACATAGACACGTACGCTTAGATACTGAGCTATGATAAGATAAGAAGCTCCACCCCAGAATATAAGGAGCCGACCGGGCTCGAGTGAGTTCAATTATTGTTCTACCATCCTGCCGTCATCGAATAAAGGATTGAAGCTGAACCACCAACTTGAGCCGGAGCGCTTGGTATTCGCTTGGTATAATTCAGGTAAACAATAGCAGATATAACAATGATAACACGTTAAAGTCGACGTGAAGTTGCGGACCACCACCCTGCACCCCTCAACCCACATAGCGCCTAAATCTGTGCTGTCACTATGTATCGGGCTTGTACCTATGATCGACACACGCCATCGACTCCATAGAGGTGGTTGAACCTTCGGGCCATGCTCCATGAGGTCGCATTTCGCACCTGATTGCTGCCGCTTATTGTCGTCGTTGGTCGATCTCGTTTCTCGATAGATACAGTCCGTCTCTCTGCTGAAGAAATCATGGACCATGCGATCATGGGATCGCAAACGCACATCGGTAGCATCTAGTTCGTTCCAGTAGTCTGCCGCGAACAGAAAGACGCGGGTTCCGTTCGAAGTCAGTGTTTTGCGAACAGTCTAGTATCTCCAAATATATACGTCATTCAACTAGCTCTAGACTTCGGTTAGCTTATGATCGATCGCTGCAGCTTGGAACCGGTCAATTCAGACCTTGATCAGCATCGCTCGGTACCGACAAAAAGAGAAACAACAAGCTTTATAGTCCTGTTCACTCTGGAACCTTACACAGTACACGTATTGTGAAAATATAAATATCGTATCATAATTCATAGCACACAAGCGATCACGAGAAATCGGCACCGCGATCGAAAATCAACATATTAGATTTCTAATAGAGATTTACAGTAAAATCTGACGAAATGTGGAGATGTACAGAAAGGCATAGGTGTCTCGAAATCTGCCGATACTGATTGGCACCAAGGGACAAAAAGAGAGGGGTAAAGATTCCGGCACTAACGAACGGTAAAAGGTAAAGTTAATAAAGACTAGTGAAATGAAAAGATGAAATGCGACACATTCACAATTTTTACGTATAGAACCACGATAAGCAGACAAATGTGTCGAACGAAAAAACGATGCCCGTTTCGGAGAAGCGAGTGGAAGGCGATGATTTGAAAATCGCGACAAATCATTAGTAGATATCAAATCTTCTATCCGATCTCTAGCTAAGTGTAGACGTTTCCAGCACGTCGGGAATTAATCTCGTTTTCTCGTTCGCGTGACTCCGGACTACTCATTGCTGCACCGTTCGCGTAAGGAACTTCATACGTGTCGTAGGCGGCTGAAATCGATCAGATCATGGAGGAAAATTCGAAACGACTTCATATTTAGGTGTCGGATTGGATGGCTGATGTTCGCCTGAAGGGGCATGTCCAACAAGGGGAAGTTGGCAGCAGTTCGAGTTCTTGCAAAAGTAACGGATGGAGAACGAGTTACCAAAAGCGTCAAACTTCCTTCTGTGAAAAAGTGGCCATTATCACTGTGATAACTAGTACAACAATACCCAACAAATATCGATTAATGATGTACCGTATCTTTGGCTGATACTGGAAACTATACATCCCTTCCGATAAAGTTGCAAGTGAGATTACTCCCAGTCCAGCTGTACAGATCGCCCTCAGGGCAACACCAAGACTCATCAACGTGTTATCAGTATTCGCAAATTAGCTTCATATTTGCGTTATTTTTGCGTTGAAGCTGAGCAAAGCACTGCGCAGTCTCCAGCGTGGGAGTGTCTCATTGATAACTCTCAAGGCCCATTCACACTTCACCGCAACATTAAGGTGATAACTAGGAGTAACTGCAGTCATTCATTACTGGTGTAGCTGAAATACAACTTGGCATGTGTGATAATACCCGAGTTCCTGCGACTCCATGAGACCAGCCGGTCGGCAAAATATCTAAAGGTCACAGCTGGCCCCAACGCGGAAGTTACAGTTTCTCAGCGGCAGTGTTTGAAAGGGATTTAGCTACTGTAGACGTACACTTACACTATCCGCTACTATTCTGCTCTGGGCTCAGATTCATCGTTGGTAAACCCCCGATAAGCCACGAGATATACCCCGAACCGCGTGAAAACCGAGATTGGTGAACGCGCGTCGGGGGCGATGAGGCAGGGTTGAGGAGACCTCGACGGCTTATGGTGCAAGTGCCGTAATCGCACTCAATGCGGGCTATCGCCCGCCGACACAAAATTCTTGTCCGGGGAGCGTATTGATCGCCGCAATTGTGTGTCGACGGTCGCTTGCTCGCAGCGCGGCGAGCGCGGCACTTGCGCAACAAGCCGTCGCAGTCTCCGAAACCCGGACCTTCATGAATCACAAATGGCAGCAAACTCGCGGTATCGAGCGGGTCCATTGCCGACGGGGCTCCGGAGACTGCTCGTCCGATCATGAATCTCGGTCCCGGCTTTACTACAACAGTAGAGTGTGAATGGCCCTTTGATTCCCACAACTGTTCTCGTTATGCTCGCTATTTTGAGGTCACTTTCCTGCTTATTCTAACAAAGGCTCAAACGACAATAGATGGACACTGTGGTGCTGTTTGTGAGAAAAATAAGAATGTAAGTCAACGAGAACAGTGATCACATACTGAACCGGTCATCCAGTCGACAAATCAAACGCAACAAATAACACATGCATCCATCACCTTTAAACCGTCGCCCTATCACAGAAGGGAATCGAGCAGGCATTAGACTCAGAGTGGCAAAATGAAAAAAAGAAAATAAATCGAATAACCATGCATGACGTTTTACGGACAAATCTGCGCTTCCTTAGTGCGACGAATACTCGCGTTTGTTTGTATCTTGTGCTCAAAGCAAGACGAAGGTGAATTTCCAGAAAGAGTTTGACTAATCTCAGGAACAACAACTAACACGGAACATCTAACCTTTCGAACTATTCTGGTTGACACAAGATCAATCTGTCAGAACGCGGCATACGTTGCTGAGTATAAAGGCCCCTTCAGACTTTACTGCGTTGCTGCCGCAAATGTTGAAACATAGGGACCGACGACGAGTGCGGCAGCGCTGCTGCAGTGCCGCCGCAGCAGGTAAAAACCCGGGTCATTTTTTGCTGCGGCAGCAAGTCGGATCTGACATCGCTCAAATTATTTCTCGCTGAAATTTCGCTTACTCAGGTTATGAGGGGAGCTGATAAACGATGTCACATCCATTTTCAAACTTCTTTTCAAAAACCGCACATATCATCAACTATACACTAAACCTTTTGACCAACGATAGTCCAGTGGACGGCCGCAAAAGCGCGCAGCTATTGCAGTAATATGCACACACCCCTTTTCGCTGCTCTACTTCGGTGTTCTGCCGCAGAAGAGAGGGAGCCCTAAGATTTCTTCGGGACTACATGCGCCTACGAAATTCCATACTGTTTGGGAATCATGCTGTTCTCTGAGGGATGTGGTGCATTGGATGGTAAGCGCCGGCAGAATGCAGAATATCCTCTAAATCTGCTGATCAGACAAAACACGGGAATGAACATCTTAAAGACCCATTTAAACTTGGGCTTGGTGAGTTTTTCAACACAAAACCTCGTTACTGAAACTGAACACAAGTAACTTCCCTAGGAGCATGCTATTTGGAAAAGC
The DNA here is from genome assembly GCA_030553155.1 of Nippostrongylus brasiliensis. Taxonomy (NCBI): domain Eukaryota; kingdom Metazoa; phylum Nematoda; class Chromadorea; order Rhabditida; family Heligmosomidae; genus Nippostrongylus; species Nippostrongylus brasiliensis. The sequence continues at coordinate 11,617,217 of CP130732.1, forward strand.
TATCGGACGTTTCTGGTTAAAAATCGATGACGAAACGAAAACGAAACGAAGGACATACAGTGCGTGTCTCGGATGGACATGCTGGCATGCAGTGAGTGAAGCGAGTGGGATCGTTAGGACTGGTGTGGCGGATCAACTGGATGACTCGTTCGGCAGCGTACTTTCGTTCGCTGAAGCTGACTCAGCCAGAAGGGGAACAGTGCACTGGCCTCCTCGTGACGAAGATGATGATGAAGCAGCTGTCATGTCGTCCAGGGTGGCGTAGTCGTCTGTAAAGGTGGTCATTATGAGTAGTAGTTGAATAGCAAGAACAAGCAGCAAACCAAATATTCAGCCAGATTCATACACGGCCGTAAAGCGGCGAAGTAATGGTGACTCCTAAAGTAGCGACGCAAGGAACAACACGTCAGCAAGCGCCGCAAGGGTGATACCCATGAATTTGGGTGAAATAGCACTGAGACCGGTAAGAGCCCTTTCAGGGTCCAGATTCGCGAGCGGTCTCCGGAAGCCCGCCGGCGATAAACCCGCTCGATACGCTGAGTTTGCGGCCATTTATGATTCGTGAAGGTTGGGGTTTCGAAGACCGCAACAGCTTGTTGAGCAAGTGCCGCAATAGCACTCACTGCGGGCAAGCGACTGTCGACCAATAATTGCGGCGATACGCGCCCCGGACAAGAATTATTCGACGGCCGATCGCCCGCAGTGAGTGCGATTACGGCATTGACGCCATAAGCCGTCGAGCTCTCCCAAACCCTACCCCACCGCGAGGTGTGATAGAGCCGCGATAAACCCCAATTAGACCCAGACGCGCGTTGACGGATTTCGGTTTGTGCGCCGTTCGGGGTTTGTCGGGGGTTTACCAATGATGAATCTGGGCCCAGGTCGTACTGCGACAGGGAAACAAAGAAGAGTAATGAAAGGGGGATGCGCGTATTTCCGCAATAGCTGCACGCTTTTGAACTTTGAAAATGGATGTGAGATTTATTATCAGCGCCCCTGATTAACTACGTCGGCGAAATTTCAGCGAATAATAGTTTGAAAGAGGTCAGATCCAACTTGCTGCCGCAGCGAAAAATGACCCGGGATATTCCCTGCTGCACTGCGGCACCAACTCAGTAAGGTCTGAAGCGGTCTTTACACTGCAGTAAAACCAAAGTAGAGCGGTGACACGGGGAGGGGTTGGCGTATTTCCGCAACAGCTACGCTGCGCTGCGCAAGGAAGGGATGTGCGCGAAAATATCATAGACGTGACCACGTATCCTCCACGCCCTCTTTTGCAACAAAATCTCGACCATTCCCTACTGCTTTCAAGCCTCCACCGCGTTAACCCACTGTAAGCGACAACGCCAGCGTACCGACAACGCCCTATTGAGCGTTGTGCGTGAAGGAACGGTACCCAGTAAAAAGGCACCAATCCTCAGGTGCTGCCGAGTACGAATGTGATTCAGGATTCGCTCACACTTTGCAGTAGTAGTGCGTCAGCTATACTGAAGCATAGCGTACAAGCGCAAAGAAGCAGAACGTAAGGCGGTTGTAATGCCATCGATTTTGCTAAGCGAGAAATTGCGCAACTGGTCCCATTCAGTTCATATCGGACGCCGTGGTCGCAGACATGTGTTTGTGTCAGTTGTCCCACCGGCGGCTGGTAGGACAATTAACACACACACGTCTGCTACGACGGTGTCTGATACTGAATGGGACCTATTGCGCAATTCTTCGCTGAGTGAAAGCGATGGCATAACAACCGTCTAAAGGGCACTGCACACTCTGCGATGCCCTGTCCGGCGTCGTCTGCGGCTATGATGAAAAATAGGGCCGCGCTAGCTCGACGGCGCCGCAGCCGCCGGGGGGGGGCTTTGCACACTCTGTGGCGGTGACGGCCACGGCGACGGCACCGACGACGTCGCATCCGGCGCCGCACCAGGGAATGGCGCCGGGCATTTTTCGTGCGGCGCCGGCGTAGTCGACGGCGGGTGATGGGCGGAGCGCCGGTCCCATCCCCACTATAGTTGTGCTCTCCCGAAAATTTCGAATAATCGAATATATTCGAATATCGACGATTTTCGAACGTTCGAATTCGAATGTCATTCGAAAATCGCGATTTTTCGAGCATTCGAATTCGAGTACATTCGAAAATCGCGATTTTTCGAGCATTCGAATTCGAATACATTCAAAAATCGCGATTTTTCGAGCATTCGAATTCGAATACATTCGAAAATCGCGATTTTTCGAGCATTCGAATTCGAATACATTCGAAAATCGCGTTTTTTCGAACGTTCGAATTCGAATATTCGATTTCGAATGTTCGAATATCCATTCGGACAGAACTTGCGTTTCGCAAGGGAAGATCTCATCAAAGCAAATACAGGGTGTCCCAATAATGTAAGCACTGCTTAAAGCAACTAGAAAGGAAAAGCACTAGAAAATGGAAATCTACGGACAAGTAGATGGAATGGATTGCTCCATGTACCCTGCACAAATTTTCAGACTAAAGACACAATCAGTTGCGCAAGCTTGCCACGATTTCGCCCCGAAATGACCATATCGCAGTGCGTTTACCGAACTTCGGAAGTAAAGTTTATTAGGTCGTTAAGTATGAAATGGCCGATATCGTGTCGAAACTTTGCTTTACTATTTCACCAACAAACGGCTCTATAATCAATCAAAATTTTCACCAAAACAGTCAACACACTTCTGCCATTTTATTGGTAACTTGTTACTGCCGGACGCATAGAAACCTGAAGTACGAGAAACAATTGATTCACGGAAGGCATTTTCCACATCCTCTTTAGAACCGAATTGTTTATCTTGTAAGAAGTGGTCTAATGTCCTAAACATATGGTAGTCAGTTGGGGAAAGATCTGGGGAACAAGGTGGGTGAATGAGAACCTTCATGAGCAACTCCTGCAATTTATGATACGTTGTTCGTGCGACATGTGGTCTTGCATTGACATGCAGGAGCATTGGCTTGCCTCTGTAGACCAATCTCGGGTGCTTTAACGCAAGCTTTCCCGTCGTAGCATCCAACTCGTTACAGTACACGTCCGCTATTATCGATGTGCTAGGACTCGTAAAGTTGTAATGGATAACTCCATAGATAGACCACCAAACAGAGATCATCAACTTTTGCTGGTGTATTTTGGGCTTTACGCTATGTTTGGGGACCTCATCCTTGTCCAACCATCGTACTGAGCCCATGCGATTGTCGTACAGAGTCCACTTTTCATCACAAGTAACGATGCGATGTTAAAGTGGTTAAGATCTGTGTCGAAAAAGAAGTGAAAGCCAAGCGTCGAAGCGACAATACTTTTGCTGCTCGTTCACTTCGTGAGGGACTCACTGATCGAATTTTTCCGCTTCGCTATTTTGCTTCAAATGCTCCAGTATTGTGGGTACAGGTAGACCGAAGCCTGCTGCTAACTCACGAGTAATTTGACTGTTGTCACTTTCGACTGCCGCTTTCAAAGCTGTGTTCTTCATCTTGGATCCAGGTCTTCCACGAGGCTCACTTTCGAGATTAAAATCTCCAGAACGGAAATTTTCAAACCAGCGACGTACTGTGCGTTCACTAGCGGCATCCTCACCGAATACCTCAGTAATGTTCCGGACGGCCTGTGGTGCACTGCTTCCACGACGCAAGTCGTATTTGAAAACAACACGAATTTTGGATTTTTCCACGGCTCCGAAAACCTCCTGCACAGCCTGAATTCGGAGGCAGCACTGAAAACCAAGATGGGTTGTTGAAATCTCAGGAACGTACCTTCACAATAGAAGGAAAAACCAGGAGCCCACAAGCTAACATGCCTATGTATTAGCCTTGAAACGTAAAGCTTGCAAAATCGGCCATTTCATACTTAACGACCTAATAGTATACCACAACTTGTGAACAAACAAAATAGTCAAAATGCAATTTTGCCGTGATCTGATCAATACCATGTTATCTTTGTGGAATGTCTACTAGAATTGGGAGGCAGTGTAAAATACCCCTTCACAGATTGTTTTCGACCTTGTCAACGGCTACCTTCGCGTGATTTTATGGATTTAACGTTGCCCATTTGCTTCATCCCTCCACCTCTCCATGTTTTCTACAACTACCCGAGATTTGATGCTCTTTATGCCTCAACGGACACTTCGGTATGTTAGACTTTTTACGTCCTCATTGAACCACCAATGCATTTGCAACCTCAAACTTCCTTTTTTGCCGTACTGAGTAGCTTGAAGAATTTTCGGAGCGTAGGCCCAGCTTAGACGTGTTCTGGATTAAGCGTCCTTTATCTTAAGCCATCAAAGTTGTTCG